>CM035848.1:125742144-125872312 GCA_020510985.1 Pholidichthys leucotaenia
TTCTAGATTCCTGACAGGGAATTTCAATTTTCATTGCATATTACTTTTTCTGTCTTTATGCTTTGACATCTTCCTTGGTATACATGTATGTTTCTTTTTTTTTTCTACAAGTTTTTGATTGCATAGCCCCTTTCAGAGTACCCTGGCAATCCAGGCAAGCCCAGCAGGATTTGAGCTCCTCAGCTCAAGGTACATTTGAATAGAAAAATGCGAATAAATGTGCGATGTAGTAGGTGTCACCATCACCACGTCACAGCATAGCGACAGAGAGTGGAAATTAATCTGAAGGCTGTCTGTCACTATTCTGACAGATTATATTAATTTTGAAGCTACAGCAGACAACTGTGTGTGCCACAATTACACAAATATCACAGTGGTTGAGAGTGAGAAGTTCACTCCACCGGAGTCTGCTGCGGCTCTCTGACCATTTCCAGCTGCTGTGGAAAATGGTTCGGTGCAGGTCAGTCTCACTGTTCAGCTCCACTCTGTGCTCATTCATGCACATTAACGTGCAGCTCTGCTCCTCTTTTTTCCATGACGGCTCCCTCCGAAAGAAAAAAACATCCTCCTTTATGTGTTGCTGGACATGCATGAGTGCGCATGCTCTCTCTTGCTCTCTCTCTCTCTCTCTCTCTCTCTCTCTCTCTCTCTCTCTCTCTCTCTCTCTCGTGCGCATGCGTGGGCGTTTGTGGGAGCAGGGGTGTGGAGTGGTGTCGAGTGAGTACTTTAAACTTTGTATTTTCTAACTTTTTCTCTATCTTGTGTGTTTGAGGTGTGTGTGTTTAATATAGTGGGTTGAGTGTGGGTGTGCTGGGGTGTGAGTGTTGGAGTGAGTGTGTCGGGGATCGGTAGCTTCTGCTGCCGGTTTTTCCCGGCCGGCATCATGCCGGTGATTGATGGTGGTGTGGAGTTTGAGCGCTTAACCCGGCGTCATGGCGTGAGAATCCTCCCGACAGTTCCCTGTTCTGTGGAGGAGACCAGCCTCGCTGTAGGACAGGTGGTTGGGCATGGCAGCATAAAATCAGCATCGAGGATGAACAGCGCAATTGTGATCTTTCTGGATTCGACTGAAAAAGCTGATCAGGTGGTGGCACAGGGAGTGGTCATAGGTGACACTTTTACTCCCGTTTTACCGCTGGCGAACCCGTCTAGGAGGATCACCATCTCAAACGCTCCTCCTTTCTTTAAAAATGATCAGCTGATTAGAGAGTTGTCCCGTTTTGGCCAGGTTGTGTCCCCTATCAGAATGGTCTCTCTGGGTAGTAAATCACCCCTGCTGAAGCATGTTGTATGTCACAGGAGGCAGTGTTTCATGGTGTTGAAAGACAGCTCTGCTGAACTGAACGCGTCTTTTAATTTCAGGATTGACGGCTTTAGCTACTTGGTGTTTGCAACATCTGAAACCATGAAGTGTTTTGCGTGTGGCGCAGAAGGCCATCTTATTAGGTCATGTCCTGAAAAGGCGAACACAAAGAGCACTGGCGGTAAGAAAGGTGACGGCGCTGTTTCTGGTGGTCCGGAGGGTAGCGCTACATGTGGTGCGGCGGATGCCGCTGCGGCGGATGCCGCTGTGGCGGATGCCGCTGCGGCGCCCGCTTCTGCTGGGGCAGTCGCGGCTACTTCTGCGGGGGTGTCCGCGTCCGCATCCGCGTCCGCGTCCGCTTGTGCTGGGGCGGCCGCGGCCGCCTCTGCTGGGGTAGCCGCAGCGGGCGCGGTAGTTGCCCCCCCAAACATTGATGGTGGGAAATTTCTGTCTGGCGGCAGCTCTGATCATTGTGACGAGCCTGTCACCCGGAGTAAAGAGGCGGAGGGTGTAAGTAAGAGTGCAGTTAAACGAAGGAACGTGGGTGAGCAGACTTTGCAGGCGGGGGAGGAGCGGTTTGAGACTGTAGCGGACACACAGAGCAAACACTGCATGACGAACGTTGCAGTTCACGAAGAAATGCAGGAATGTAGTTTTGTTGAAGAGGATCCTTTTAAAGCTGCACAAAAAAGAAAAAGTGCTGAAAACTTGCAGAGCTCTGCTAAATCTAGTAGGGTTGGGAAGTTAGATTTACTGGATGAGAGCGTCTCTGACGAAAGTGGAGCTGAGTCTGAAATGATGCAGACGCAGACGCAGGAGGAGCAAAGCTCCTATTGTTTTACCAAAATTAGGCAATTTCTCCAGGTGACCAAGGGGAGCAGAGCTGTGAAAGTGGAAAATTACTTTCCAGATCTGGAGTTATTTGTGGCATCAGCTCGCAAGCTGATGAAACTGAATGATGGGAATGAGACTTTTACTGATCAGGAAATATTTCGTTTAAAGAAACTGGTTGTCAAACTGAAATCACAAATTACTAACAGTCATGTTGACTCTTAGTTTGTTTCTTCCCTTTTATGCTATGTGTGTGTTTTTTTACTGTACCTTATTTTTATCCTTTTTAATGCCCCACCTTAGAATTGGCACTCTCAATATTAATGGGGCTAGGGATGATGTAAAAAGGGCCTCTTTATACAAGCTTTTTAATTTAAAGACACTTGACGTGCTGATGCTCCAGGAGACTCACAGCACTGTAGACATTGAGTGCCAGTGGAGAAAAGAGTGGGATGGCTGCATCTTTTTTAGCCACAAATCCAATAATAGTGGAGGGGTGGCTGTACTTTTCTCTCGGGGTTGTGTGCCTGTCTCTTATGAGGTAGAAGAGGTGGTGAAAGGACATGTACTCTTGCTAAAGGTACAGTTTGAAAACGTAAACTTGGTTCTTATAAACGTGTATGTGCCAACCCAGAGAGCAGAAAGGATCAGGGTCTTTAATATGCTATCAGATACGGTTAGATCCTGTAATCCAAATAGTTTTTTATTTCTGGGGGGTGATTTTAACTGTACATTAAACCACAGACTGGACAGGAACCATCAGGAACCTCACCCTGCTTCTGCCAATAGGCTGAGGGAACTAGTGAAGGCACATGAAATGGCCGATGTGTGGAGATCACATCATGGGGACCAGAGGCAGTACACCTGGAGCCATGCTAAAGATAACCTCTTATCTATGGCTAGGTTAGACCGTTTCTATGGTTTTAAACACCAAATGAGTGTTTTTAAAAATAGTTGTATCTGTCCTGTTGGTTTCACTGATCACTGCCTGCTGATTTGTTCTGTTTTCATTGAAAATGTAAAGTGTAAGAGTGCTTTTTGGCATTTTAATAATACACTTTTAAATGATGTATTTTTTAAGGGAGTTTTTCATGATGTATGGAAGTCACACAGGGAACAAAAATCTTCTTTTAGTTCTCTCCAAATGTGGTGGGATTTTGGTAAGGCACAGATAAAACAATTCTGCCAACAGTACACTCAAAATGTCACTCGTAGCTTGACCCAATCCTTGAAAGTTCTGGAGACTGAGGTGGTAGAGCTAGAGGAGTTACTCAGTTCTACCAGAAAACAGGAGCACTTAGAGGCGCTTAAGTCAAAAAGGTCAGCCTTGGCTCGCTTGCTAGGGGTCACCGCACAGGGTGCTCTGGTCCGCTCACGCTACATGGATGTAGCTCTGATGGACTCGCCCTCCCAGTACTTTTTTGGACTGGAGGGGAAAAATGGACAGAGAAAGCTCATTCACTCCTTGTTGGGCGATGACGGGAGAACAATCTCCACAGCAGCAGAGATCAGGAAACAAGCTGCTAGCTTTTACAGTGAATTGTTTAGAGCAGAGTGGAGGGAGGACACGTCACTGGGCCAGGTTTTCCTTGATGGTCTTCCAGTGCTCTCAGAGGACCTTGTTGCCGGCTTGGATGCTCCACTGTCTCTGTCTGAGCTGCATACGGCGCTAATGAGCCTCCAGAATGGAAAATCACCAGGCATAGATGGTCTCTCTGTGGACTTTTTTAAGGAATTCTGGCCCCTGCTTGGTCCAGACCTGCTGGAGGTTCTCCAAGATAGCTTGGAAAGGGGGACCCTACCCACGACCTGCAGGAGGGCCATCATCACACTGTTGCCGAAAAAGGGGGACCTCCAGAGCCTAAAGAACTGGAGGCCAGTCTCTCTGCTCTGCACAGACTATAAGATTCTCTCAAAAGCTCTGGCCCGAAGACTGAGAAAGGTGATGAGCGAGCTCATTCATGTAGACCAGACTTACTGTGTGCCTGGCAGGCTGATTAGTGACAACGTCACTTTAATTCGGGATATTTTGGAGGTCTCTGGTTCATTGGCGGTAGAAACTGGTTTGATTTCAATTGACCAGGAAAAGGCGTTTGATCGGGTTGAACACCAATATTTATGGACAGTTTTAACAGCTTTTGGGTTCAGCCCAGGCTTCATAGCCAGGATACGGGTCTTGTACAGTGACATTGAGAGTGTGCTGAAGATAAATGGGGGCCTGTCTGCCCCTTTAAAAGTCCAGAGGGGAGTTCGGCAGGGCTGCCCTCTCTCAGGGATGCTGTACTCCCTCGCCATAGAGCCTTTGCTTCACTGCCTGAGAAGGGATCTATCAGGAGTTACTTTTCCTGGCTGTGACACCACGTTCAAGCTGTCGGCCTATGCAGATGATGTAGTCATTCTGCTAAATAAGCAGAGTGACATTGACGTTCTGGTTAGGAGTGTCAATCTTTTTGGCCAATTTTCCTCTGCAAAAATAAACTGGGGAAAAAGCGAGGCTCTGATGGTGGGGGAGAAACTAGAAAATCAGCTTACGCTGCCTGGTGGGTTGATTTGGAAAAAAGGAGGTTTTAAGTATCTTGGTGTCTTTATTGGAAATCAGCAGTTTGAGCAAAAAAATTGGGATGGGGTCATAGAGAAAATTAACGGGAGACTAAACAAGTGGAAGTGGCTAAGGCCAAGAATATCTTTTAGAGGAAGAGTGCTCATTTTAAATAATCTTGTTTCCTCATCCCTGTGGCACCGCCTCATGTGCATGGACCCCCCTGCTGGTTTGTTGTCCAAAATTCAGTCTGTTTTGGTGGACTTTTTTTGGGGGGGTGGACTCCACTGGGTTCCTCAAGCCCTGTTATTTCTTCCCAAAGAGGAGGGGGGGGGGCAAGGAGTGATTCATTTAGCTAGTAGAGGTGCTGCTTTTAGACTGACTTTCATACAGAGACTGCTGACGGGCCCCCAGGACCTGGTATGGAGGCCTTTGGCCTGTGTTATTTTACAGAGAGTCCTTGGGCTTGGGCTAGACTTCCCTGTGTTTTTAATGGATTTTAAGAACTCTAATGCACTGTCTTTACCCAGTTTTTACCGCAGTCTCTTTTCAGTGTGGACTCTTTTTAAAAAACAAAGGGGGCCATGCGATTCCCTCTACTGGTTGTTGAGGGAGCCGCTGGTTTTTGGTGGTCGCCTTGGTGTCCTGCCGGGAGTTGGAAGGACCTTCCTTGATAGGCTGTGTTCCAGGAACGTTCTCACTCTGAAGCAAGTGGTGGAACTGGCTGGTCCTGGCCTCAACAACGCCTCAGCTTTAGCAGCTCATCTTGGTGTCAGGTCGAATCGTTTCATCGATGGTCTTCTTGCACACTGGAAACAGGAGCTTCATGGACTTGAGCACTCCCTACTCTTGGACTTTAGCAATGGCACGCTGCAGCCGGAAAGCACGGACCCCTTTCCCTCTCTCACGCTCTATATGGACTTTGACGTCGCTCCTTGCTCCTTACTGGCATTCTGTGCTCCCACTGGTGTGGACTTTGGAGGAGCCAGTGGTAAGGCACTCTACAGACTGGTGGTGATGGCACTCAACAAGGACCGATTGAACACCTGTGTGGACACTCCTTAGAGAGCCTATTTTAAACTAGGAAAAGGGCATCGGCCTGCCTGGAGGGCTCTTTATAAAGCCCCTCTCCCTAAGAGGCATGGAGACTTACAGTGGAGGGTCCTGCATGGTATTATAGCAGTCAATGCTTTTGTTTCTGTGATTAACAGCAGTGTCAGTGATCAGTGTGTTTTTTGTTCCTCTAGGGAGACTGTTTTTCATTGTTTTATTGAATGTCAGCGCCTGAGTGGCCTCTTTGAACTTCTCACAGAACTTTTTCATATTTTTAAGGAAGTTTTCTCTAAGCAGGTTTTCATTTGTGGTTTTATGTACAATCGTCGTTTTAAGCAGAAGTGTCAACTACTGAACTTTGTTTTAGGGCAGGCAAAGTTGGCTATCTATGTAAGCCGGAGAAGAAAACTTGAGAATGTTGAGAATGATGTTGATGCCAAAATTTTATTTGTGAGGCTACTTAAAGCCAGAATCAGGCTGGACTTTCAGTTTTTTATGGGGAATGGGGATGTGGAAGGTTTCAGGACCCTCTGGTCCCTGGAGAATGTCCTCTGTTCAGTTCATGATGGACAGCTTTTTTTGGGGCGTTTTTTGGGGGATTAATTTTCTGTGTAATATAACATGACATAGAAATTGTATTGACTGATGGACAAATGTGTTTATTAAAGATCTTTTAAAAATCAAAATCTCTCTCTCTCTCTCTCTCTCTCTCTCTCTCCCTCTCTCTCTCTTTCTCACTCACTCACTCACTCACTCACTCACTCACACACACACACACACACACACACACACACACACACACACACACACACAGAGCAGCTCTTGTAAACACGAAAGTATTCAGTGTCAATATGGAAAAAAAATGTAGTAATTATGTGAAACGTCAAGTGCATTTTGCAACTAGAGGACAGAGACCAGCAACCTTTGACCTAAATAGGTCATTTATTTCAATCAGCCACTGATCTGCTGAATTTGACTTGGGCAACAGAATTAAAAGACCTGCAAAGATGTAAAAATGCCGGTTACTCTCAACTAGTTGCTGGCATCACTTTCTTCCATACTCACGTCACATTCATGTGACATCAGCGATATGACGACATGAAACTTGATACACTAGAGAAATGTGTATTGATTTTAGGCAACAGCCCATTTCCTCCCAGACCACCATCATGAGCCAGGTTGTAGAGTCTGTGGAGAGCTACAAGCATTTGCGGACCATAATTGATAAAAAAATGAATTTTAATGAAAAAACTGACATGTGCAGAAAGGGTTAGCAATACTTGTTTTGTTTCTTTCTTTCATGTGGACAGGTCCCTTATGGCCATTTTTTACAAATCTTGTATTGAATCTGTTCTTACATTGTCACTGATTTGTTGATATGGGAACCTGAGTATTAAGTCAAAAAAATTCACTGACTAAAATTGTGAACATGAGCAGCAAGATTCTGGGGGTACAGCAGAGCACGATCTCTGATCTGTTTACCAGACAGGTGGGGAGAAAGGCAAAAAGTATCCTGTCGGATACCAGCCACCCCTTGTTCACTGAATTTCAGACTTTGCCCTCTGGCGCCAGGTTTAGGTTCCCCCCATTAAGAACAACAAGTATAAACGTTCTTTCATCCCCACAGCCATTTCTATTTTAAATTTAGGTCAGGGGAGGAGTTACCAAGCCCTTAAATGGCAGAATTTATTATTAATTACACATGGGATGTTCTTCTTTTGTAGCATATTTATTTGTTATTTATTTTTTAATTCAATTTACTCATTTTAAATCTTGTATATTCAACTGAAATTGCTGTTATTTATTCCCTCTTGTAATGTGAGAGTCTCCCTTGTGTGGTTGGCCTCTGTATCACTATACTCAGGTGTGTGTGAGTTTTATGTATTTATTCTGTTTTGCTGCAAACAATTTGCCCCTTGGGGACATAAATAAGGTTGAGTTGAGTTAAAATGCACTGTTATTTGCAGAAGATAACTAGACTGGTCACACAATACCGACGCACTCTACAAGAAGGGACAGCGCAGGCTGTTCCTACTGAAGAGACTCAGGTCTTTTGGTGTACAAGGGGCGCTGCTGAAGACATTCTACGGCACGGTGGTGGCATCAGCCATCACTTTTGGAGTGGTCTGCTGGGGCAGTGGCATTACAGCAGCCGGTAGGAAGAGACTGAACGAACTGATCAAGAAAGCTAGCTCTGTCCTGGGGCAACGCCTTGACCCAGTGGAGGAGATAGGAGAGAGAAGGATGGTGGCTAAACTGTCATCTCTGCTGGAGTCCGAGTCCCACCCCATGCAGGACATACTGAACACACTGAGGAGCTCATTTAGCAGCAGACTACATCATCCTAGGTGCGCAACCGAGAGGTTTCACAGGTCCTTCCTACCTACGGCTGTCAGACTGTTTAACCTAAGCAGGGCTGCTCACAGAGATAGCAAAAAAATGTGACGACCTAATAGTATTGAATGCAAATGATGCAACAGACTTACACAAATGTCCCCTCCAGTATATACAACTAGGACAATATCAGTCGCTACGGAGGGTGACAATATGTATGGGTACATATTCATACTATGTAGGATAACTAAGTAGACGGTTATGCTGTTTATTCCATCTTGCTACAATGCTCCACACTGTGTATATATATTTATATATTTATGTGTACATATGTACAGTATATTCGCTGCTCTTGTTTTTCTTGTCTCTTGATTGTTGCTCTGAGTGTTGCTATCCCTGTGCTGCTGCAATCCTGGAATTTCCCCATTGTGGGACTAATAAAGGCTTATCTTATCTTATCTTAAGATCAGACCCATGTCTCATTGAAGTCTGAAAACTCCTTGGAGGGTTGTTGAGGTGTTAATTTATGCTAATAGAACCCGCGACTGCAGCTCACCAGTTATAGCATGAAAGCGGCATATTTGTATTTGTTCCAAAATTTTTGGCACAGCAGTCCTGGAACAACCAACATATTTTGGCACCATCTTTGTTGGATTACCTTTGTGAAGATGTTCTACAATCCTTTCCATTGTTTCAACTGACAGCTGTCTTGTTAGAGCCATGTTTCTGTCAATCAGCCAGGTACAAAAACGTTTTAAAATCTGCAAGCACTTTCTTTTACCTACAATTTGCATATTTAGTCTTGTGCAGGTATTTGTTTTAGAAATGGAGATTTTTATCTGGAGGAAAAAAAATATTAATTACAGCAATTTTATCCATGTTACATTCCAACATATTTTATGAATCCAGAAAGATCAGTTGCTAAATAAAATTGTTTTGTATTATATTTGAAACTTTTAAAAGCAGACTAAAACTACTTAATGAACATTCTCAGGAGGGATGATTCCATAATTTTTGAAATGAGTGTGGGTCACCCTACAGTGCCCTCACAGCTACACAATGACCACGTTTACATGTACACAAATAAACTGGTTATGATTGGATTTCTGGAGTTATCAGATTATTCAGTTGGCCATGTAAACTGAATAATCCGATAAAGGACATGTAACCGGGGTCATTAACTCAAGTGGTTTACCCTCCAATAATCCGTTTATTCAGTGCATGTAAAAAAAAAAACAACAAAACCGATTATTGCCATTATCAATTTATTACCAGTGATCCATTTACTGTGACCATGTAACCGGGGTCAATGAGTCTGCTTCTATGTAAGCCATTGTTTAGATACTGAAGGGACATGAACTTGCCTTCTCTAATCCTCTTCCTGCCTACATGTGGATATGATTTGTCTGTCTCCATGCGTCTGCTCATTTGTCTGTGTATGCCTGACCATCTGTCTGTGTGGATATTAAAAAAAACAACCACAGAGAGTCAAGCTGATGCTTGAGAAAGTTAGGACTGAGGAAGACGATGAATGAATGTTTGAACGAGAGAAAAGAGATCACATCAGCAAAGCTTCAACTAAAGCTGAGTACACCCAATCATTTCATCTATGCTGTGGCTACAAGAGTTTTCAGTTAATCAAGATGAGGTATTTTTGCACGAGTTTAACAAAATCTTAACTCAGTTGTTTCTGCATGTTGCTCGGTATCCATAGTCTTCTGCCGTAGTTGTAAATCTCTGCTGCTTTTACTCAAAAGTTCTGCTCTCAATCCACTCACTCCCTTGCCTCACACTCTCACTTAACACATTTTCTTCTGCCCTTTTGTGAATGTATTAATCTTCTCCTCCCCACAGCTGCTTTTTTTTTTTTTTTTCCATTTTTAGCAAGGCGGAAGTTGTTTTAGCCATCTGTCAGTGTATGTGCCCACATGTTATTGAGACACATGGAGGTGAAACTGCCACAGATCCTGTTTTGAAAACATTCAGATGTGTTCCCAGTAGTTTTTGTGTGACAGACAAACATGAAATCATGTCAATCATCATCAGCAGCAGCATCATCAAATCTGACACACAAGTGTGCATTCATATGTATCTCCAATGTGAGCTGCTTAGTTTCTCAGTGAGATCAACACTTTCAAAGTCAGGAGTTTGCAAATCAGTAGTTGATATCGCAGTAAGCCATGTCTGATTTGTTCTGTTAATAGTTGACTTACTTAAGATAAGATAAAATATCCATGGATATCCATGGATCCATGGATGGATCCATGGATAAAATCCAGGATTGCAACAGCACAGGGGTAGCAACACTCAGAGCAACAATCAGAAGGCAAGAGAAAAACAAGAGCAGCGAGTATACATACTGTATGTACATATAAATATAAATATATACAGTATATATAGACACACAGTGCAGAGCATTGTAGCTAGATGGAATAAATATATAGATGTAGGAGTCAAGAATTGACGAGACTGGGTGTCTTTCCAGTATTTTCTTTAATTCTCTCACATCCTACGTTCCTCTCTCTCAGTCAGAGTAACAAGAGGAAGAACGAAGTCACTCTCATCCATTTATACACACACCTCCAATAATACATCACATATCAAGTCACACACTTCAGTTACATCCTTCCATTTGCATCATAAAACTCCAGAGTCCTTCTGTTCTCCTGTCTGACCCCAGATGGTCAGACGCGAGGAATCCTCTCCTTTCTCTCGAGCTAGGTGGTCCAGACGTATTGTTCTCTTGAGGTGTGATGTCAATACACATTGTCAGCCTAAAGTCTCTCTAGGCTGAATTCAAGCATGCATCCATGTGAGTCACATACATTTACAATTATGGATGCCACATCGATATATAAACACACACAGTGTGGAGCATTGTAGCTAGATGGAATAAATATATGAATATATAAACACACACAGTGCGGAGCATTGTAGCTAGATGGAATAAATATGTAAATATACGTATAAACACACACAGTGTGGAGCATTGTTGCTAGATGGAAAAAATATATGAATATATTGTGGAGTGTGTAATGACGAGGCAGGTTTTGTCTCAAGGCAGTTTATTACACAGCTCCAACATGAGCAAAGTAAAAAGAAAGAGTCACAGAAAAAACTCGTCCCTTATATATCCAGGACTCTCACAGTTCAAACGTCACATTGCATTCAAGACACAAGTAACAATGCATTTCCTCTTTAATCCCTTAGCATCTCCCTCACAGTCTTTGGCCCACACAGGATCCTCGAAACAGTCTCTAGGCACACAAAGGATCCCCCCAAGGTCGTCTCTTGCATATCAAGGATAACACTTTCACAGCTTCCTGTTATCTCCGAGGAAACTGCCCTTTGTTCTTATCTGAGATGTGAGGCATAAAGTAAGTCACATGTGTGGCTACAATATAAACACACACAGTGCGGAGCATTGTAGCTAGATGGAATGAAACAGCATAACCGTCTACTTAGTTATCCCACATGGTATGATTATGTACCCATACATATTCTCACCCTCTGTAGCGACCAGTATTTTCCTAGTTGTATACCGGAGGGGACCATTGTGTAAGTCTATTGTGTCTGTCGCATTCAATACTATTAGGTTGTCACGTCTTTTTGCTATCTCTGCGAGCAGCCCTGCTTAGGTTGTACAGTCTGACAGCCGTAGGTAGGAAGGACCTGCGAAACCTCTCGGTTGTGCACCTAGGATGATGCAGTCTGCTGCTAAATGAGCTCCTCAGTGTGTTCAGTATGTCATGCATAGGGTGGAACTCGGACTCCAGCAGAGATGACAGTTTGGCCACCATCCTTCTCTCTCCCATCTCCTCCACTGGGTCAAGGTGCTGCCCCAGGACAGAGCTAGCTTTCTTGATCAGTTTGTTCAGTCTCTTACTATCGGCTGCTGTAATGCCACTGCCCCAGCAGACCACTCCAAAAGTGATGGTTGATGCCACCACCGTGTCATAGAATGACATCAGCAGCGCCCCTTGTACACCAAAAGACCTGAGTCTCCTCAGTAGGAACAGCCTGCGCTGTCCCTTCTTGTAGAGTGCGTCGGTATTGTGTGACCAGTCTAGTTTATTGTTCAGAGGAACACCCAGGTACTTGTAGGATGTCACCATCTCGATGTCTGTTCCCTGGATGTTTACTGGTGCTGTGAGGGGTCGTCCTTGCCTGCGGCAGTCCACCACCAGCTCCTTAGTTTTCCTGTTTGATCTGGAGGCAGATCAGTTTGGTTAGCTAATAATAAGTGACCAAAACTACCATCATATACACTAGCGTTGTATTTAATCAGTATGTTTCCGTCTGTTATTCTTTCTTTTTGCATGGAAAAGGTAAAAACTTGCTCTTAAACTATCCAGCAACTAGAAAACTGAAGCAGCCAAAGAGTAAAATTAAAAGGGCCCCAAGGTTCGAGTTACAGTAAAATAGTGTATTTGAATGTGTTGCGTAATTAAGCTGAGAGCTGTAGCTATGTTATAGTTCCCATGATTTTCTTTCTAAAGCTATAGTTATGTGGTCACTTTAACAGAGGTCATTCTACATCGTCTCGTGGGGTTTCTTCCTGTTTGGGTGGGGGTGGGGGGTGAGAAAGTACAGACGTACAAGGAGGAAGAAGAGTGGGAGGATTTTGAGAGTGGGAACTGGGAACGGATATAAGATTACTTACTGGTAGGGTTTAAGCATGGCAGCAGCTGTTTAGACGCGCGTTAGTCATCATCCCCCTCTCTTCAGTCTCTGTTCCCCCTCCCCTGCTTTTCAGTCCCTCCGAGAGGGTTTTGAATAGCTCCTGAAATAGAGGCCACTGGAGCGTAGAAGGAAATGTGAACTCTGCTTTTGGTGGGGTGGCGGAGGGGGGGGGGGTTGTGTGAGCAAGCATTGTGGTACGGTCAATAAGTCCAGTGTGAGAAGAAATGTGTTCACATGGAGAGATATAGAGTGAATGAAAAGGCAAGAAAGGGTGGCGGCGAAGGAGACAAGGGCACACTGATAAGTGAAAGGGAGGGAAGCACAGAGAGAGAGAGAGAGAGAGCCTTGGACACCAAGGCTAAACCAAAGGGGATCCTCGGCGGTCATTTAAACATACGGAGCATAATCCCCAAAAGAGATGAGATTTCGGTGTTGCTGTTGGACTCAAATCTGGACTACCTTTGTCTCTCAGAAAGCTGGCTACACAGTAACATAGACACTAATATGATCGATATTGTGGGCTACCAGTGTTTTAGAAAAGACAGGCAGGTAGGGAGGGGAGGAGGTGTTTTAATTTACATCAAAGAGAAATATAAATGTCAACTGGTTGATTTGAATACTTCACTTGAATGTTTAGCTGTTAATGTATGTCTCTCTCCGGTAATGAATTTCAACATTGCAGTAGTGTACAACCCACCGTCACACAACTCTTCCTTTTATAATGAATTAAGTGATCTGGTTAAACAACTTGAGAAGAACAGAGAAACAATAATTCATGGTGACTTTAATATCAACTGGTCTGATAAAAAAGACAAACAAAAACTGAAAAGCCTCATGACTAAATTTAATTACCAGCAAATCATCAAAGGACCCACCAGGATAACCAAACAATCCAGAACACTTATTGACATGGTATTTACTAATAAACCAGAACGAATAACCAGAACCTATAATCTTGTAACTGGTCTCTCAGATCATAACATGGTTCTTGCTGTCAGGAAACTTACTAAAAAGCGACTACAGTATTTTGGGGGAGTCGATATTGACAAATCAAATTTTATTATCCCCAAATCAAAAAATGAGGAGTTTGAACATTACTTAGTTAATCCCTTCACACCTGAAGGTGTATATGGGCGGCGCCTATCTCCGTTTCTCTGACCCTAGGCCACACAGCTACTGTAAGTAGTGAAAGCTACAGCGGGGGGTCAGTCCTCTGGTAGCTCTGTGTGTAACTTTACTTTCCCCATTCCATTATGCGGAGCACCACGCTAGAAGGCAGAAAGCACCATTTTTATATGGTCTTTGGTATGACCCGGCCGGGATTTGAACCCCTGCCTCCCGGGTGTGGGGCGGATGCTCTACCAACTGAGCCACCACTCCGGTATTTGCTCCCAATTTTGAACATTACTTAGAGAATCAAAATTGGGAGCAGCTCATGGCAACATGTGAAGTAGATGATTGTTGTAATTTTATAACTGCAACAATCACAAAGTCTATAGAAAAATTTTCAAAGCAAATTAAAAGTAGACAACAGAAGATTAGCCTACCATGGTTAAATAATGAAATAAGAAAACTTATGAAGAGGCGAGACTATGCACTGAAAACATCACTAACCTCCAAACTACAAAATGATCACCTTGTGTACAAAAGTTTAAGAAATAAAGTGGTACATGAGCTGCGAAAATCAAAAATATCTTATTACAATAAACTGATAGATCATGCAAAGGGTAACAACAGTTCCCTATGGAGGCATTTAAATAACTTAACTAATAAAAAAAACGATCAGAAGGGGGTAAAGGAACTTAGAATCAATGGCAAGACCGTCAGTGACAAGGCTACTTTGGCAAATGAATTTAATTCACACTTTGTGGGCTCTGTGGAAGACTTAACAAAAATTTTTGTGCTGCCAAATGTGCTCAACAACACAAATTCCATACTTCCAACAGATACTTTTCACATCGATGAGGTAAATGAGAAGTTAATTGCTGGTATTGTTAAAACACTGTCAAACTCAAAAACTAATGATATCTACAATATGAGCACCTCCTTTCTCAAAATGCACAGCAAAATATTAATCAAACCACTGACTCATCTCATTAATCTCTCCATTAGGTCTAGTACATTTCCATCTGGCTGGAAAAAAGCTGTCGTCATACCAGTTCATAAATCAGGCAGTAAAGACGATATATGCAATTACCGCCCAATCTCTATCTTACCAGTCCTATCTAAGGTTCTTGAAAAAGTTGTAGCTACACAGCTGATAGACTACTTACAAGACAGTCAACTTCTTCATCCACATCAATTTGGTTTTAGACCAGGATACTCAACAGAAACAGCAAATTGTTGCCTTATTGAAAACGTCAAACAGTCCTTGGACAGGGGTAATGTGGTAGGAGCTGTTTTTCTAGATCTCAAAAAGGCTTTCGATACTGTAAACCACAGTTTGCTTTTATCCAAAATGGTATCTTTTAACTTCTCCCCAAATACATTAGAATGGTTTGCATCTTATCTCCAGAATAGAGAACAGTGTGTAAAAGTTCACCAGGATAAATCCTCATTTTTAAACAACCGCATGGGTATCCCACAAGGGTCCATTCTTGGTCCTTTACTTTTCAGCATTTTTATTAATGACTTGCTGTTACACTGCTCAGCTGCAACATGCCAACTTTATGCAGATGATGCAGTTATTTACACAGCTGCCAAGACTCCAGCACAGGCTGCAGATGTACTGTCTACAAGTATGGTTGATGTCCAAGAGTGGCTCCTCAAGAACCATCTATTGCTGAACCTTCAGAAAACAGTCTCAATGTGCTTTTCAATCAAAAAATGTAACCTGCAACATTTTAAAGTTAATATACATGATCATGACATCAGTTTAGCTACAGAATTCAAATACCTTGGCATTGTACTAGATCCTCAACTCAAATTTAATCTTCATATAAAGAAAATTTCAAAAACAGTAAAAAAAAATCTGAACTGCTTTAAATTAATTAGATATTACATACCTTACGAAGCAGCTGCACTGTATATGCATTCTATGGTTTTTTCTCATATATCATACTGTTTGACAGTCTGGGCTCAAGCAGCCCCTTCCACAATAAGACACATAGGTTCATTATATAATCAAACCCTAAAAATCTTGGACAAAAAGCCCATTAGGTGGCATCACTGTAATGTTTTAAAAAAATACAACCTATTGAGTTTTGAGAGCTTCATTGACCTCTGTCTTCTGAAATTAACGTTCAAATGTTTCCATAAATCAGCACCCGAGCCACTTGCTGGTTTCGTCCAAAGACAGGACAGCAGCAGAGCCACCAGGAGTTCTGTTAACAATAACTGTAAAATATTCCACCGCAGAACCACATTTGGACAAACAGCTTTCTCTATAAAGGGCAGTCACATCTGGAACACAATGCCAAATGAAATTAAAATAATAACGGACTTTAAAACATTCACTAAAAATGTTAAAAACTGGCTGAAAAATAAACAAGAATGTACTCATGTATGAATTATTTGTCTGCAAAGTGAGAGTGAATGAAGGGAAGGAATAAATGTGTTTGTTTATAGTGAGTGACGGAGGGAGGGAGGCCTGAAATAGGCAAATGTGAGTTATGTTATATGTGTTAAATGTGAGTCAGGCTGTTATATTTGTGTATTTATAATATTTTATAATATATGTGTATTTATAATATTTATGTTAAATGTGAGTCAGGCTGTTATATTTGTGTATTTATAATATTTATAATATTTATAATTGTGTATTTATAATTTTTCTGCATTGATGTATGTGGTTATTGTGTATATTTTTTATCTTGATTCTTTTTTCTAAAGCCCATCCAGGGACAAGAGTTGCAAATTAGCTAATAGCTATACACTCTATGTGCAACACATCAGATTGATTGTCTTTGATTAATTGTCTATGTTTATTGCACTGTCCCTGTCAAATAAACTAATCTACAAAAGGCAAGAAAGGGTGGCGGCGAAGGAGACAAGGGCACACTGATAAGTGAAAGGGAGGGAAGCACAGAGAGAGAGAGAGAGAGAGAGAGAGAGAGAGAGAGAGAGAGAGAGAGAGAGAGAATGAATCAGTGGCTGAGCGAAGAACGCTGGGGAAGAGTCACTCTGATTTTTTCTGTCAAACCTATACAGTAAATATCCACCACAACCAACGTAGATCTTTTCATTGTTACCTTGTTTTCCAGACCCTGATACTTTTCGGGGGTATTGTTATGGACTTTAAATCAAAGGACTAACATTTCACAAGTCATAATAATTCTGAAGTCTTCGTCTGTACTGGACTACTAATTCACTCTGAAATGGGGATTTGGAAGCAGCTACTTTTGTTTGGTAAGTCAGTTGATAATATTACAGTGTGTGTGTCGGTTTAACTGAATGTGTATGTAGACAGAAAGAGGGAAAAAAAGAGGGAACTACAGGGGCATTTGGGGCAGATTAAATGTACAAAAAACGTTTTGTACATCTTCATTTTGTCAAAATTCTATGAACTCCACCATTTCTTTTTTTTTTTTTTATTTAAGTTTTTGTAAAGGGTATACAGGTCGTTACAGCAATGCAGTGTTTACATTTTCATCACATGTTCCCTTATTTTCTGATATCTGACAACATTGGAAGATTAATTCTTACAACACCCCCCTTTTTTTTTTAAAGTGAAAGAAAAAGTGAAATTAAAGAGAAAAAAAAACAAAAAACAAATTAAAAAAACCAAACAAACCAGTAAAAAACAAACAAAAAGAAAAAGTAAGTAAATAAAGATAAAAGAGCATCTGAGTAGCGTTGGAACAAAGAGCGGAACCATTATTGAAATGGTATTTGTCAAAGATTAGATCTAATGGAAGACACATATGCGGTCCAGGGTTGCCAAAAGTTCATGAACACATCCATGTCCTGTCTCAGTGCGAATGTCAACTTTTCCATCGAGTAAATGTCTTGGATCACTGTGATATCCTACCGTGTAGCAATGATCACACTTGAATTATTTCTTTGGCTAACTCTGCCGTTTATTCTGCAACACACATAATATGACTGAACATGGATTCTGCGCGGGGTTTTCCACACTCTTGTTCTAATGTGTCCCCTTAATAGTAGTGCTGAACAATACAGGTAGTTCCCCCTAGAGGCATGTGCCAGTAATGTTTTAAATTAGACTTGCAGTCTACCACATCCCTCCCCTCTAGATTAAACTACTTTTAATTACACTAGCCAATTATGCTAGACATCCTGGAACTCCCATTTAATCCTAAACAATCACAGTTACTTTTAACTTCTTAAACACATGTGCCATACATATAATTTCTTTCTCTTTTCTTTTCTTTTTTTTTTTTTTTCACATGTATAACACACATAACAGTCTAACTGGGGAATTGGTTTGACTACCGCATCCCAGTGAGGTTCCAGGACGCATTCTTGTCCTGTGGCTGGGGAACTCACTACTGACTAAGTATAGTCCTTCAAGTAGTCTGGAGCTTTCCTAGCTCGCTGAGATCTTCTCACGGCGGGTGAGCCAACTGCAGGTGAAGACTCAGACTGCTCCACTATTTCGGCTGCTGCAGTGCTGCCCGTAGAATCTGCAGAGACGGTTACCTCAGGTTTCACCTGAAGTGGTGGTTCGTTGATGCTCTCCTCAGAATGGTTGTTAGACAACACCTCTGGTGCCATCGGCAGGGGAATGGAGCTCCTACCATGAACTTGGTCGATGTGTCGCCTCACCACTTGTCCATGGCCTAATGTCACCTTGAATGACACAGGGCCTGTCTTTTCTGTTATTTCTCCTGGTACCCAGGCTGGTCCTGAGCCAAAATTGCGGGTGTAGACCACGTCTCCTTCTCTCAGTATTCTCTCTCTAGCATGCATGTCATGATAACCTTTTTGTTTCTCTTGTTTGTCATGCACTTTGTTTCTGAAGTCTGGATGTATTAAGTCAAATGTTGACCTCAACTTTCTTCCCATCCATGGACCTGCGTAGTCAATGTGAATTCTTCTCCATGGTTTATCTGGAACTTCCCAGGGATGTAGTGGGGCTGCTGGAGGACTGTTCCTGTTCTCCTGGCATGCCGCACATGACTTCACAAGCGCCTCCACCTCTGCATCCATGTTGGGCCACCACATGTAACTCCTCGCCAACGCTTTCATGCGAGTGATGCCAGGGTGTGCTTGGTGTAGTTGTTGCAGTAAGGCATTCCTACCAGGTGGTGGAACAACCACGCGTCCTCCCCACAGGATACAACCTTCCTGGGTGCTGAGCTCATCCTGTCGTCGGGCATAGGGAATGAACTCAGGACTGTTCATCTTCGGCCATCCTCGCAAGATGTATTCTCGCACTCTTGCTAGAACAGGGTCTTTGTCTGTCCACTTCTTTATTTGTTGTGCGTTCACCAGGGGCACGCCGATATCTTCAAACAATAGCACTCTCTCCTCCTCCTCAGGCGTGCTGTCTCTTCCTCCATCCAAGGGTAGCCTACTCATCGCGTCAGCATTCGTATGGTCCCGTCCGGCTTTGTAAACGATGGTGTACTCATACGCTGCTAATGTAACGGCCCATCTCTGAATTCTCTGAGATGTCATCTGGGGTATGGCTCTCATTTCACTGAACAGTGAAATTAGTGGCTTGTGGTCAGTCACTATAGCGAACTGTCTCCCGTACAGGTATTTGTGGAATTTTTTTACACCAAATACTACTGCAAGGCCCTCCTTGTCTAGCTGGGAGTAGTTTTTCTCAGCTGCACTAAGAGTTCTTGAGACGAACCCTATGGGTCTCTCTGAGCCATCCTCCATACGATGAGAGAGTACAGCTCCCACACCATAGGGTGATGCGTCACACGCCAGGATGAGTGGTTTGTTTGAATCATAGTGCACTAACACACTACAGGACTGAAGTAGCGCTTTGGACTCTTCAAACGCCTTCTGCTGCTTGACCCCCCATGACCATTTTTCTTCCTTCTTAAGTAAGGTATGTAGTGGTGCCAGCAGCGTGGAGAGCTTTGGGAGGAACCTATGGTAATAGTTCAACAAGCCCAGGTAGGCTTTTAACTCAGTAACATTTTGGGGCTCAGGCGCCTCCGCAATGGCTTCCACTTTGTCTGTTAGAGGGTGTAGACCACTGGCGTTGATCTTGTGGCCTAGGAACACCACCTCTTTTCCCATGAACTCACACTTGCTTCTTTTCAACCTCAGACCGCTTTTCTCCAACCGTTGAAGCACTTCCTTCAGCGTTTTCAGATGTTCTTGTTCATTTGGTCCTGTACAAAGGATGTCATCCAAATAAACGGCAACATTCGGAATTCCACCTAGGATGCCCTCCATAGTTCTCTGGAATATAGCAGGACTGGAAGCTACTCCAAATGGTAAGCGTGTGTAGGTATATAAGCCTTTGTGTGTATTGATGGTTACATACTTTCTTGATTCTTCTTCCAGGACTACTTGTTGGTAGGCGTGACTCATGTCTAATTTCGTGAAGTGTCGGCCGCCATTCAGCTGTGCGAAGAGGTCCTCCACTTTAGGAATTGGATACTGATCCACCCGTGATGCTCGATTGACAGTGAGTTTGTAATCTCCACATATTCTAATGGAGCCATCCGGCTTTCTCACTGGGACTATGGGCGCCGCCCATTCTGCAACCTGCACTGGCTCAATGATCTTGTCATCCAGCAGCCTCTGTAGCTCGCTTTCGACCAGTGGCTTGACTGCATAGGGTACCGGTCGGGGTTTGCAGAATCGTGGTTGGGCCTCCTTGTCCACATTAATCTTTGCAGTGACACCTTTTAGCTGTCCTAAGCCTTCTTTGAACACCTCAGCGTGTCTTTCGAGGATCTCCTCCAGCTGCAATTTGGGCTGAGATTCCACCTTATTCACCAACTGATCCATCATGGCCAGTTCTTGTAGCCAACTTCGCCCTAGTAGATTTGGTCCTTCGCTCCCAACTACTACTACAGGTAAGTCCTTTTCTTTGTTTTCGTGCTGCACCTTCACTTGTGCCATGCCTAGCACGTCTAGCTTCTCTCCTGTGTATGTTTTTAATTTTAATGAACAGGGGTTTAATTCTGCTGTGTCTGTTTTCTTCCACAGTTGTGTATATTGCTGTTTACTTAATATGGTTACTCCACAGCCTGTATCAACTTCAAATGTTACTTTCATTCCATTAACATTCATGGTACGCGTGATGGGCGCTACCTTGGTCAGCTCCTCTGACGTGTTGTAAATTGTGTGAAAACCCATGTCTTCTGTATCACTTTCTCCCTCCCCTCTCAGTTGATTCGCTCGCTGTTCCTTTCCTGGGCCCTTGTTTTCATACTTTTGCCCATTAACTGTCGCTTTCAGCACCTGTGCGCTGTCCACCTTTATTCTACATGCTTTCTTAATGTGCCCTCGCTTGCCACAATTATGACACAGCTCAGTGGCAAATTTGCACTCGGCGGCATTGTGCTGGCCTTTGCAGCGATAACAACTGGGGAATTTGTGCTGAGTTTTGTCAGTCAACACTTTGTGGACACCTACTTGGGTCTTAGGCACACGAACATGCATTGCTGTGTCCTCTGTTAGCTTCCCTTGCATCTCTCTCACATCTTTAGATGCTGTTTCCATCGCTTGGCATAATTCCAAAGCCTTCGCAAAAGTGAGTTTTGTTTCAGATAAAAGTCGCCGTTGCATTCGGTCATCATTCACTCCACACACAAGTCTGTCTCTTAACATTTCTTCCAATGAGACTTTGTAATCACAGTGCAGTGCTAATTTCTTCAATTCTGCCACATACTCTGCTATGGACTCAGTGTTCCTCCTTATGCGTGAATTAAATTTGAATCGTTGTACGATTTCACTCGGTTTGGGGCTGAAGTGCTTCTGAAGCTCAGCAGTAAGCTGGTCGTACGTTTTATCTTTCGGTAATGCAGGGCTTATTAAATTTCTCAACAAGCTGTAAGTAGTTGCACCAACTCCACTCAACAGTACAGCCTTCCTTTTGTCTGGCTCCTCAATATCATTAGCTTGGAAGAAAAAGTCCAACATTTCACTATATTCTTCCCATGACTGAGTCGAGTTATCAAAAGGGGTTACCGTTCCGATTACAGCCGCCATTGCTCGTCGTGGTGGGGAAACCTCGTTTTTCCTCCTCTGAACTTGCACTCGAACTACTGGAGTCACTTGAGTTCGCCACACTTGCAATGTTCTCTGTTTCTCGCCGCTGATTTTTTTCTTTTAATCCTCGTCGCCAATTGTGTGATATCCTACCGTGTAGCAATGATCACACTTGAGTTATTTCTTTGGCTAACTCTGCCGTTTATTCTGCAACACACATAATATGACTGAACATGGATTCTGCGCGGGGTTTTCCACACTCTTGTTCTAATGTGTCCCCTTAATAGTAGTGCTGAACAATACAGGTAGTTCCCCCTAGAGGCATGTGCCAGTAATGTTTTAAATTAGACTTGCAGTCTACCACAATCACGTTAGTCCAATCTTCAGGTGTAGGACAGTCCTTCAACATCCATTTTTTAGTTAGAGCTTTTTTGCTTGCCAATATTAAAACATTGAATAAGTATTTTTCTCCTCGTCTTTCCAGTGAGTCCGGTAGTAAACCCAAATACAAAGTTACAAAAGAAAAGGGAACTGTAATTTTGAATATTTTCCCCAATATTGTCTGTACCTTGGTCCAATATTGGTGGATAACTGGGCATGACCAAAACACATGAAAATGATTTGCAGTCTTTTCACCACACAAGCGCCAACAGTTCAATCCCTTATGGGTAAATTTGTTTTGTGCAGGTGTTCTGAAAAATCTTGCCAAGTTTTTCCATCCAAATTCTCTCCACTGCAGGGATGAGGTACTTTTCCATTGCTGTTTATTTAGCTTTTCCCATATTTCCAGTTGTAAAGTGAAATTCCCCTCTTTTTCCCATCTCTCTTTTATATAAGATGTGTTGTCTCCTTTTAAGTCTTGAAGACCTTGGTATATTTTAGAAATGTATCTGATCCCTGGGATCCCTTTATATGCCATTAAGAAGACCTTCAGAACACCTGACTGGGCCCTTTCCAAAACCTCCTTTTTAAGTATATTGTTTATGTGGTGTCTAAGCTGGAAGAACCTGTAAAGGTCTTGATTTATTAGGCCTTGTTTTTTCAAATCTTCAAAACTTCTTAAGATTTGCCCTTTAAAAAAATCGTAATATTTTATCAGCCCTTTCTCCTTCCACTTTTTAAATCTGGTGTCTGTTTTATTAGGAGTAAAGTCCTGATCATAGGCGATCCATTGCAGAAGTCGATAGGGCTCTTTAGTTTGATTCTCTCTGACTATCTTAAACCAAATTTTTAGCGGGGTCTCTATCCACGGGTTAGTGTTATTCAAAAGCTTAGGTAAGGCATTGTTCCCTATTATCGCCTGTAGGGGGATGTCACTTGTTATTTGGCATTCGATCTCCTTCCATTGTGCAGTGTAGACTGGGTTACATATCTCTACTAAAGTTTTAATTTGTGCGGCTTTAAAGTAGTCCCTGATATTTGGCAGCGCGAGCCCACCTTTGTCTTTGTTTAGCTGTAGGGTTCTATATCTGATTCTAGGTCTCTTGCCCTGCCATATGAATCTTGAGATCCTTCTGTCCAGCTCCTGCCATGTTTTTTTGGGAGGTTCTACCGGTATTGTTTGGAAAAGGTATAGAAGACGTGGAAGTATATTCATTTTGACTGCTTCAATTCTTTGTGCAGTACCCAAGACTGGTATCATATTCCATCTTGCTAGGTCAGATTTTATTTTTGTCACCAGTGGATCATAGTTTAGTGATATAATTTTGTTGAGTTGTTTCGGGATATTGACCCCCAGATATTTCATAGATTCCGACTCCCAGTTAGTTTTGAGTTTGCTTAGTGAATAATGATTTGGGTCATAGTTGAATGTTAAAACTTGGGTTTTATGCATATTTAATTTGTACCCCGATAAATCTCCATACTCTGAAAAAACTGAGGTTAGTTCTGGTAAAGAAGTGTCCGGCTGCCCTAGGTATATTAAAATGTCATCAGCAAAGAGTGCTATTTTATGTTCCTTCTGACCAAGTGTAATACCTTGAATTTTTTGGTTTTGTCTTATCCATTGGCTCAGAGGTTCTATGAAGACTGCAAAGAGCAGTGGAGACAGGGGGCAGCCCTGACGACATCCTCTTTCCAGTTCAAAAGATGATGATAAATTACCGTTAATCCTTATTTTAGCTGTTGGTTTTTTATATAATGCCTGTATAGTTCTAATGAAGTTGTTATGAAAATTGAAACTGGATAAGATTCTATATAGAAAAGACCAGTCAACCGAATCGAATGCTTTTTCAGCATCTAATCCCAATATGACTGCATTTAAGTTATATTTTTTTATATGATGAATTATGTGTAAAGTGCGTCGAATGTTGTCTTGTGTCTGTCTTTGTCTTATAAAACCTGTTTGGTCTAAATGAATTAGGTCTGTCAGTATATTTTCTAACCTTTTGGCAAGGATAATGGTAAAAAGCTTATAGTCCTGATTTAGTACACTGATTGGTCTGTAGTTGGAGCACTCTAGTTTATCCTTTTCAGGTTTAGGTATAACTGCAATGACCCCTTCTCTCCAGGAGGGGGGGATTTCCCCTGTGTGGAGGACATAATTAAATGTTTTCAGGAGGAGAGGAGATAGTTGCTGTTTAAAGGTTTTGTACCACTCTGCTGTATAGCCATCAGCTCCTGGGGATTTGTTAGCTTTAAGTTTCATAATTGCTTTTTCCAATTCTTTAGGATGTATTTCTGACAGTAGTGTTTTATTTTGTGACTCCGTAAGTTGGGGAAGGTTTAATGTGTTTAGGAATGCCTCGGATGCGTTTTTATGTTTTTTGTGGGAGTATAAGTTCTTATAGTAATTCTCGAAGTTTTTAAGAATATCCTGAATTCTGAATTTTATTTCCTTTGATACTGGGTCTCTGATTTTGTAGATTGCTCTTTCTGTTTGATGTTTCCTCAATTTATAGGCTAGCAATTTTGCCGATTTACTGCCTGCTTCATAGTATTTTTGTTTCAGAAATGTAAGTTTCTTCTGGATTTCTATTGTGTAGATCTCATTTATTTGGTTTTTAATTTCCTTAATCTTGAGCGAGTCAGTAGAATGAGTGTTGCCTTTGTGTTCTTTTTCTAGGTTCCTAAGTTCTGACTCTAATGTGGATAGTTTTTCTTGTCTTAGTTTCTTTTGGGTTGCCAGTTTTGCAATAATCTTTCCTCTTATTACAGCTTTACATGCATCCCACAGTATTAAAGGGGATACTTCTCCATTATCGTTATCTTCCAAATATCTGAGAATATCTGATTCCAATTCATCTTTCAATGGTCCTTTCAGGACATTTGAATTTAACCTCCAAGAAAATGTATTATTTGTGTATTTTTGGATATTTAAGTCCATGTAGATCGGACTGTGGTTGGAGAGATCCATCAGTCCTATTTTACATGTTTTTACTCTTCCAATGTCTCTATTAAACATAAAAAAATAGTCAATCCTTGAGTAAGATGAATGTGGAGTTGAGTAAAATGTATAGTCTTTTACACTGGGGTTGAGTTCCCTCCACACGTCACAGATTCCCAGTTCTTTTAGTAGCATCCGAGTCTTCCTGTTTTGGGTGTTATTTTGATGTGGGGAATTACCAGAAGCATCCCAGTATGGATTCAGTCTAAGATTGAAGTCCCCACCACATATCACTAAACCTTGAGCTTTAGTTATCATTAGGTCGAATACATTTTTATAAAATTTCCAGTTAGCCCCTGGGGGAGCATACACATTCAGCAGGGTGATATCTTCTCCCTCTAGCCGCCCAGTTACCAAACTGTATCTCCCTTCTTTATCTTTGTGTTCTGATTTTTTTTCAAATGTAATTTTGGTTGATATCAATGTCGCTACTCCCCTCCTCCTCCCTGATTTATATGAAGATGAAGAGATCATTTTAAACCCTTGTCTACTGAGTTTATTGTGTTCCACATCTGTTAGGTGGGTTTCTTGTAAAAATATTATTCCTGCTTTGTCTTTTTTCATTTTGCCTAGAATCTTGGATCTTTTAACTGGATTCAGGATTCCTTTTACATTATATGAAATTATTTTGGTTACACCCTGTTTCTCCATTGTGTTGTTTTGTTTAGTATAACTGTGTGGTGGCCCTCTTTTGTGCTACTCAGAAACTGAAAGAACATTAAAAACAAGAAAAACATTAAGAACATAGTGTAAAAAACTTTAAAACAAAAAGCTGTCATAAGAACTTCCTGAGCTGAGGTCTTTTTAAAGACCCTGTAAGAGCCTTGATGGAGTGAAGGCTCTAAGGGAAATTCCTCAAACTCTGTTACGTGTTGAGGGCCCTCTCTTACCACTGAAAGTAGTCCCATGCTTTTAACGTGAGTTTCAGAACCCAATCCAAACTTGTAATGATTTTTTTTTTTTTTTCCTTTTATGCCTAAACCCTGTGAAATTGTGTGCACCCTCCCACCCCCATCACATCAAACATTCACGCAAAAACAGTATTTGTTAGTATGAGGAGAACATGTGGATTATTGTCACATTTCTATTTTAACAAGTTTTTTTTTTTTTTTTATTACAAAGACTTATTTGTTTCAAATAATATGATTGTTCCATGAAATATATATATATATATAGATACTCTCGGCGCCACACCAGTCGGCTGCCTTTTGCAACAGCGGCTCGATTCCGAGTTTGTTTTTTTTTTTTGTTTTTTTTTTTCCCCTTCCTCTCTCTTTTGATCACTTTTTTTTTTTCACCCCACTTATATCACGGACACACAGATCGTCCCAAATGTCTCCTGAGCCGGTGGACGGAGCCACTGTTTATAGCAGGATTCGATACAACAGGGAAGAGCTGCTAGCATTTAACCGCCACCCGGTCCCACTGGAAAAACTCGACATACCGAGAGAACTGAGGCGAAAACGCCGCGGCTGCCGGGCTGGAGTAAGGTGGAGGACAAAAAATATAAGGTACAGACCCTCCCTTCCATCTGTTGTCATGGAAAATGTACGGTCGATACTGGGAAAGTTAGATGAGCTAGCGGCTATCTCCCGTTATGATAGCACTTACCGGGAGTGCTCTCTCCTTTTGTTTACTGAGACGTGGCTAACTGAACTAGCAGCAGATGCTAACATTGAGCTGGAGGGTTTTCACATGATACGAGCTGACCGAACACCAGAGAGTGGCAAAACTAGGGGCGGTGGAGTGATAGTGTATGTTAACAACAACTGGTGTAGACCGGGACATATCACTGTTAAACAACGACACTGCAGCAAAGACATTGAGTTGCTAGCTGTTAGCATGAGGCCTACATATCTCCCGAGAGAACACTCACACGTGATCTGCATTGTTGTTTATGCAAATCCGACGGCGAACGCTGGGACAGCGCGTGACGTCATCCATTCAGTAACCAGCAGGCTGCAGACAGAACACCCAGATGCTCTTCTCCTCATCTCAGGCGATTTCAACCACGTTTCACTGTCTCCCATTCTGCCCACTTTCACCCAGTATGTCACATGCCACACTAGAGACAATAAAACACTGGATTTGTTCTACGCAAACACTAAGGAGGTGTACACCTCATCGCAACTCCCCCCACTTGGGAGATCGGATCACAACTTGGTTCATCTCCGACCGGTGTACAAACCCCTAGTGCACAGACAACCTCCGGCCATGCACACTGTGGAGTTATGGTCTGAGGAGACAATGGACACTCTAAAGGACTGTTGTGAAGCCACTGCCTGGAAGCAGCTCTGCGATCCACATGGTGAGGACATCGATGGCCTCATTCACACCTTCACGGGCTACCTCAGCTTCTGTGTGGACAAATCCGTTCCCACCAAGACCATACGGCGTCACTCAAACAACAAACCCTGGATCAACCCTGAGATAAAAACACTTCTGAGAGAGAAGAAGAGGATCTTCAGGTCGGGGAACAGGGAGATGCTGAAGTCCGTACAGAAGGAGCTGAGGAGAAAGATCAGAGAAGGCAAGGACAGCTTCAGGAAGAAGATGGAGGACAAGCTGCAACAGAGCGACATCAGCGGGGTCTGGAGAAACCTCAAAACCATCTCTGGGCTCCAGAATACCTCCCCCCAGGCCACGGGGGGCAGGGAGTGGGCGAACAACATGAATCTGTTTTTCAATAGATTTGACCAACCGCCCCCCCCCCTGTCTGCACAACAACCACTGCTGCCACTAAGAAATCAAGTCCTGCTGCCCACTCCCCACTCCACCGACAGCCCCCCCACTCCCAACACACAGCCCCCCATCCTGACCCTGACCAAGACCCAGGTGAGGACGGAGCTGAGGAAGATCAAGGCGAGGAAGGCGTCGGGACCGGACGGCATCAGCGCAAAGCTCCTCAAGTCCTGTGCAGACCAGCTGTGTGGGATTGTGACGTATATCTTCAACATGAGCCTGAAACTGGGGAGGGTACCACAGCTGTGGAAAACATCTTGTGTGGTACCTGTACCAAAAACTTCCCACCCCAAAGACCTGAACAGCTTCAGACCGGTGGCCTTGACGTCCCACTTGATGAAGACCCTGGAGAGACTGCTCCTTGCTCATCTCCGCCCCCTGGTGGAACCAGCGATGGATCCACTCCAGTTCGCCTACCAGCATGGCATTGGGGTGGAGGATGCGGTGATCTTCCTCCTTCACCGTTCTCTGTCCCACCTGGAGAAGCCCGGGAATATGGTGAGGATCATGTTCTTTGACTTCTCCAGTGCTTTCAACACCATCCAACCGATGATCCTGAAGGACAAGCTGCTGCGCGCAGGGGTGGACCAGCACCTGTCATCATGGATCCTGGACTACCTCACGAACCGGCCTCAGTTTGTGAGAACCCGAGACTGTGTTTCCGACACGATCATCAGTAGCACGGGGGCCCCCCAGGGAACGGTGCTGGCTCCCTTCCTGTTCACTCTTTATACTGCGGACTTCTCACACAACACAACACATTGCCATCTACAGAAGTTCTCTGATGACTCTGCGATCGTTGGTCTCATCTCCAGCGGAGATGAAGCTGAGTACAGAGGGCTTATCCAGGACTTTGTGGACTGGTGCCATCGGAACTGCCTCCAGATCAACGCGAGGAAAACTAAGGAGCTGGTGGTGGACTGCCGCAGGCATGGGCAGCCCCTCACAGCACCAGTAAATATACAGGGAACAGACATCGAGATGGTGACATCCTACAAGTACCTGGGTATTCATCTGAACAATAAACTAGACTGGTCACACAATACTGACGCACTCTACAAGAAGGGACAGCGCAGGCTGTTCCTGCTGAGGAGACTCAGGTCTTTTGGTGTACAAGGGGCGCTGCTGAAGTCATTCTATGACACGGTGGTGGCATCAGCCATCACTTTTGGAGTGGTCTGCTGGGGCAGTGGCATTACTGCAGCCGATAGGAAGAGACTGAACAAACTGATTAAGAAAGCTAGCTCTGTCCTGGGGCAACGCCTTGATCCGATGGAGGAGATAGGAGAGAGAAGGACGGTGGCTAAACTGTCATCTCTGCTGGAGTCCGAGTTCCACCCTATGCAGGACATACTGGATGCACTGAGGAGCTCATTTAGCAGCAGACTACATCATCCCAGGTGCACAACCGAGAGGTTTCGTAGGTCCTTCCTACCAACGGCTGTCAGACTGTACAACCTAAGCAGGGCTGCTCGCAGAGATAGCAAAAAGACGTAACAAACTAATAGTTTTTTTTTAATGCAAAAGATGCAATAGACTTACACAATGGTCCCCTCCGGCATACAACTAGGAACATACCGGTCGCTATGGAGGGTGAGAATATGTATGGGCACATAATCATACCATGTAGGATAACTAAATAGACGGTTATGCTGTTTCATCCCACCTAGCAACAATGCTCTGCACTGTGTGTGTTTATATATTTACATATTTATTCCATCTAGCTACAATGCTCTGCACTGGGTGTGTTTATATTTATATATCTATATATTTATTCCATCTAGCTACAATGCTCAGCACTGGGTGTGTTTATATTTATATATCTATATATTTATTCCATCTAGCTACAATGCTCCGCACTGTGTTTTTATATATCTACATATTATTCCATCTAGCTACATTGCTCCGCACTGTGTGTGTTTATATACTTGCATATTTATTCCACCTAGCTGCAATGCTCCGTACTGTGGGTGTTTATATATTTACATATTTATTCCATCTAGCTACAATGCTCTGCACTGTGTGTTCATATATTCATATATTTATTCCATCCAGCTACAATGCTCTGCACTGTGTGTCTGTGTGTGTGTGTATATATATTTTATAGTAATATGTACATATGTATATTAGCTGCTCTCGCTTGCTTGGTTTTTTTTCTTGCCTTCTGATTGTTGCTCTGAGTGTTGCTATCCCTGTGCTGTTGCAATCCTGGAATTTCCCCGTTGTGGGACTAATAAAGGCTTATCTTATCTTATCTTATCTTATCTTAAATGTTTTACCACATGCTGAATATGCATCTCCTTTAATGTTTGTTACCTTGTATGAGGGGGGTTGGATGTGCGGATTGATTCTAGAGAAAAGAAAAAAAAAAAAAAAAAAGGTCGCTATTCCAACCTGAAAACGGATAGTTTATCCGCGACGCTCTGGTGCTGGGTTTCCCGCTGCTGGTCCGTGGATTTTGAGGGTCTTTGTGTTGTCCATGTTTGCGCTTTGATCTTCTCACTCGGGTCTGCTGCGGGTTTAAATACCGTTACCGGGAGCCCTCTTTTCGCCATGTCAGCTGTTGCTTCTTCCGCCGAATTATAGAGGCACGTTTCATCGCTGTAGAAGACCCTTAACTTCGCAGGAAATGGTGTCTGAAAGCGCAATTTCTTCTCTCTTAACACCTTTTTCGCGTCATTGTATTCCCTGCGCTTTTTAAGGACCTCCGGGGCGTAATCGTGTTCCACGTAGACTTTTCTCTCCTGGTGCATAAATCCTTTTTTCTGCCAGGCCAGTCTTACAACCTCTTGTTTTATTTTGAAATTGGAAAATCTTACCAACACCGAACGTGGGGGCGCTTCCGCCGCCGGCCTAGCGGCTAATGAACGATGTGCCTTTTCTATCTTCAAGTCGGTGGTTTGTGGAATATCCAATTTCTCTCTTAGTAAGGATTCCACGCATTCTGCCATTGAGTTAAAACCATTTTCGGTTCCTTCTATCAGACCATGAATTCTTATGTTGTCTCTTCTTTGTTTTCCTTCTTGGTCGGTTAGCTTAGCCTCTATAGCTGCTTGTCTTTTGCGTAGGTCTAGCACAGAATCTTCGAGCACTTTTATTCGATCCTCTGTTTCCAAGATTCGGTTCTCGGCCTGGTCCACTCTGCTGTTTGTCCTTTTCAATTCTTCTCTGAATTCCCGAAATTCGGCCGTAACATCTCGGCGAAATCGTCGTAGCTCCTCAAATAGTGATTTCAGGCTAACCCTTTTGTTAGCTATCACCAGTTCCTCGTCTTCTGAACGGAGATCTTCCAGTTCAGATTCTCCGGCCGATACGTGTCCTGGCCTGGAGAATTTCAGTTTCTTCTGTTTTCCTTTAGACATGATGATTTTGTCTTTTGATTTTCACTCCTCCAAAAATCCGTTAAGTTTGATTTTCAAGGTGTTATCCTGGATTGGGTCTGAGAGCTTCAGTGTTAAGCTGCAGTCGCCATGGCGTCCAGACCGGAAGTCACCATTTCTTTTTTTAAACAAGTTATTTCTAAAATGCCTTCTTCTTTAAGTCTGTGTTCCATGAATCACAACTTATGAATTTAAGAGAAAAGCGTTGTTGATAAATCAATACAAGCTCAAATGGGCTGACTTTGAGTGTTGGCCTTTGCTCAGACATAATAAGCATTTTTTTGTAGTTGGACATTGATTTTCCACATTGATTATTCACTGAAGTCAGCATGGTTTGTTTTTCCTGTGACAGCATTTGTCACCAGACTGATTAGGACAGTAACCACAACTTCTCAGAGGATCAGCACCAGAAGAAACAAACACCAAGTTTAAATGAGCCATAGTAATGTACAGAAGTCTGGTAATGAGTCACTGCAGGAAAAACCTCTTCGTTTTGTTTGTCTAAACAACAAAAATGACTCAGGGCGGGTGTCCCAGTAGCCTAATGGTAAAGGTGCGTACCACAATAGCATGAAGAAATTTATGAAGTGATTTTCTGGCTTAATTCTCAACCAGGGTAATCTTTCCTGCATGTCTCGCATCTAGTCTTCACACCCTTCCAATCTCACAGTTCACTGAATCTGTCCAATAAAGGCAAGAATGCCCATCAATAAAACACAAAAAAAAAGGTTTAACGTCACTTCGTCAAAGAGTAAAAAGCTGCTGAGGTAACATTTCATAGAAACATGTCTGCTTCTATCAGATCACTGTAGGATGTGACATTACAATCCCACAAATGCTGTTAAAGACAAGCCAACACAAATAAAATTTTGTATTTAACCACATCCAAACTTGGGATGAGCCAATCCAATCCAATGTATCGGTATCGGGTCCAATCCAGGCAAAATAGCTGGATTGGTACTGGTAAGGAATAAAAGTAATTTACCAATCCGAAGTATTAATAATATTAAAATTAAGGCGCAATCACGTTCTCAGCCATGCTGTGTGCGGCTTCCGTAAACAGAAGCAACGAGTGTCACGTGTCACTGGAGCCTGTCCGCGGGACTCGCTGTGAGATATGTATTTGGGGCACTTTACTGTGAAGTGCAGTGAGGTGACGTGGACTTCCTGTCACGTCATCGCACTGCCAGATATAAGGGGTGGGTGCCATCTTAAGGCCTCTTTTCCGGATGCTCATGCTGGTGCCTGCCGTGTGCTGTCCTGTATATAGTTCTGAATAAAGCTGTGTTTGCCAGCCATCATCCTGTCTCATCCTTCACCCAGGTATTTCCATACATAACACTCACCTTGGTACGTTTGTTGTGTGGTACCAGTGTTTACAATTTGAAGCCCCTGTCACACCTTGATGATTTAGCCAGCATATGTGACGTATCAAAATTTCTCTAAAACACTGGCGTACGCTGAACTATCCATGGTTTTTTCAATTTTGGACATATACACTACCGTTCAAAAGTTTGGAGTCACTTAGAAATTTCCTAATTTTTGAAAGAAAAGCACTGGTTTTTTTTCAATGAAGATAACTTTAAACTAATCAGAAATACACTCTAATATACATTGCTAGTGTGGTAAATGACTATTCTAGCTGCAAATGTCTGGTTTTTGGTGCAATATCTGCATAGGTGTATAGAGGCCCATGTGTTTGCTCATTGCATCAGAAGGCTAATGGTTGATTAGAAAACCCTTGTGCAATCATGTTAGCACAGCTGAAAACAGTTTAGCTGGTTAGAGAAGCTATAAAACTGACCTTCCTTTGAGCAGGTTGAGTATCTGGAAAAAATTATTATTTCAAATACAAATCATTATTTCTAATCTTGTCAATGTCTTGACTATATTTTCTATTCATTTTACAACTCATGGTGGTAAATAAGTGTGACTTTTCATGGAAAACACAAAATAATTGTCTGGGTGACCCCAAACTTTTGAACGGTAGTGTACATAACATATTAGTAACTTAGAATGTTTCGATAACTTATAGATAACTTATACCAATGAATGCTTAGCATGTGGCCGGCGTTCACAACTTATGCCCAATGATAGTCTAACTTATGCATTTTATTCACCTCTTCACCTGGCTCTATTGGCACGCAACTGATGCAGATCGTCTCAGCCTTGCCGGAGCCTCCATCTCTCGGATGACATGGACATCTGCTCACCATGGAGTCTTGAGGAGTACTGACGGGTTCTTCCTGTGAACCCCATTTTTATACACCACTTCCCCTAAATGCTGCCAATACACCATTATACGGTAGCTGTAAGTTAAAAACATGTTCAGTAAGTTCTGTGATTGTCCAGAACATGTCAAATACATCTACATACGTCAATACGTGTTGGAGATAAGTTTGATATATATTACACATAGGTTCAAAGCACGTTACTCATAGGTTAGAAATAAGTTTTGGTACGCTAGACATTATCTCGACGTATTTCAATCTATAAGTAACTTATAAGTAACTTACAAGTAACGTGTGGGAATGTGTGTCAACAATTGCATAACTTACCTTCAACTTATGGTTCGCATATGAGCCATACATTGGTATATGTTGAAAATTTTGTACATGCACAAAATTTTTTGATGACCTCTCCATACTACGACATATATCAGCATGCTTCAGCAAGCTCTTAACTTATACAAACCTTACCCATAACTTATTTGACATACACCAGCGTAGTCGCCAATTTTTTCATACATCAGCATATGTTGGCTAAATCATCAAGGTGTGACAGGGGCTTTAACACCACCAATTTGATAAAACACCTGCAAAAATATTCCAATAAAGGAGTATGCCAAATTCTGTCAAGAACCGAGCAAAAGGAAGTGTGTTGTGCATCAGCAGCCGCTGCTTTTCCAACTCGGAGGCTGGAAGATGCTAAAAGTGAAATGTAAACAAAAGAACAAAACTTAAAGTACAAACCAGATGGGAGCGTGGAAAACAACAGGAACAAAGGCGTAATATGGGTTTACCTTTCGGCTGAGAGTTACAGCTGATGAGAGTTAGGTAGCAGAAATGTAAATAGCAAATTATAACGGTGAACTGGAAGCAGGACTACAACAATAAGGCTACAGGAAATGGAACAGGAATGACTTCAAAATAAGAGCAAACCTCAAGACTCTCGTGACTTGGCATTTGGGCACGCTCTGCAGAGCAGGATAAACCATCATGGATCAGTTTTAAAACTCTTCAAAAAGCAAAAGGGTATGGAAGTTTAGATTTACTAAATTTTTTAAGTTATTTCTTATCCAATAGACTGCAGTTTGTTTCTAACTGGACAAAATCAACCCTGCTAGGAAGCCCATGGTTAGATGCTGCTGAACAGGTTCTGTGTGGGTTACTATATATCTCTGACTTACCTTTCATGAGCCCCTGTATCAAACGCCATAACTGTTTTTTTTTTTTTTTTTTTTTTTTTTTTTAATTTAAGTTTTTGTAAAGGGTATACAGGTCGTTACAGCAATGCATTGTTTACATTTTCATCACATGTTCCCTTATTTTCTGATATCTGACAACATTGGAAGATTAATTCTTACAACACCCCTTTTTTTTTTTTAAAGTGAAAGAAAAGTGAAATTAAAGAGAAAAAAAAAAACAAATAACAAAAAAACAAACAAACCAGTAAAAAACAAACAAAAAGAAAAAGTAAGTAAATAAAGATAAAAGAGCATCTGAGTAGTGATGGAACAAAGAGCGGAACCATTATTGAAATGGTATTTGTCAAAGATTAGATCTAATGGAAGACACATATGCGGTCCAGGGTTGCCAAAAGTTCATGAACCCATCCATGTCCTGTCTCAGTGCGAATGTCAACTTTTCCATCGAGTAAATGTCTTGGATCACGTTAGTCCAATCTTCAGGTGTAGGACAGTCCTTCAACATCCATTTTTTAGTTAGAGCTTTTTTGCTTGCCAATATTAAAACATTGAATAAGTATTTTTCTCCTCGTCTTTCCAGTGAGTCCGGTAGTAAACCCAAATACAAAGTTACAAAAGAAAAGGGAACTGTAATTTTGAATATTTTCCCCAATATTGTCTGTACCTTGGTCCAATATTGGTGGATAACTGGGCATGACCAAAACACATGAAAATGATTTGCAGTCTTTTCACCACACAAGCGCCAACAGTTCAATCCCTTATGGGTAAATTTGTTTTGTGCAGGTGTTCTGAAAAATCTTGCCAAGTTTTTCCATCCAAATTCTCTCCACTGCAGGGATGAGGTACTTTTCCATTGCTGTTTATTTAGCTTTTCCCATATTTCCAGTTGTAAAGTGAAATTCCCCTCTTTTTCCCATCTCTCTTTTATATAAGATGTGTTGTCTCCTTTTAAGTCTTGAAGACCTTGGTATATTTTAGAAATGTATCTGATCCCTGGGATCCCTTTATATGCCATTAAGAAGACCTTCAGAACACCTGACTGGGCCCTTTCCAAAACCTCCTTTTTAAGTATATTGTTTATGTGGTGTCTAAGCTGGAAGAACCTGTAAAGGTCTTGATTTATTAGGCCTTGTTTTTTCAAATCTTCAAAACTTCTTAAGATTTGCCCTTTAAAAAAATCGTAATATTTTATCAGCCCTTTCTCCTTCCACTTTTTAAATCTGGTGTCTGTTTTATTAGGAGTAAAGTCCTGATCATAGGCGATCCATTGCAGAAGTCGATAGGGCTCTTTAGTTTGATTCTCTCTGACTATCTTAAACCAAATTTTTAGCGGGGTCTCTATCCACGGGTTAGTGTTATTCAAAAGCTTAGGTAAGGCATTGTTCCCTATTATCGCCTGTAGGGGGATGTCACTTGTTATTTGGCATTCGATCTCCTTCCATTGTGCAGTGTAGACTGGGTTGCATATCTCTACTAAAGTTTTAATTTGTGCGGCTTTAAAGTAGTCCCTGATATTTGGCAGCGCGAGCCCACCTTTGTCTTTGTTTAGCTGTAGGGTTCTATATCTGATTCTAGGTCTCTTGCCCTGCCATATGAATCTTGAGATCCTTCTGTCCAGCTCCTGCCATGTTTTTTTGGGAGGTTCTACCGGTATTGTTTGGAAAAGGTATAGAAGACGTGGAAGTATATTCATTTTGACTGCTTCAATTCTTTGTGCAGTACCCAAGAATGGTATCATATTCCATCTTGCTAGGTCAGATTTTATTTTTGTCACCAGTGGATCATAGTTTAGTGATATAATTTTGTTGAGTTGTTTCGGGATATTGACCCCCAGATATTTCATAGATTCCGACTCCCAGTTAGTTTTGAGTTTGCTTAGTGAATAATGATTTGGGTCATAGTTGAATGTTAAAACTTGGGTTTTATGCATGTTTAATTTGTACCCCGATAAATCTCCATACTCTGAAAAAACTGAGGTTAGTTCTGGTAAAGAAGTGTTCGGCTGCCCTAGGTATATTAAAATGTCATCAGCAAAGAGTGCTATTTTATGTTCCTTCTGACCAAGTGTAATACCTTGAATTTTTTGGTTTTGTCTTATCCAATGGCTCAGAGGTTCTATGAAGATTGCAAAGAACAGTGGAGACAGGGGGCAGCCCTGACGACATCCTCTTTCCAGTTCAAAAGATGATGATAAATTACCGTTAATCCTTATTTTAGCTGTTGGTTTTTTATATAATGCCTGTATAGTTCCAATGAAGTTGTTATGAAAATTGAAACTGGATAAGATTCTATATAGAAAAGACCAGTCAACCGAATCGAATGCTTTTTCAGCATCTAATCCCAATATGACTGCATTTAAGTTATATTTTTTTATATGATGAATTATGTGTAAAGTGCGTCGAATGTTGTCTTGTGTCTGTCTTTGTCTTATAAAACCTGTTTGGTCTAAATGAATTAGGTCTGTCAGTATATTTTCTAACCTTTTGGCAAGGATAATGGTAAAAAGCTTATAGTCCTGATTTAGTACACTGATTGGTCTGTAGTTGGAGCACTCTAGTTTATCCTTTTCAGGTTTAGGTATAACTGCAATGACCCCTTCTCTCCAGGAGGGGGGGATTTCCCCTGTGTGGAGGACATAATTAAATGTTTTCAGGAGGAGAGGAGATAGTTGCTGTTTAAAGGTTTTGTACCACTCTGCTGTATAGCCATCAGCTCCTGGGGATTTGTTAGTTTTAAGTTTCATAATTGCTTTTTCCAATTCTTTAGGATGTATTTCTGACAGTAGTGTTTTATTTTGTGACTCCGTAAGTTGGGGAAGGTTTAATGTGTTTAGGAATGCCTCGGATGCGTTTTTATGTTTTTTGTGGGAGTATAAGTTCTTATAGTAATTCTCGAAGCTTTTAAGAATATCCTGAATTCTGAATTTTATTTCCTTTGATACTGGGTCTCTGATTTTGTAGACTGCTCTTTCTGTTTGATGTTTCCTCAATTTATAGGCTAGCAATTTTGCCGATTTACTGCCTGCTTCATAGTATTTTTGTTTCAGAAATGTAAGTTTCTTCTGGATTTCTATTGTGTAGATCTCATTTATTTGGTTTTTAATTTCCTTAATCTTGAGCGAGTCAGTAGAATGAGTGTTGCCTTTGTGTTCTTTTTCTAGGTTCCTAAGTTCTGACTCTAATGTGGGTAGTTTTTCTTGTATTAGTTTCTTTTGGGTTGCCAGTTTTGCAATAATCTTTCCTCTTATTACAGCTTTGCATGCATCCCACAGTATTAAAGGGGATACTTCTCCATTATCGTTATCTTCCAAATATCTGAGAATATCTGATTCCAATTCATCTTTCAATGGTCCTTTCAGGACATTTGAATTTAACCTCCAAGAAAATGTATTATTTGTGTATTTTTGGATATTTAAGTCCATGTAGATCGGGCTGTGGTCGGAGAGATCCATCAGTCCTATTTTACATGTTTTTACTCTTCCAATGTCTCTATTAAACATAAAAAAATAGTCAATCCTTGAGTAAGATGAATGTGGAGTTGAGTAAAATGTATAGTCTTTTACACTGGGGTTGAGTTCCCTCCACACGTCACAGATTCCCATTTCTTTTAGTAGCATCCGAGTCTTCCTGTTTTGGGTGTTATTTTGATGTGGGGAATTACCAGAAGCATCCCAGTATGGATTCAGTCTAAGATTGAAGTCCCCACCACATATCACTAAACCTTGAGCTTTAGTTATCATTAGGTCGAATACATTTTTATAAAATTTCCAGTTAGCCCCTGGGGGAGCATACACATTCAGCAGGGTGATATCTTCTCCCTCTAGCCGCCCAGTTACCAAACTGTATCTCCCTTCTTTAGAATCAGAATCAGAATCAGAATCAGGTTTATTGCCATTGTTCATGTGATACACAAACTAGGAATTTGTCTCGGTGCCATGCTGCAACATTAAAAACATAATGAGAAAAAGGGATAAACTAAAAAACTAAAGGACTAGAAACGTGCAATAAGTGTAGAAAAATAAGTAATAATAAGTAATAATAATAATAATACTAGTAATAATGAGTAGTACTAGTCAAGGCAGTTTAAAAAATTAGCATGTAGCAGATAATGTGAAGTACCACATAGTGCAGTCAATAATGCAACAGAAAAACAGTGATGAATGACATGAGTCTGGTTGAGCTGCTGTACATAGTGCACGAGAGTCAAAAGTCACTTAGTGTTCAGCAGTCTGATGGCAGAGGGGAAAAAGCTGTTCATGTGCCGAGAGGTTTTAGTCCGAATGGACCGAAGCCTTCTACCTGAGGGGAGGGGGGCAAACAGCACGTGACCAGGATGTGAGGGATCGGCTATGATCCGGCCAGCACGCCTCCGGGTCCTGGAGATGTACAGGTCCTGGAGAGATGGGAGCTTGCAGCCTATCACCTTCTCAGCAGTGCGCACGACGCGCTGCAGCCTTAGTCTGTCCCTGGCAGTGGCTCCTGCGTACCACACAGTTATGGAGGAGGTGAGGATGGACTCGATGATGACCGTGTAGAACTGCACTAACATCTTGGTGGGTAGCTTGAGCTTCCTCAGCTGCCGCAGAAAGAACATCCTCTGCTGGGCCTTTTTGATGAGGGAGCTGATGGTTGGCTCCCATTTGAGGTCTCGGGTGATGGTGGTGCCCAAGAAGCGGAAGGAATCTGCAAAGGTGATGGGAGAGCCTGTGATGGTGAGGGGGGGCAGGGGGGATGTGACTTTCCTGAAGTCCACAATCATCTCCGCTGTCTTCAGAGCATTCAGCTGCAGGTTGTTGTGGCTGCACCAGGACACCAGCTGGGCCACCTCTTCCCTGTAGGCGGACTCGTCACCGTTGGAGATGAGCCCGATGAGGGTGGTGTCGTCCGCAAACTTAATCAGCTTAACAGACTGGTGGGAGGAGGTGCAGGAGTTGGTATAAAGGGAGAAGAGTAGGGGGGGAAGTACACAGCCCTGGGGTGATCCAATGCTGATGCTAACAGAGTCTGAGACAGACTTCCCCAGCCGCACATGCTGTCTCCAGTCCGTCAGGAAGTCGGTGATCCACCTGCAGAGGGAGTCAGGCACGTTGAGCAGGGACAGCTTGTCCTGGAAAGCTTGTCCTTTATCTTTGTGTTCTGATTTTTTTTCAAATGTAATTTTGGTTGATATCAATGTCGCTACTCCCCTCCTCCTCCCTGATTTATATGAAGATGAAGAGATCATTTTAAACCCTTGTCTACTGAGTTTATTGTGTTCCACGTCTGTTAGGTGGATTTCTTGTAAAAATATTATTCCTGCTTTGTCTTTTTTCATTTTGCCTAGAATCTTGGATCTTTTAACTGGATTCAGGATTCCTTTTACATTATATGAAATTATTTTGGTTACACCCTGTTTCTCCATTGTGTTGTTTTGTTTAGTATAACTGTGTGGTGGCCCTCATTTGTGCTACTCAGAAACTGAAAGAACATTAAAAACAAGAAAAACATTAAGAACATAGTATAAAAAACTTTAAAACAAAAAGCTGTCAGAAGAACTTCCTGAGCTGAGGTCTTTTTAAAGACCCTGGAAGAGCCTTGATGGAGTGAAGGCCCTGAGGGAAATTCCTCAAACTCTGTTACGTGTTGAGGGCCCTCTCTTACCACTGAAAGTAGTCCCATGCTTTTAACGTGAGTTTCAGTACCCAATCCAAACTTGTAATGATTTTTTTTTTTTCCTTTTATGCCTAAACCCTGTGAAATTGTGTGCACCCTCCCACCCCCATCACATCAAACATTCACGCAAAAACAGTATTTGTTAGTATGAGGAGAACATGTGGATTATTGTCACATTTCTATTTTAACAAGTTTTTTTTTTTTTTTTTTATTACAAAGACTTATTTGTTTCAAATAATATGATTGTTCCATGAAATGTTTTACCACATGCTGAATACGCATCTCCTTTAATGTTTGTTACCTTGTATGAGGGGGGTTGGATGTGCGGATTGATTCAAGAGAAAGGAAAAAAAAAAAAAAAAAAAAAGGTCGCTATTCCAACCTGAAAACGGATAGTTTATCCGCGACGCTCTGGCGCTGGGTTTCCCGCTGCTGGTCCGTGGATTTTGAGGGTCTTTGTGTTGTCCATGTTTGCGCTTTGATCTTCTCACTCGGGTCTGCTGCGGGTTTAAATACCGTTACCGGGAGCCCTCTTTTCGCCATGTCAGCTGTTGCTTCTTCCGCCGAATTATAGAGACACGTTTCATCGCCGTAGAAGACCCTTAACTTCGCAGGAAATGGAGTCTGAAAGCGCAATTTCTTCTCTCTTAACACCTTTTTCGCGTCATTGTATTCCCTGCGCTTTTTAAGGACCTCCGGGGCGTAATCGTGTTCCACGTAGACTTTTCTCTCCTGGTGCATAAATCCTTTTTTCTGCCAGGCCAGTCTTACAACCTCTTGTTTTATTTTGAAATTGGAAAATCTTACCAACACCGAACGTGGGGGCGCTTCCGCCGCCGGCCTAGCGGCTAATGAACGATGTGCCTTTTCTATCTTCAAGTCGGTGGTTTGTGGAATATCCAATTTCTCTCTTAGTAAGGATTCCACGCATTCTGCCATTGAGTTAAAACCATTTTCGGTTCCTTCTATCAGACCATGAATTCTTATGTTGTCTCTTCTTTGTTTTCCTTCTTGGTCGGTTAGCTTAGCCTCTATAGCTGCTTGTCTTTTGCGTAGGTCTAGCAAAGAATCTTCGAGCACTTTTATTCGATCCTCTGTTTCCAAGATTCGGTTCTCGGCCTGGTCCACTCTGCTGTTTGTCCTTTTCAATTCTTCTCTGAATTCCCGAAATTCGGCCGTAACTTCTCGGCGAAATCGTCGTAGCTCCTCAAATAGTGATTTCAGGCTAACCCTTTTGTTAGCTATCACCAGTTCCTCGTCTTCTGAACGGAGATCTTTCAGTTCAGATTCTCCGGCCGATACGTGTTCTGGCCTGGAGAATTTCAGTTTCTTCTGTTTTCCTTTAGACATGATGATTTTGTCTTTTGATTTTCACTCCTCCAAAAATCCGTTAAGTTTGATTTTCAAGGTGTTATCCTGGATTGGGTCTGAGAGCTTCAGTGTTAAGCTGCAGTCGCCATGGCGTCCAGACCGGAAGTCCCCATAACTGTTTTTAAACAATTAACATTAGCTCCTCTCTGACAGCCTGGTAGAAATTTTTAAAAATAATGGGGTCTTCACTTGTCCCTTGTAAATTCATGCCCATTTGGAATAACCCTGATATCCTACAACAAAAGAGGATGTTAAACTTTCCACTATGGTGTGAGAAAGGAATAAAAAAAACTTAGAACATCTTATTCGAGCTGGAATCTTTATACAATTCCAGGAACTGGTGTCACAGTATGACATTGTCGGTGGTAGAGATTGGACCTAAACGCTGGATGTGAGTTTGATTATATTTATTGGGAGCTGGTCTGCCAGATGCAGCTCGAGGGCTTAAACAGAAAATAGTAAGTGCAGCTCGGAAGTTACAACAAATACTATGGCAAAAACAGACAGGATTAAGACATGACTCAGGCAGGATACAAGACTAGCAGAACGGACAAGGCAGAAGTGTGTAATTACGCCAACATGACTACAGGAACCCAAGATGAACAGAAGTGGAACAGAACTAAAATAGACAGGGGCGCAATCAAGACAACACGGCACAGGTGGGGAGACTGATCATGATTGTTAACTGACACATGAGGAAAACAGAGGTGACAGGACGGGCAGGGCTGTACGCACAACCACAGACAGAGATGCACAGAAAAGAGGATCAGAGGGGAAACAAGACCGTGGAACATGATGATAATAATAATACTAATAATGACCGAACTAAACCCGTGATAATAATAATAATAATAATAATAATAATAATAATAATAATAATAATAATAATAATAATAAGGGTTGCCCACAGTTGCACAGTTGCAAGGCTGCCCTTTGTCACCAATCCTGTTCATAATTTTTATGGACAGGATTTCTAGGCGCAGCCAGGGAATGGAGGGTGTCATGCTTGGTGACCACAGGATCTCATCTCTGTTGTTTGCAGATGATGTTGTCCTGTTGGCTTCATCCAGCAATGACCTACAGCTCTTGCTGGGACGGTTTGCCGCTGAGTGTGAAGCGGCTGGGATGAGAATCAGCATCTCCAAGTCGGAGTCCATGGTCCTCAGCCGGAAAAAGGTGGATTGTCCTCTCTGGGTTGGGGACAGGCTCCTGCCCCAAGTGGAGGAGTTTAAGTATCTCAGGGTCTTATTCACGAGTGAGGGGAGAATGGAGCAAGAGATTGACAGACGGATTGGAGCAGCATCTGCAGTGATGCGGACGTTGTACCGGTCTGTTGTGGTGAAGAGGGAGCTTAGTTCTAAGGCAAAGCTGTCGATTTACCAGTCAATCTACGTTCCTACTCTCACCTATGGTCACGAGCTTTGAGTAATGACCGAAAGAACGAGATCGCGGATACAAGCGGCTGAATTGAACTTTCTCCGTAGGATTGCTGGACTCACCCTCAGAGATAGGGTGAGGAGCTCAGTCATCCGGGAGAGGCTCAGAGTAGAACCGCTGCTCCTCCACATTGAAAGGAGTCAGTTGAGGTAGTATGGGCATCTGATTAGGATGCCTCCTGGATACCTCCCACTTGAGGTGTTTCGGGCACATCCCACTGGGAGGAGACCCCGGGGCAGACCCAGGACTCGGTGGAGAGACTATGTCTCCCAGTTGGTCTGGGGTCTGGGAACGCCTTGGTATCCTCTCTGAAGAGCTGGAGCAGGTGGCTGGGGAGACGGAAGTCTGGGCTTCTCTGCTTGAACTGCCGCCGCTGCAACCCGGACCTCCGGAAAAGCGGTAGAAGATAGCTGGCTGGATGGATAATAATAATAATAATAATCAAAAACCCAAGGCGAAGCAGGGGAAAATGTAAAACAAGGTCAGAATCATGACTATAACAATAAACGACAGTAAATTCAATTCAATTCAATTCAACTTTATTTATATAGCGCCATTTCACAACAACAGTCATCTCATAGCACTATCAACTGTAGGGGGGAACCCCCACAGTTGCAGAAAGACCCCAGCAATCAGGTGATCCCCTGTGAGCAAGCACTTGGCGACGGTGGAGAGGAAAAACTCCCTTTTAACAGGAAGAAACCTCCAGCAGAACCAGGCTCAGGGAGGGGCAGTCATCTGCTGCGACTGGCTGGGGGGTGAGGGGACAGAGAAGATGAAAAGAACAGACATGTAGAGAGCAAACAGCACGATGGGGACTCAATCTATGGGAGAGAACAAACAAATGTTAATGACCAAATGACTAAATGCAGAAAATCCCAAGATACAAACTCAAAGCGAGGATGTAGGCTGGTACCCCAAGTTCAGGTGACAAGGAAAAATCAATAATAAATCAAGAGTAACAACCTGGGGCCCAGTCCACGTCCTGACAGACATCAGTGATGATACTGAGTGTAAGCAAAGGTAGTGTTATGTTATGCTGATTAACAATTGAAATGGGCAGCGTGGTGGCGGAGTGGTTAGCACTGTGGCAGCACAGCAACTCACCCTTGGACGGGGGATCCTGGGTTCGATCCAAGCCCCCGACCAACAGTGATCTTTGTGGAGTTTGCTTGTTCTCCCGGTGTCTGTGTGGGTTTACTCCGGGATTTCTCCGGTTTCCTCCCACATGCCTTAAACATGCAAGTTAGGTTAATTGGTATCAACTGGGGATTCTAAATTGTCCTTAGGTATGAATGAGAGAGTGAATGGTTGTCTGTCTCTCTGTGTTGGCCCTGTGATGGACTGGAAATCTGTCCAGCGTGTACCCTGCCTCTCGCCCAAAGATGCTGGGATAGGCTCCAGCCCCCCGTGACCCGAAAAGAATTAAATGGAAGTAGATAGATGGATGGATGGATGGAATGACACAGGGAATAAGTACTGAATACATGAAGAAAAAGAGGTGCAAAAAGACATAGAAAGCCAAGAAACCAGCCGAAATCCATCAGAATTTAAGAAGCCATCCCATCTCCTATCAGTGCAAATTAATTTCAGCTGGTTAAGTCCTTACTGATAGCCTTTAACTGTTATCAAACCTATTGAATCTTTATACAAAAAAGCCATAAAAATCTTTGATAAGAAAGATCCCACATATCATTGCTGTCACATTTACAAGAAATACAATATCCTGTCCTTTGAAAATTATAAAACTCTCAAATTTTCCTGTTCAATTTATAAAATATTAAATGGCTATGCATCCCCCCCCCCCCCCTCCGGGGGTGTACAACCACCAGAGCAATCACTAGAGAAGACTGTGAGGTCCCCCACAGATGCACCACAATTGCTTAATCTGTGCTATCAGTGAGAGGCACCAAGATCTGGAACAATATACCACCTGTACAGTTTGTACAGTTTCATTGCAGTTGTTCTTCTCGTGTATGATCATTTGTTTGTGTGTGTTTTTGTGACCCGCCGGGGGACTACAGATACAAATTAGCAGTATTGCTAAATCTGGCATACTTACATTTGTATTAATGTTCATTAGGATGTAATGTCCCTTTCAAATAAACATTAAACTAAACTAAACTTTTAAAAGGTCTATGAATATCAGATTGTCACACCGCAAAGAAGTGATGAGTAGAAGCAAAGAGCTCTCTCTAGACCTTAGCAACTTTATTGTTAAAAAACATAATGATGGCATTGGTTTCAGGCGCATTTCTAAACTGCTGAATGTTCCAGTGAGCACTGTTGGAGCCATCATTCTGAAGTGGAAAGAACATCATTTTACCATAAACTGGCCACGACCAGGAGCTCCTCACAAGATTTCCAACAGAAGAGTCAAAAGAATTATCAGAAGAGTTATCTAAGAGCCGAAGACCACTTGTGGGGAGCTCCAGAAAGACCTGGAGTTAGTAGGTACTGCTGTTTCAAAGAAAACAATAAGTAATGCACTCAACCGACACGGACTCTATGCCCGCTGACCTTGCAAGACTCCATTACCGAAGAAAAAGCATGTTGAAACTCATTTAAAGTTTGCTGCACAACATTTGGGCAAGCCAGTACAATACTGGGAGAATATAGTCTAGTCAGATGAGACAAAAAATGAACTTTTTGGATGCCACAACACACAGCATGTTTGGAGGAGAAATGGCACTGCACATCTGCCCAAAAACACCATACCAACAGTAAACTTTGGAGGTGGGAGCATCACGGTGTGGGGGTGTTTTTCAGCACATGGTACAGGCAGACTTCATATAATTGAAAGAATGATGAATGGATAAATGTACAGAGACATCCTAATAAGAAAATGTTGCCATCTGCCAAGATACTGAAGATGAAACGAGGGTGGGCATTTCAGCAAGACAATAGCCATGTTTACATGGACACAAGTAACCGGATTAAAAGCCTGATCGGAATAAAAATGCTTCATGTAAACATGCCAATCTGAATATTCTGACCTGATCACACTCATTCGGATCAAAATTTCCTTCAGATGGAGACGGGTGGGTTATGCCAATTGTTAATTCGATTGGTGCGCATATAAACACTTATTCCGAAGTTTGGGTAGAAAATATGATTACTGCGCATCTCTGTACGTCAGCTACACATCAACGTGACGTATTTCTGCCTTTACAGCAGCTAGCGGAAGACAGGGCGGGAGTAAAACAAATTTGGTCTGTATCGTTCTGCTCTGTCCCTCTGTCATATGTAGAAGTATGTACTGCTGGGCTTGTAGCTTCATTCTGGAGACCAGCAGGAGCAAAAGTACAGTCTGACTAACACAATACAGGTCCATTTCAAAAAGTGAAAGACACGAAGTGGGGTTTGTTTACATTGGAAGTTACTTCTTTTTGTACTATTTCCAGAATATCGGATAATTGTGCCCATGTCAAAATGATTTTGTCCGTTCAAACGTGTGACACATGGAAACACACATCCTAATCGGATCAACTTTTTCAGGATCCATGTAAACAGTAATGTTCTGATCTGAATTGTAATCAGATTGAAAAAAATTTGCACATGTAACCATGGCTCATGATCACACAATCAAGGAAACTCTCAAATGGCTCCAGAAAAGGAAACTAAAACTGTTAGAATGTCCCCGTCAGTCACCTGACCTGAATCCAGTTGAAAATCTATGGAATGAACTGAAGATCAAAGTTCAAAGAAGACACCCACGGAACCTTCAAGATTTGAAGACAGTTTGTGTGGAAGAATGGGCTAAAATCACTCCTGAGCAATGCCTGTGCCTAGTTTCTCCATACAGGAGGTGTCTGGAAGCTGTTATTACCAACAAAGGCTTTTTGACTAAATATCAGATAAATTTCATCAAGCGTATTCAATACTTATTCCTTGTGTCATTGCACTTTATTAAATATAACTTGTTTTGTGAACACAGTTGTTTAATGAGAAAAATGTTGATATGTTCAATACTTATTTTCCCCGCTGTATGTGTGGTATGTGTGGGTGTGGATATGGGTGTGTGCATGTATGTGTGAACATGTGGGTATGTGTGTTGTGTGTAAATATGCGAGGGTGTGTGTGGGTGTAGGTGGACATACAGTATGTGACGGTATGTATGTGTGTGTACACATGAGGGTGGGTGCGTGTGTGTGGGGGGGGGGAGGGGGGGCAAGTACCTGCGGGTGGATGCATGGTTGTGGAGGGTGTGTATGTGAGGGGAAGACCTTGTTGGGCGGCGGGGGTTTGGAGGGTGGGGCAGGCCATCTGGTGGCCCGGGGGGATAGCTTTTCTGTTGCGTGAGAGTGTGGCTGCCCCATCGTGCCTGGCCTGGCGCCCCTCACCCTAGGATAGGCTCTGGGGGTGGTGGATGGCTTCCAGAGCCAGTTTGGGAACTGGCTTCTGGGGAAGACGGGCTCTCTCTGCCCCCCCCCCCCACACACACACACTCCCAGTCCCCCCCCCCCCCAATTCTGGGTGCATCATACATCTCATTGGATACACTTATGGTTTTGGGGTGGGGGTGTGCCATACAGTGTCGGTGAAGAGGATCACCAGATCGCAGTGTCTACTACTGCGCCGTGGGGCTGCCCTCACCTCAATTTTAATTGCACTGTAGACACTGAGAGCTTGGGGGGATGGGAGCCCTGCTGCCAATAGCAATGGGTAGTGATGCCCTATCACACTATCCCCTCAATTTTAACTGCACTTTGGTAGTTCACACACCTGCACCCAATAACACCACACAAATAACACTCACCCATCATGATTCGCGCCTGGGGGGTGGGGGTCTTTTTCCACCCCTGCTGCCCTCCTTCTGCTGGGGGCCTGGGGCCTGTCATTCTGTCGTCATCCCAAGGCGCTACCGCAAGTGAATGAGTGAATGAAAGGGAGTGAGTGGGAGAGAGAATGAGCAAATTAGAGCAAATGAGTAAGTGAAAGTGAGGGAGTGATGAGTAGTGATGGTGGTGGTGGTGGGTCGGATTTGTGTGGTGCTTTGCATGTCGGGTGGCATCTCTGGGCCCTTGCGATAGTTCCATTGGTTGTTCACGCCAGGTGGGCATTGGTGGCGGTGGGCTGCTTCTGTGGCCGCAGCTGCCCTGGGGCGGGTTGGCAGGGGTGTGGCTGCTGGTCCACGCCTGTGGCCTCCCCAGCCGCTGCCAGGCATTGGTACACATTTATGCACACTGCATCTGCACCGTAGCCACCCCAGGTGTTAAGGATGAATAAGTGTGAATGTGTAAAAGAGAGCACGAGTAAATGTGAGTAAGTCAGAGCACGAATGAGAGTGTGTGTGTGTGTACTGTATATATATATATATACTGTATATGTGTGTATGAGTGAGCATGAGTGGAAGGAAGCATGTGTGAGTGCGAATCACTGTCTCAAAGGTCTCCAGTCTGAGACCAATTACAGAGCCAGCCCTCTTGATAATCTTGTCAAGTCTGTTGGTATCTCTGGCCCTGATACTGCTACCCCAACAGACAGCAGCAAAGAAGATGGCGCTGGCGACAACGGTCTGGTAGAAAAGCTCCAGCATCCTGCTGCACATGTTGAAGAATCTCAGCTTTCTCAGGAAGTAGAGTCTACTCATCCCCTTCTTGTGCGCAGCATAGATGTTGGATCTCCAGTCCAACCCGCTGCTGATCCTGACACCCAGATATTTGTAGCCCTCAACCACTCCCACATCCTTCCCCCTAATCTGCAGTGGCTGAGAAGGAGCCTTCCTCTTCCTGAAGTCAATCACCATCTCTCTGGTCTTGCTGACATTCAACCTCAGGTGATTCTGCTCCGTCCACTCCACAAATCTGTCAACCAGTGCCCTGTACTCCCCCTCCTCTCTTCCTCTTATACACCCCACAACATCAGAGTCATCAGAGAATTTTTGCAGGTGGCATGACTCAGTGTTGTACTGAAAGTCAGTTGTGTATAAGGTAAAAAGAAAAGGAGAGAGCACAGTCCCCTGTGGAGCTCCCATATCACTAGCCACCACTCCAAACAAGACACTGCCCAGCCGGACAAACTGTGGTCTGCCTGTCAGGTAGTCAGTAATCCAGGAGATCACAGAGCTGTTAACCTCCATCACCCGCAGCTTCTCACCCAGCAGTAGTGGCTGGATGGTGTTAAAGGCACTGGAGAAATCAAAAAAAGTGATTCTCACAGTATCTCCTCCACCATCCAGGTGCAGATGGACTCGTTGCAGCAGGTAGATTACAGAATCTTCAACTCCTAAATGGGGCTGATATGCAAACTGCAGAGGGTCCAGCCATGTCTTTACCTGCAGCCTCAGGTGGGCTAAGACCAGTCTCTCCAGGACCTTCATCACATGGGACGTGAAAGCAACTGATCGATAGTCATTCAGGTCTGATGGCAATGACTTCTTGGGGCCACGAATCAGGCAGAATGTCTTCCACAGCACCAGCACTCTCTCCAGACTCAGGTTCAGGTTGTACAGGTGTTTCAGTACCGGAGGTAGCTGGTTGGCACAGGTCCTCAGGGTCCTTGCGGAGATGCCACCAGGGCCCGAAGCCTTCTGCTGACGGAGTCTCTCCAGCTGTTTCTCCACCTGATCTGTAGTCACTGTGAAGTGAGGGAGGGTCTTGGTGCCCCCTGAGATGGAGGAGAGGGGAGACGGAGAGAGGTTCTGCACGGGAGCATGGATGGGGAGGGGTGCGTGGGGGTCTGGCTGTGTTGCTCGGGTGACAGACTGTGAGTTGAACCTATTAAAAAACAGATTCAGTTCCTCAGCTCTCTCCTGGTTCCCAGATGGCTGCCTGACTCTCCCCTTGTACCCAGTTATTTGTTTCATTCCCTCCCACACATCTTTAGTGTTGTTTTGTCTGAGTTTCTCTTCCAACTTCCTCCTATAATTGTCCTTTCACCTCCTCAGCATCTCTCTCAGCTCATGCTGCACTCCCCTCAGCTTCTCCTTGTCTCCAGCCCTAAAAGCTCTCTTCTTTTTGTTCAGAAGTGCTTTCAGGTCACTCATGACCCATGATCTGTTGTTGGGGAAGCAGTGTACAGTCTGAGCTGGCATGGTCATGTCTTCACAGAATCTAATGTATTCTGTGATGCAATCGGTCATATTGTCTATGTCCACCCCATGTGGTTCACAGAGTACGCTCCAGTCCGTCGTCTTGAAGCAGTCCTGCAGTGCATCAGCAGCCTCCTGTGTCCACCTCCTCACAGTCCGTGTATAAGCAGGCTGCCTTTGCACAAGGGGGACATACTTGGGTGTTAACATGACCATGCAGTGATCTGATTTACCAATTGGGGGTAGAGCTGTGGCACTATATGCATCTCTGACATTGGCATACAGTAAATCCAGTGTTTAATTAAAAAATATAAATTCTTTTTCTTCTTCTTTTGGTTGCTTCCTTTAGAGGTCGCCAAAGCGGATCATCTGCCGCCATCTCTCCATCTGGGCGGTGCGGTGGCGCAGTGGTTAGCACTGCACCAGCACAGCAACTCACCCTTGGCCATGGGATCCCTGGTTCGATCCCAGCCCCTGATCAACAGTGATCTGTGTGGAGTTTGCATGTTCTCCCCGTATCTGCGTGGGTTTACTCCGGGATTTCTCCGGTTTCCTCCCACAGGCCAAAAACATGCAGGTTAGGTTAATTGGAGACTCTCAAGTGGCCCTAGGTGTGAATGTGTGTGTGAATGGTTAAGGGATAGCGCCGTACCGTGGCTGCTTCATCCATCCAGGTGGATGCCCTCAATTTCCCCTCTGGGGATCAATAAAGTACACAAAATCAAAAATCAAATCAAATCTCACCCTATCCCTGTACCCATCTTCCTCTGTAACACCAACCCTCTCCACGTCCTCCATACACATCCATGAATCTTCTCTGTGGTCTTCCTCTTTTCCTCCTGCCTGGCAGTTCCATCTTCAGCATCCTTTGTCTAATATTTCCACTATCCCCCCTCTGCACTTGTCCAAACCATCTCAACCTTGCCTGTCTTACTTTGTCTCCAAACCACTCAACTTGAGCTGTCCCTCTGATATACTCATTTCTAATCTTGTCCCTCCTTGTCACTCCCAGTGAGAGTCTTAGCATCTTCAACTCTGCCACTTCCAAGTCCACCTCCTGTCTTTCTGTCAGTGCCACAGTCTCCAAAGCATACATCATAGCAGTGCCCAGTACCGTCTTGTAAATTTTCCCTTTCACTCTTGCTGCCATCTTTCTGTCACAAATCACCCCTGACACTCGTCTCCACCCACCGACCCTGCCTGCACTCTCTTCTTCACTTCTGTTGTGCATTTTCCATTGCTTTGGATGGTTGACCCCTAGTATTTAAACCCATCTACCTTCACTACCTCTACTTCCATCTTCATTGTTAGACCTCCCTCCATCTCATTCATACACATATATTTTCTCTTGCTTCTGTTGAAGTTCATTCCTCTTCTCTCCAGAGCATACCGCCACCTCTCCAGGTTCTCTTCCATCTGCTGCCTACTCTCACTACAGCTCACAATGTCATCAAACATCATGATCCAAGGAAACTCCTGCCTGACCTCGTCTGTCAGCCTGTCCATCACCATGGCAAAAAAGAAGGGGCTCAGAGCCGATCCCTGATGTAATCCCACCCCACCTTGAATCCATCCATCACTCCTACAGCACACCTCACTACCGTCTTGCTGTCCTCATACATGTCCTGCACCAGCCTCACATACTTCTCTTCCACTCCTGACTTCCTCATACAGTACCACACTTCCTCTCTTGGCACCCTATCATATGCTTTCTCTAGATCCACAAAGATGCTGTGCAACTCCTTCTGACCTTCTCTATACTTCTCCATCAGCACTCTTTGAGCAAACATTGCATCTGTAGTACTCTTTCTTGGCATGAAACCGTACTGTTGCTTGCTGATTGTGACCTCTCCTCTTAACCTGGCTTCAACATCTCTTTCCCATATCTTCATAGTGTGACTGATCAACTTTATGCCTCTGTATTTACTACAGCTCTGAGTATTACCCTTGTTCTTGAACATTTTTACCAAAACACTTCTCCACTCCTGAGACATCCTCTCACTCTCCAAGACTGTGTTAAGCAATCTGGTTAAAAAGTCCACTGCCATCTCTCCTAAACATCTTCATACCTCCACAGGTATGTCATCTGGACAAACTGCCTTTCTATTCTTCATCCTCTTCAAAGCTGCCCACACTTCTGCTTTGTTAATCCTCAGGACTTCCTTGTTCACCATCTTTCCTTCATCATCCTCCTCTTACTCTCATTTTCTTCATTCATCAGCTCCTCAAAGTACTCTTTCCACCTTCTCAACACATTCTCGTCACTTGTTAGTACATTACCATTGCTCTCCTTAATCGACTAAATTGCTGCACATCCTTTCCAGCTTGAGCTTGCTGTCTTGCTAGTCAATACAAGTCTTTTTCTCCATCCATAGTGTCCAGTCTCTCATGCAACTCACTACATGCCTTTTTCTTTGCCTTTGCCACCTCTCTCTTTGCCATGTGCCTAGTGTCATAATTGGACCCTCTGGGGCAGAAAGACAGACCCACACGCTGGACTGCAGGTGTGACATTTATTAACAGAAATCAAAAACAGTGCAGAGAACACAAAAATACCAACAGATGAAAACTTTCAAGGAGAGTGCTCCAGAGCCGGAATCACTCTGGAGGAGATGAGGAGAAGACTGGGGAGGAAAAAAACAGTATATTGTTCAGAAGTCCAGTCTGTAATACAACCAAGGCTGCCGCAGTGAAAGAATAACTGGGCAGTCTTTAAATAGCTGGCAGACAAATGAGTAGCAGGTGTGGGCAAAGGAGCGGGCAGGTGACCTAATTACCCAACTACTCACAGCTGAGTTGGCTGGGAGGCAAACAGTGAGTAGCTGGTGGGTGTGTCTGGAAAATGAAAACTTGTGTCACAAAACAGAATATGAGACTAACACTACAGAAACTGACAAAATAATCATAATAGACATAAAATACACAGAAATAAATTGAGAGTCTGAACTCTGCACCCAGACAAATGACAGAGCCCCCTCTTTAAGGGGTGGAATCCAGACACCCCAAGATTACATCAAAAGAACAAAGCAAAAAAACCTGCCCCCCCCCCCCCCCCCCCCCCACAGCAAGGCACAACAATAACTTGCCCAGGGTGGGTGATGGGGATAACAGTCCACGAGGGAATGGAACAAAAGCCCACTCAGGACCCACACCAGTTAGACCCTCAACCCCCCAAAGCCCCCTGGACCGAGGAGCTGAACAGTTCAGGTGGGCGACCAGAGTCCCAGGCCTGCCAGATAATGTGATAGTACAAGTCAGGTGGCCTCCCAGGCAACATGGGCCACCCAACTCTGCAGTGCAGTTTGTCAGGTAGCCTGCCAGAGTTTTTCAGCCACCCGAACAGAAGAATTGGCCCAGGAAGTGGCTGCCTGATGGGAAGGGCAAATAGTGAGCAGGTGAGGGGAGTCAAGGGAACCACAATGACATCAGGCAGTGGAGGAGGAACCACGACGGCATCTGGCAGTGGAGGAGGAACCACAACAGCATCTGGCAGCGGAGGAGGAACCACGACGGCGTCTGCCAAAGAGGGAGAGGGGACCTCGAAGGTGTCTGGTGAAGGAACAGACGCTCGATGCCCTTGGTCAGGCCAGCATCACCCTCGGTAGTCCCAGGCTGGAGCGTAGCAGCACCTGCGGTGGCTCCGGGCTGGAGCAATGCAGCACCCACGGTGGCTCCGGTGTGGAGCGTAGCAGCATCTGCGGTGGCTCTGGGCTGGAGCGGAGCTGCACCCTCAGTGGTTCCAGGCAGGAGTGGAGCTGCACCCTCGGTGGGCCCGGATTGGGCCAATGCTGCACCCTTGGTGGTCCCAGACTGGGCCAGTGCTGCACCAACAGTGGACCCCAGGCTGGGGCGTAGCACCCATGGTAGGCCCATACTGCATCGCAGCACCCAAGTTGGTTTTAAACTGGGGCGCAGCACCCACGAGGGTTCCCGGCTGGGACACAGCACCCACAGAGACTTGGGCTGAGGAGGAGGAACCCAGATGACGGCCTTGGGCAGAGGGAAAGCTGCACCCATGGAGGTCCCGGGCTGGGACAGAGTACCCGCGATGACCTCCATTGCTGGAGAAGCTGGACCGTTGGTGACCTCGGGCGACGAACCTGGATCCGCGGAGACCTCTGGCATCGCTGGAACATACTCGGTGACCCTGAGAGAAAGCTCACAAAGCACAGACAAAGAGGTAGGGTCAGGGTCACTGGCAGCGGTGGAGCCTGGTGAGGTGAGCTCAGACGCAGCTGATGGCGGCACCTGACTCTCCTCACCAAGAGCCAGGCAAGATCTCTCCAGAACAGATAAGAGAAAAACAAAGGAGAGCACTTGCTTGAGCTTGAGCTCCAACGACGTCTCGGGCCCGGTCCGTTGGAAGCCCGGCTGTAACTCTGCTGCAGCGGACTGTGCAGCAGGCATGATGGTTATTGCAGTCTCGGTTGCCCCAGGTGAAGTGGCCCACGCTGGTGGCTTGTCCGGCGTGGCAGCTGGGGGTTGGCTCACCACTGGTACTGGAACTGGGATCTCCAAGACCACGGGCTCCTCCCATGTCCGGCGGCTCAATCCTGGAGTCGTCGGACACTCAGGGGCCGAGGGAGAGGATACAGAAAGGGCTGATGAGCAATTAATAACTGCAGCAGGTGACGAGAGCTGAGGGGACTGCAGACCCTGAGCCTCATTACCGGGAATCAGGCAAGGCATGTGAAACTTACCTGCTTTCCCAGTGTTTGATGCTGCTGCAACTGGTGGAAAGTAATCCCTCTCTGTGGCTATGGTGAATATGGGCCCCTCTGGGGATTGTGGAGGAGACGCCCCTGTAATCACGGAGACGGACATAGCCAGGGAATCAAACGGAGGACCTCTGGACAGCCGGAGAGGACACCAAAGGGGTGCAAGGAACAGCAGCTACAGGCCTGGGAAAAACTGAGGATGAAGCTGGAGAAGAGAGAAGGGAGGGCTGTACTGCTGATGGAGGCTTCTGCTTCAGTGCAGAGATGTCTGTCAGAGAGGCGGGGGAATTCTTCCAGCGGTCCAGAGTGGGACGATGATGCAGGCGAGGAGGAGGCAGATGGCAACAATGGGAGTGGAGGCAGGGAAATTCTTATTACCAGGGAGTGGAAGCGCACGCTGGGTTTGACCTCCAGCAAATTAGTGACTCCACCCCAGCACAGCATCTCGTCTTTACGGGATGAGCAGTTTCGAGCACCGATCGCCATGTCCTCGATCATGGAGACAAACTCCACCTCATCCCGACTCCACTTCCTCCTCCTCCGGTCTGGTTTGCCTGAGGGAGATATGACAACTCTGCAGGACTGGTGAGAGGGAAAAAAGGCACAAAAGGCGAAAAATATGCACTACTGCAGCAGTTGTGTTTTATCACTGGCGGCAGCCTCCTGTCATAATTGGCCCCTCTGTGGCAGAAAGACAAACACACATGCTGGACTGCAGTTGTGACATTTATTAACAGAAATCAAAAACAGTGCAGAGAACACAAAAATACCAACGGATGAAAACTTGCAAGGAGAGTGCTCCAGAGACGGAATCACTCTGGAGGAGATGAGGAGAAGATTGTGGAGGAAAAAACAGTATATTGTTCAGAAGTCCAGTCTAATACAATCAAGGCTGCCACAGTGAGAGAAAAACCAGGCAGTCTTTAAATACCTGGCAGACAAATGAGTAGCAGGTGTGGGCAAAGGAGCGGGCAGGTGACCTAATTACCCAACTACTCACAGCTGAGTTGGCTGGGAAGCAGACAGTGAGTAGCTGGTGGGCGTGTCTGGAAAATGAGAAGGAAACTCGTGTCACAAAACAGAATATGAGACCAATACTTCAGAAACTGACAAAATAATTAAATTAAATTAAATCACCCTTATTGTCATTCAACCGTACAACCAATCATGTACAGTAGAACGAGATTGTGCTTTACCTATCTACAGTGTCAAATCACACACACCCCAGTGCAGAATCAGAGGGCCACTGCCATGCAAGGCGCCGCCACAGATTTCCCTCCTCCATTCCGTTATTGCTGAGCACCAAGCTAGATGGCAGGAAGTTCCACTTTTATATGGTCTTTGGCATGACCCGGCCGTTATTTGAACCCCTGCCTCCCGGGTGTGGGGCGGATGCTCTACCAACTTCATAATAGACATAAAATGCACAGAAATAAATTGAGAGTCTGCACTCAGACTCATGACACCTAGATTCCAAATACTCCTTTCTTCATCTCCATGACTATCACACTTTTGCCAACCTCTTCCTTTGAATACTTTTCTGTACCTCCTCATTCCACCACCAAGTCCCCTTGTCTTCTTTTGTCTGTCCAGAGGATACACCACGTACCTTTCTAATCGTTTCCCTCAGTACTTTTGCTGTACTTTCCCAGTCATCTGGTAATTTTTCCCTACCACCCAGAGCCTGTATCAACTCCTTCCTGAATTCTGTGCATCCTTCTGTAACTTCCCCCCATTTAACTGTTTAAATGTCCCAGGCACCATTTGGCACCATACCCCTAGTGGTCAAGAGTGGTAAAGATTTTTTGTCAAGAAAATAGTTCAGATTTCCAAGGCTATAACTTGAAAGTTACAAGAGATAATGGCTTGCTGTCAATTAGAAAGATGTATAATATGATCCAAAGTTTCAGATAGGAATAAATTTACGCATCTAGTTTGCATAGTGCCGCGGCAGCTATATACATTACATAACTCAGTCAAAAGTGGACTTTGGACATATTTACACAAAGAATGGTTCTGTTTTTTGACACAGTTTTTTTCTACAGAGGCATTTTGTTATCTTATCTTCAAAGAATATGAACCACACAATCAGTACAATGTAAAGAAACAAAGAAATTTTTCACTTACTGTTGGCAAAGGGGGCTTGCTGGCTGGTGTGGTTGGTCCATTTTCATCCATCGTGGTTGTTATTTTGCATTCTGTTGGTCATTTGTGCTTTCTCCCACATCTAGAAAGTCTTATGATTATGCCACGTCAATTTCATATGTATTCCGTGGCAATTTTTCGTGTATGATGCCATTTTATAGAACGATGCACGACAATGCATGGCGGCCATATCTGTTTTCTAAGCCCAAAGAAGGAAAAAGAATAATAATAATAAGGATTTCTTCTTTTTTGGTGTGTTCCATGTCAGCCATGGTTCCTCCAACGCGTGTCTACCACCTTTTCAACTGGCATGATCAGTACAAATTCTCAGTACAACTGGGGACTTAAGCGGACGTCGGATTCAGTTGACAGGCGCAGTTGCTGCGCTGTGCCACTAGGGCCGTGTGAAAATCTGCCAGTTAAAGGGTTGTTATTCTTTGGCTCTGCCTTCACTCTCTTCCTCTCCTTGCTTTCCAAAGCCATCCTACAGACTACCGCCCGATGCTGCCTCGCTACATTCTTCCCTGCCACCACCGTACAGTCTCCTGTCTAAAACACTTCCATTCCCAATTTTTTAAAAAGTCTTTCATCATGTTGGCTCCATTTCTATAAGCAGCAGAGGGAGGGTGGTGACACTAAATCAGGATTTAACAGACCAGCTTCAATATTTAAACTGTACACACTTACAAATATAATGCTACTAATAAATCACATTCTCCTTAGACTATAGTCACAGCCAACAGCTTAACAGGTTTCCGGGTGGAAACTGTGTCTTCATCATGAAACACACAACAAACAGATGGCCACTTAACCTACATACGGTTGTTGTTGTTGTAGTTGTTGTTGCTATGCCAACGGCCATCCAGTTATTGCATCATGTGGTTTTCCCACTAAAGTTTTAAAGTCAGCTGCCTAGCTTCTTCTTCTTTTAGATTTGATTGGTGGTTGGCAACCAGCTTACAGGTGCATTACCGCCACGTACTTCACTCTATATCATCACTCTATCTCTATCCATCACTCTGGCTTGACAGGACAAGGGGGAGAAAAACTGAAAAAAAAAAAACTGCTAAGGCACAGAGTGTGCAGGTGCAGCCAGAGAGTACAAAATAAGATAATATAGGGCACCTTCCATCAAACTTTTCACAGGTGGTGACCTTTGACCTCCCCGCTCCTCGCCCTGCCCCTCGACCCTACCTCCCCCTCCCCCTTCTCCCCCCACTCCCCCCTCCGCCCATCCCTCAGTTCCCACGTGTATAATGATTGTGTTTATGTATTATCAATATGAAGGATTTTGGCTGTCTGTGCATCTGCGTGTGCTTTACCATCCCATATGACTTGAGCTTTTTACAGGGGTATATTGTGGCTAATTGAAAAAACATTTTAAATCATGGATGTCTTTGGTCACTACAAAACTTTTTCACATCTCCCTCAATCAGACATTTCAACAAAAACTTATTAAATCAATCTAGTTTTTCAACATTCAAACTCCCTCCCTAGTGTTCTGGTTAACCCATGTCTGCACCTTATGTCAAAAAGTGATTGCTGGTCTCTCTCTCACACACACACACACACACACACACACACACACACACACTTACACACACACACACACACACACACACACACACACACACACACACACTCATGCACGCACGCACAGCATGGGGGGACAAGGCGTGTCTCCACTATATGTCTGCAACTTATGTCAAAAAGTGATTGATGGTGACCCCGACACACAACCCCCCCCCCACACACACACACAAAGTTTATTTGTTTAGCTGCTGACACACAGGTGTTGTCTCAGAAAAACATTCCTCAGTCTCATTTCTCATACTGTAGAAATTCAACTTTATTTCACTCTACAGGAACAATCCTTTGTTTTTTAGAGACATTTATCAACTTTCTAATCATTCAAAAACATTTTTCACGCTATGAATAACTGTATAAAAACTGTAAAAAGAAATTTTGTCATTAAATGTATTTACTTCTTCCCATAATAAAGAGAAACTTGTGAAATTTCAACTAAATAGTACAACTCATTTTTTTTTATGCTAGTTCGCTGTTATCTTCTTTTATCTGAAGCAGCTTTAAGGCAAAGCTTGACTTTACTTAAACACTAATACGTACGTTTGAAACAACCAACATGTGTTTATTATTTGTGTGTTTGATATCAGTACCTAAAATCTCTATGGCAGGATGTAACTTTTAACCCTAATTCTTTTAACAGCGCTTATAAATTTAATAGTTTATCCTAAATCATGTCAAACATGAGTCAGAATTTTTGTCCATGTGGTGATTAGATTCTTTTCAGGTTTATGGCAAATGATTTTGAGAACAGTTTGGTACAGTTTAACAAAATGATTTTCATGATTGACACAGCAAAAGTTTCAAGTCAAGCAGACTTTAACGACAATAAAACTTGGACGAAACACAACTTTGCATCATGCTACTTTTTCAAACTTGCAAAATTATTCCAGTTACATTAATCACACCACTAACAATCAAAGATTTACTCTTTTCAAAACTTTATCATCTACAAGTTTAAGTGGGGTGAAAATGCATTATGCACACAAGATTAAAGAGAATACTTTTCTCAAGTATTTAGCTGTTTTAAAAAGTAACAAACTGCAGTTTTTGTACTCACAAAACATAAATTTATCATTTACAGGTGTATTTACCATACAAATTCTAAAAAAAAATGTTTTAAAAATAAGCTGATAACTTATCTGCATTACTTGATGATAGTTAGAAAGGTAAAGTTTCCTTTTTAGGTATGATGGCTTTTTTTGATTTCTCCAGCGAAAACTGAATAACAATAACTGAATAATAATAATGTTGTAAGCAAGTGTTAATAAAATATTGTGTAATCACTTGCTTTTCTAAAATACATCTTCTGAAATCACATCTACCATTTTATCTTGATCACTCTGCTAATCAGTGTTTATTCTTTCCTGCTTTTTGGTAGAAAGTCAGTAGCCTACTGTATGTCTATCAGATTCAACAGGCAGAGACATCTGTGTCATTACACCTAAGAATCAATACAACTCTAAAGTTAAAAAATAATGGTAAAGAACAAACTAAAGCTAACCTGCAGCATCATGTCCCAGTTGTTATGGACTATTTAAAACAATTATCTCGGGTCTTTGGGTAGTTCTTGAAGGCATTAAACACTTTGCACCATACTGCATTACCAGCGTTAGAGTTACCAGATTCTGAAACAGTTAATTTTTGTAACAATGTACTTACTTCTTTGCATAGAGTAGTTTTTTTTTCTTTCGAAATAACAAATTACATGTTGCAGTGTTGACACAAACTCTGATTTTGAAACTAATATGTTCACACAAAGTTGCTTCACTATGATTAGTTTGAAAAGTCTAAATAAATATTTGTTTGGAGGAATTACAAAAAACATTTTGTTTAGTTGTACAGAAGCATTTAAGCCTAAACTAATTTGCATTACCTTCCCTTAAACATTTGTCATTGAAGGCAGTACTAACTCCATCACTTGTATACTTGTTTCTTTGCTTAAAACTATTTTAGTTACCTCTTTTTTTAAACTGCAGGTACATGTGTGAAGCACATTCATATGTTTGAAGAAATTTTTTTTGACTTCCTTGTCTTCGTAGCAAGTCACTCCACTTGTACTAAACATTTATTTGTTAAGCACCTAATACAAGTTTGTAAACGGTTGACATCACCCTGTTGTTATTGTGGTTGGCGTTTTTAGGTGTTTTTGTACAAACTAAACACCCTTAGGCATATTTCTGTTCATGTTTGATGGATTAAGCATAACTAAAACACCTAATACAAGTTTGTAAATGGTCAACATCACCCTGTTTTTATTGTGGTTGCAGTTGTTAGGTGTTTTTGTACAAACTAAACATCCTTTTTTGGTATATTTTGTACTGGGAGTGCAAGAAAAATTGCTTTACCGTATTTTTGTTGCACAACATAGTCGTGAAAAAATTAAGACACTCTGTATAAGCCTCTGTGTGTGTGTGTGTGTGTGTGTGCTTAACATATTTGGACATATGGATATTTAATATCAATGTTAAAAATACTGGGAGATTCATCTAATACAACTAAACAATTAAAAAGTAATTAAAGACTTTTTTCAGATTTTCTGTAAAATGTAATTCTAAACAAATAGTGAGGAATAAATTAGGATACCCCCCATCTTTTTAGGACATCCCCACATTCATTCCCACTTAAAATGGCTACAATAAATGTTAAAAAATGCAAATAAAAACAAAAACAAGGTTAGACATAAATGTGTGAACATTTCTTAATAAAGAACTGAATATTTAATGGGGTGTCCTAATTTTGTCACATGACTATATGGTGCTGATGTTTGATAAATTTAGCATAATGCTGTACATGTCGTGTCATACTCAATTATGCTTTTCTGTTTACAATCCTTAAATGTTTTAGATGGTTACATTAAGATAAAACTTTCTCAAATTGAAATTTACAATTTTTATGTATTTATTTCACTCACCTGCTTTGTTATACTCAGGCAAACTTGCTTCAACATGATCAATGTGGTTAAAACCATACCTGTCAAGGCATACCTCATGCCTCCCTTATTGGGGGGGCTTTCACACCTGTACTGAGTACTTAAAAACTGTATTTATCAGCAGATGGAAGAAAACTGAAGCAAAAAAAAACAAACAAAACAAACAAAAACCAAACAAACAACAACAATTGCAACATGAACTATTTCAAACATATTTATTCAAATGTACACTTATATGGACACAATCTTGAGCCATAACTTTTTGGTAATGTGAAAATAATAAGCCAAGTAGCACAAAAAAACAAATAAATAAAAAATAAATTAATTAAAAAAATGATAATATTAATAATAAATAAATAAAAATAAATAAATAAAAAAACAATATTTTTCAAATTTACATTAGCACAAGGTTGACTGCTTAATTTGAAAGTAAGAATAAGAATAATTCTGAATATAGTTCTTAATTGTCAGCTAGATATATACACTTGGAATTAAAGAGTTTTTGTCAGCTTTGTTACACTAATGCACTTGGATGAACTTGAAACAAGAAAATGTTCACTGATGCTGCTTGTTATAGTTCCAAGTAGCAGCCTTTGCTGACTCTAGCATTTCTTTTGAAGGCTTGACCTTGAAGCATGGAGTGTCACAATTCATTTTCACTTGCATGAAAGAAGTCAGAGTTTCTGGGAGCATACTTTTTCTGAAGTCGGTGTGAATTTTCCTGACCATGCTGAAAGCCCTCTCACTGTCAGCATTGCTGTGAGGAAGGCAAAGCAGTGCTGAGTACACTTTGCAGAGCTGGGTGAAGTGGGGCCACAATTACTGGGACTTACTACACTTCACTGCTGCAGAAATTGCAGAAGGTCATCAAAAGCAATCATCATGCTGACCAAAGGTGTCCGCTTCCTGAAAGATAATGCCGGGTTCACAACTTACACATTGCCCAGAGGGACGCACAGTCCTGTGGCTATTTAATCCTTCCTCACCCCACTTCCCCTCTCTACCTTACACCATTGACTTCCACCTTTTTCCAACAATGAAGTCATTTTTGAAGGGCAAGCCCTTCCAAGACAATGAAATGCTGATTTCCATGGTCAAGTTGTGGCTTCTGGCATAGCCTGCAAACTTCTACAGGTGAGGTCTCCGCAGCTGCATAAAGCGATAGGAGAAATGTGTAACCCTTGGTGGTAACTATGCAGAGAAAGACTAATAAATGTGCCAGGGTTGAGTCTTCTCAGTCCATGGAAGATGACTCAGGGGAAATCTCTTATGAACAGCCCTCATAAATGTGTAACATTTCTATATTTTAGCTAAATTATATAAAATTGAAAAGCCTGTTTTTTAGTGCCATAGCTATCATGGAGCAGCATATGCCCTGTTGAATCTGAACAGCGCTGTCAGTCAAAGATGGTGTTTCCCTATTCTCACCTACTGTAAATCATCACCTTCATTGGGTTTGATCTACTGAAAGCTGAAATTTGATACTTTATATCCAGTGTGTCTAGGAAGCATGAAGGACTAAAAAGGCGCCGACCTGCAGTGTGGGTCTGGCTGTCAGGTACGATCTGATGCAGATGAGCGTATTTTCCCTTCTCAAAGCTCGGACTCTCCCATTCTTTTCGGTGATGTCCAGTCCCTCGATTTCCCTTTTCTTCAAGCTTTGTTTTCTTCGCCGGCGGCGCGCTGCATGAAGCCATTTTGAAAATCACAAAAAGACTGCTTAGGTGCGCTCAGTGTCGCCAGGCATCAAATTACTGTTCAGTTGATTTTAGGTTCTCTCAATAATTTTTTTTTTTTCGCTGTATATTTTTCTTTTGGGCGTACAGAAATGGCAATACGCCCGTATTTGCTAAAACTGCATTTTCCCCATATTAAAATACGGCGAAACCATATCACTTGACAGGTATGTAAAGCATTCACTAGTTTTTTGAAAAGAAACATTAAAACAAGTATTTGAATGACAATGAAAAGCCTTTTTGTTTTTTAGTTTGTATAGCCAGCTATGTTACACAAAACATGTCACACATTTTTTAGGCTAAACTGATTTGCAAACAACAAAAATAACAAAACTAAATTTTGTTGATTGAACGTGCTAGAAACAGCCAAATGGACAGCCAAAACCCTCTGAAAATTCTGGTTTAAATTTGTCATGAGTCGTTGAAAAAAAAAAGTCTGCCTTAAAGTTATAAAACACTAGAAGCTATGAAAAAATCTTTTTTCAGATCACCACAGATGATAAAAGGTTTGATTGAATAAAAATAATTTAACTGTTGTTAAATATCATGTACGTGTTGTGGGATGTTTTACAGAATTGTTTCATGCAGACAATCCTTAGAACTCTGTTGTGTGGTCATTTAAAAAAAATGTAACACAAAATGGAAAATATAAAATGCTTTTATAGGAGAAATGTTAAGTTTCCTAGTATCACCACAAAATAAACTCTAATCGCCACAAGCATACAGATAAAAATTTTTTTTAAAGTTCTTAAACTCTTAACATTTTTTTTGTCATTATTTGGTTGTTTGATTAAGGAATGGAGGGAGGTGGGTGCGAAAACGCACATTTGAAGGCTTACTTTTTGCACAGTTCAGTCTATCCCAGTTCGCTCGAAGACCTCTGGATCGCCAGTGCACTGTTTTTTTGGTAGTCCGCCTTTACCCCACGACGGGGTTGGGGATTAGCCTGCCTCTAGAATGCCATTGGCCAGCCCATGGGGTCTGTCTCCACTTTGGTTTGGGCAAAACGGCTGGTTGGGTGGTATTCTTTTTAAATCGGAGGGCAGGGTTAGTTGTGGGAGGTGCTGTCGGGCACAGGGTCTGGATGCAGTGCAAATAATCCTCTTTTTTCCCACTTAATCCTCGACCGGTCTGCAGCAAAAGCTGGAGGCAGGTGTCTCGTTGATTAGATGAACCCACTAACCCGCAGTCATGGTGAATTTTTTTATCTCTTTTTCATTGTTTAATTTTCTGATTTTATTTAATGATCCAATTTTTGCACATGCTGTGGTGTAGTTTCATTGGTTAACATTAGGGGTACACCTCTAGCTCATCATTGGACAGGCTGTCAAACCCTCCCTTGTCGCTCATTGGCTGAGGCGGGATCAAAAAGTTTATAAACTTCAAATATCATCAGTTTGACTTCCAGTCGCGGGTTCAGCTGCTGGTTACAAGTTGAATGAGTGATTTATATTAACATGTTGCATCAGCACAAGAATCAGTTTAAATAGATAGATTATAAATAAATGAAATGAAATTCCTAATAATACATAAACACAATCATTGTACACATGGGAACAGAGGGGTGGACGGGTGGAGGCCGTGAGTGAGGGGTGGAGGGGGTGGGGAAGGGGGAGGGGGTTGGGGCGGGGGTGTCACCACCTGTCAAATTTGAATGAAAGGTGGCCTATATTATCTTCTTACCAAACTTTTCACATTTCTGATTTTTGCCACCCACTTTAATGTTTTCTCCATCAGTGACTGAATTTAATTTGTGCACATAAGATAAAGTTACTGATTGGCTGTTTAATTGATACAGGATCATGTTTACCAGCTATATACCCTAACATCTACAGTAGATAAGGATTTACATTTAATTGCTAAAAAGTTAAACATTACCACAGGAGTTGGTGGAGAGCAAAAACCAACCAACCAAACCCCCTCCCCCAAAAAAACCCCCAACTCAAAACAAAACAGTGCATCAAATCACCTGCTGTGTATTTACAACAACGGCAATGGAATAAAGAAAAAGATCTGTGTTGTTTTGTGAAGACGAAGCTATCTTTGACAAACACATTACTGAAGAATGCAGTAGACACTTACATTTTACTCTTCCAACTTTTATTTCCTCCCACAAAGATGTTGTATGTGGATTGGAGACACATTCACACTTACACACGTGTTTTTGACATGTTTGCACGAAAACCCAGAAGCAGACACAGACTCGATATAATTCACAATGATCTTTTATCAATGTAGTGAATGTCTGTATGAGTGAGTGGGTGTGAATGTAGAGCGGGAGAGAACTGGCAACCCTGTGGGAGGAGAAGAGAAAGGTAATTAATAACAGTTCAACCCCAGAGCCTTGAATGAGCTGAATAGTAGATAATCTTACTGGGCCCAGGAGTCGTTGAAGCGCCGAAGAATCAAACAGTCCTGTCCAGGTTGCTGGAGCCCCGCTCCGGAGGTGTAGTGTGCGAGGTGAGGGAGAAGGAACAGGTGCAGCCCCAGCTGAGGGAAGAGGGAGTGATTGTGTATGGTGCACTGGTCTGGTCCGCCGCCTGGAGGAGGGGTAAGTCTGCTGCCAGGAGGGAAGTCCACCTGTGCACAGGGGAGAGAGGAGGAGAGAAGCGGGGGATGAAGGTGAGGATTCCTGAGGGAACAGTCTTACTGTTAGTTGGGGAGCCGAGGCTCCCAGATGACAGGTGTCGAGTTGATGTGAAGAAGGGAGGCATGACTCCCAGTAGATGCAGCAGGTGAGTTGAGGCGAGGAGAACTTCACCCAAGGAGCGTAAACGTCTCCGTGCTGGAGAGCAGGAATCCACTTCTGATAAAGGGTGCCTAACTGGGGAGAGCAGGTGTGAAAGCAAGCACAGCTGGGAATGGTAATTAGTGAACAGAGGCACCCAGCGTGGATCACTACAGTTTTGTATGGACAAAATGTTTCCTCATCACTTTCAGAAGTTGTTTGGCAGATTGGATCACTGTATGTTGAGTGTATTTACATATGATCAAACACGACTGGACTGCTATCTGATCACAAAAAAAAAAATGCATTTCAATACCATGTGTAAATGGGGCCAATAGGTTGAACATATGAGACATTGTATGTGTTTTGATTATAGGGGTATTACCATTTCCCCAGTCTTTTGAAAATATTCATGGTAAATATAAATAATGAAAATATGACAATTTAAAAAAATATATAGTGTAATTTCTGTACAATTCTGCAACGTCAATACTCTCTCACTAAGTTCTTTCTTTTTGATAAAATGTACAAAACACACAACAAATCAAGTTAAGAGTCTGGTTGCAATAATCATGAAACAACAATCTTATATAAACAACTCAAGCTGGCAGTGAAAATTTTTAAACTAGATTTTAGTGAAATAAAGACTTTCCCAAACACTAACATTTGAGTCTGTTCTTTTCTAGTGTTGAATTTAACAATCTATCATTTAATAGCAGCAATTTTATTGTGTAACTTTTTTCCATTTCATTTTCCATTTTATTTATCTATGTCTGATCAAGGCAAATAAACTATATTTCCCATAAAAGAAATGATCATATAACAGACAGAAATGGCTGAAGCTGCAGCTTATTTAAAGGACCCCTCATACATTACACATGTTTAGTTAGGCGAGGGATAAGGATAAAGTCTGTACTCAAATAGCTCTTTTTCTAGTCTCAAAGACCACTCAAAGCGCTTCACTTGTACTAACCCTCAATGCTAAGGGCCTGTAGGGGACAGATAACTAGGGACAATTTTAAACGACTAATTAATCTAGCATACATGCCTTTGAATTGTGGGAGGAAACTAGAGCTCCCGGAGTAAACCCACACATCACATGGAGAACATGCAAACTCCACACAGAAAGGTTCCCACCCCTGCCAGCCTGGGGATTCAAACCTGGAACCTTTTAGCTGTTAGACATCAGTGCTAACCACTGTACCACTGGGCTGCCCCAACCACATTGTGACAGTGCAATATAAAATTAAAGGAATCCAACTATATAATTGTGTTAATTTTATATTTAAGCTTATCAAATGTGCTACATGACTTCAAATAAACAACGACATTATTCTATAAATCCACCCCTGTAAACAGTATAGGCAATTTGATATCTTTTAATAAGGGGGGTGGTCAAATGGGAGCACGTGGGGTAATTTCACATCAGCAAGATGCGCATATAAGAGGGGAAAAAAAACACAAATTTGCAAGAATAAGGGTGCAAAAATATTAATAAAAAATACACATTTTTAAATTCATGAATTCACCAAGAGAAAGTCTGAAATATATGAGAAAAAGGTAACAAATTTGTGGGAAAAAAACTCTCAGATTTGTGTGAAAAAGTATCACATTTATGATCATAAACATTTTTCAAAAAAGTCACACATTTACATGAAAACTTTTATGAGGAAAAAACACATTCTATAAACAAATTCACAAACTGGGAAACAGCAAATATACAAAAAGAAAAAAACCCTGCACATTTACTAGAATGCGATAACAGTGAGAACTTATCTGTGAAAAAAAAACAACTTACGTGAGCAGTGAGCAACGTTACTGCTGCAACTTTTCGTTTTTTGGCTCTTATTATTTTTTTCTGAGAATTTAAAAAAAAAATTCCTATGTATATTTTCAACATTTTTAAAATAAATTTTGAACTTTTCCACTTAAAAAAAGTCTTTTTGGCTTTTCTCAACCATAATGGAAAAGCTATAAAAAGACACGTACACAGGGGCGGTTCTAGGATCAGAGCTTTAGGGGTGTTGAGTACCCAAGGAGTTCTTCTTCTTTTAGATTTGCTTGGCGGTTGGCAGCCAGCTTACACGTGCATTACCGCTACCTACTCTATCTTCAGACATCACTCTACAATTATCACTCTATATCTGCTAGAAAGCTACGCTAAAGCCTCCATTTATCGCTCTATATATAATTCAAGAAAGCTTCACACACACACACACACACACACACACACACACACACACACACACACATTGAGTGATTACTCCGTTTTCACTGAGGCATAATGAACTAGCATCCTATTGCACACCAGAAAAGATACTGTATAATGCCAGAAAGAATCCCGAAATATTTGAAAAAATCTGGGACCTTTTATCAACATTTTACCCTCTTTGACAATAGTTGACCCTTCACAGTCGACTCCTGTTGAACCAAATCCAAATTAATTCATTATAATCTGCATACTCATATACAGTAATGTGAATTAATTAGAATACCCCATTAAATATTCAGTTCTTTATTAAGAAATTTTTACATATCTATGTCTAACCTTGTTTTTGTTTTTATTTGCATTTTTTTAATATATATTTTAGCCATTTTAAGTGGGAATGAGTGTAGGGGTGTCCTAAAAAAAGAATGGGGATATTCTAACTTATTCCTCACTATTTTTTAGAATTATATTTTACAGAAAATTTGAAAAAAAGTCTTTAATTAATTTTTAATTGTTTAGTTTTATTACATGAACCTCCCAGTAATTTTAACACTGATTCTAAATAGCCATATGTCCAAATATGTTAAAAAAAACACACACACACAGGCTTATACAGGGTGTCCTAATTTTTTCACATGACTGTATGTGCGTGTGTCTTATAGGGGCACAGCCAAAGGTGTTTGTATGCAGAATAAATGCAGGCTTGAATACAGTATATGCATGAAAGGAACATGAGACCCATACAAGAGAAATGGTTGGAGGCTGAGGGAGACAGATGTTGATGCTTACCTCAATTTGTTTTCATTACATCATACCGTAGTTTTATTCTGTACTCAAATTTTATCACTCAATATTTTTTTTTAATTTTTTATCTTTATTTTATTTTTTAAATTTTAAATTGTTTTTATTTATTCTATTTTTAAATTTACTCTTTCTTTTCCCCTTCTCACCACTTATTATATATATATATTTTTTCTCTCTCTAATGAATAATAGAGGAAACACACTGTTATTTAACCATTTGAATAATGGTACTTTTAGGGTTTATGACTTTTTCAGTTATACACAGTGATTATTTTTTGTTCTAAATCACAGTTATTCGCCATTCTGTGTATACTCTCATCTGGCATGCTATGTACATTGAATATGCTTTGATTTTGTTTTTTTCTTATAATTTTTTCTAAAATATCTCTAATTTTTTAAAATAATCTTTTAATTTTTTGTGATAAATCTGTAACCTTTTCACACAAATTTATGATTTTTTTGCTCATAAATTTGCCACTTTTTCATATAAATCAGCTATTTTTTTCTTCGTATATTCTCAGTTCTTTTCTTGTACATTTGCAACTTTACTAAAAAAAACCTGAGTCTTTTCTCTAAGGTATGGTACGAACTAGAATCCAACGTGTCCACGAATATAATCTAGATCATATAAAGAAACTCTAATAAATCAGATGTTACCTGAGATCAGAAGTTACATTAGACTGTGATTTTAACTGACAGGGTTGTTCTGTCAGTCTATTATTACCTGTCATTTTGATATTATGATAATAAAACACCATAAAGCTTTTGTTTCTGTTCACATGTTCAGTTTTAATCATGAACTTACAGGATACAGTATGCAAATTTTACATTTGTTTTTAAATTGAACTTATGAACACAGGCTGTGGGTCAGTGCTATAATACACGCTAAAGTGGACAGGTGGGAATTACAAGCAAAACCGACAATAGAGCATGCTCATTGTAATCAGTCAAAATGATAAACAGCTTCCAGGCTTTTCTGTCTCTGCAAAAACAAAACAAAACAAAAAAACAACAACTATCAGTGACAGATGGTATTCCATTAATACAACCTCTGCATGAGACAGAACAATGATGACATAAAAACATGAATAGCATTCATTTAAAATCTGTCCAATCAAATACTCAGAATTTGAGTAAAGATAGGGTACTTGAGTAGCAATTTTCTTTTTAAAAATTTTAGTCAAGTAAGAAGAGTAAAAAGTATCCTATGATAAAACTACTCAAGTAAGTACAGTTTTGTGAAAAGGTTACTTGATTACAATAGTAACTAGTTACTATGTACTAGTCACCTTTCAGTAATTTCACACTGACAATTTTGCTGTGTAAACCTCTGTTTGTATGGTCATAGGTGGTCAAAAACACCAAACAAAATGAGTATTTTGGTTTAATTGTTGGCTTTCAACAACAACAACAAAAAAAATTCCTTTTAATAGGTGGACAAACTGAAAATGCCCCTGATTTTGTAATAGTCATTGACTGGTAGATATATGACTGAAAGCCTCTTACTGTATGATTATTTTTTTAATAGGAAATGGGTCTTTCAAAGTAGTTAAGAAATTGAGAATGGCTCCAGTGTTTTGCTTTCGCTCTTAACATAATGCAACAGGAAGACAGTCATAGGCAATACAGTTTACTAAAGATGGGAAAAGACAGAGGAGACCCAGAGTAGTGGCCAGTAAATGGGACACAGTCTCATTTTTCTCCGCTTACTGGTGAATGAAGTCAGCTGTTTGAGCATACAGTTACTCTTTGAACATACAGTGGTGTGAAAAAGTATTTGGCCTCTTCCTAATTTCTCATTTTTTTGAATGTTTGTCACACTTAAATGTTTCAGATCATCAAACAAATTTAAATATTAGACAAAGATAACACAAGTAATCACAAAATGCAGTTTTTAAATGAAGGTGTTTATTATTAAGGGGAAAAAAAATCCAAACCTACATGACCCTGTGTGAAAAAGTGATTGCCCCCAAACCTGGTTGGGCCACCCTTAGCAGCAACAACTGCAATCAGGCATTCGCGATTACTGGCAATGAGTCTTTTACAGCACAGTGGCCCACTCATCTTTGCCGAATTGTCGTAATTCAGCCATATTGGAGGGTTTTTGATTATGAACCACCTTTTTACGGTCACGCCACAGCATCTCAATCAGATTCAGGTCAGAACTTTGACTAGGCCACTCCAAAGTCTTGATGTTGTTTTTCTTAAGCCATTCAGAGGTGGACTTGCTAGTGTGTTTTGGATCATTGTTCTGCTGCAGAACCCAAGTGCGCTTCAGCTTGAGGTCACAAACAGATAGCCAGACATTCTCCTTCAAGATTTTTTGGTAGACATTTACCACAGCAAGTCTTCCAGGTTCTGAAGCAGCAAAACAGCCCCAGACCATCACACCACAACCACCTTGGTATTGGTATTCCTTGGTATGATGTTCCTTTTCTGAAATGCTGTGTTACTTTTACGCCAGATGTAATGGGACACACACCTTCCGAAAAGTTCAACTTTTGTCTCATTAGTCCACAGAGTATTTTCCCAAAGTCTTGGGGATCATCAAGATATTTTCTGGCAAAACTGAGACAAGCCTTTATGTCCTTTTTGCTCAGCAGTGGTTTTCGTCTTGGAGCTCTGCCATGCAGGCCATTTTTGCCCAGTCTCTTTCTTATGGTGGAGTCATGAACACTGACCTTAACTGAGGCAAATGAGGCCTGCAGTTCTTTGGATGTTGTTGTGGGGTCTTTCATGACCTCTTGGATGAGTCGTCACTGCACTTTTGGGGTAATTTTGGTCGGCCAGCCACTCCTGAGAAGGTTCACCACTGTTCCATGTTTTCACCATTTGTGGATAATGGCTCTCACTGTGGTTCACTGGAGTCCCAAAGCTTTAGAAACGGCTTTATACCCTTTTCCACACTGATAGATCTCAGTTACTTTGTTTCTCATTTGTTCCTGAATTTCTTTGGATTGCAGCATGATTTCTAGCTTTTGAGGATCTTTTGGTCTACTTCACTTTGTCAGACAGGCCCTATTTAAGTGATTTCTTGATTGAGAACAGGTGGGCAGTAATCAGGCCTGGGTGTGGCCAGAGAAATTCAACTCAGCTTTCCAAAGATGTGATAAACTACAGTTAATTTATGTTTTAACGGGTGTGGGGGCAATCACTTTTTCACACAGGGCCATGTAGGTTTGCAATTTTTTTTACCATTAATAATAAACACCTTCATTTAAAAACTGCATTTTGTGTTTACTTGTGTTATCTTTGTCTAATATTTAAATTTGTTTGATGGTCTGAAACATTTACGTGTGACAAACATACAAAAAAATGAGAAATTTGGAAGGGGCAAACACTTTTTCACACCACTGTCTTCAGGCCATGTTTCTGCCTGCAGTTATTTCTTATTTCTTCTATGTAATTAGAACAAGTCACACAGTTTCACACGCTCATTCTGTCAAACTCTGTCTGGATTCCTGTGGAATTACTCTGGGTGCTCCGTATATCATCACACATCAACAAAAGGTTTATTGTGTTCGAAGGAGGGCAACAGATGAGGGAATATTAAGCGCCATGTGTATGTGGAGGCTGTTTTTTTGCCTTGTCATTGCTTCATCAGTCAGAAAAATGTGACCATTGTGTATTTTGGTGGAATGAAGGAGTCATGGTTGGAGATTCTGAGAAGAGAGAAACTAAAATTGCCACATAAAGATAAGGATAAAAAGGATAAGTATAAACTTTATTGTTCCAGAGGAAAATTTGTCTTGGACAGCAATGCCATACTGGGCAGCATTGAAGGATCATGAAAATCAGGCATCCTAAACAATCAATACATAAACCCAGCAGCATCTTAGATGTGTCAACAGTGAATTCCAATATGTGCCATTACCTATTCCAGGGGTCTCAAACCTGGGGCTTCTGGAACATTCAGGTTTCTGTGGGAAATTTTCTAATTTCACTTCTTAATTGGTCCAAAGATTTGCAAATAATTTGTCATTGTTGTGCATGTGTTCTGTAGGCACCCTTGCACCCATGCACAACAGTAAATTATTTGCAAATCTTTGGACCAATTAAGAAGTGAAATTAGAAAATTTCCCACAGAAACCTGAATGTTCCAGGAGCCCCAGGTTGGAGACCCCTGACCTATACACTCTACAGGCATGATGGGGTAGACTATTGGGGCCTATTACGATGATCTAAAGCATGCATTTGCACCACAAATCTCATGGATTTGTTAGTTTATGACAATGCATACTCTGGTGTTCAAGCTTTGCATCACAGCATCTACAGTAAGTACCAGTAGATGCCGTGCCTGCTGATTACTGCAATGTGTAGACTGATTTAAAAGAGGTGTGGCACTGGTGCAATCTTGACGCATTACTATTTTAATGCATTTCATGTCAATGTGGCTTTGACCTGCAAAAAGCAGGTGTATCACAAATACATTGTTAATGTTATTTCAGTGGCGCATTTTGTAATTGTGGACACATTCCTACTGACAGGGGCACGCAAAGAAACACAACATGTGCTGGGATTTTCTGTTATTTTACTGGACAGAAATGTAACCCTTATACTCTAATCTAAGTATTGTTACCCTGTCTTTTAATTATAATATGATGATACACTGAATTAGGGCTGTGTGATATGACCAAAATTTCATATCACGATATACAGCTGGGAAAATAAGTATTGAACAGATCAACATTTTTCTCATTAAACATATTGACCATTGACCTGAGATTTTCACCAGATATCAGTAACAACCCAAGTAATCCATACATAAAAAGAAATCAAGGCAACTGGGTTTTTTTTGTTTTTTTTTTGTTACTTATTTGTACCCATAGGTAGATTTGTTTTGCAGTCTGGTGACAAGCCACCAGCTGCCGGTCGCTGCGTGCGCAAGCGCCCCATATCCCTAACCTGCATGTTTTTGGCGTGTGGGAGGAAACCGGAGAAATCCCGGAGTAAACCCACGCAACACGGGGAGAACATGCAAACTCCACACAGATCACTGTTGGTCGGGGGCTGGGATCGAACCCACGATCTCATGATCCCTGCGCTCCCCCGGCCGAGGGTAAAACTGTGCTGCCACAGTGCTAACCACTGCGCCACCGTGCAGCCCCACGAAATGTGAACTGTGTTCACAAAACAAGTTATATTTGATAAAGTGAAATGACACAAGGAATAAGTATTGAACATGCTTGATGAAATTCATTTAATATTTAGTAGAAAAGCCTTTGTTGGTAATAACAGTTTCCAGACACCTCCTGTATGGAGAACGTAGGCGCAGGCATTGCTCAGGAGTGATTTTAGCCCATTCTTTCACACAAACTGTCTTCAAATTTTGAAGGTTCCATGGGTGTCTTTAATGAATTCTAATCTTCAGTTCGTTCCTAGATTTTCAATTGGATTCAGGTCAAGTGACTGACTGGGCCATTCTAGCAGCTTTATTTTTCTTCTCTGGAGCCAGTTGAGAGTTTTCTTGGCTGTGTGTTTGGGATCATTGTCTTGCTGAAATGTCCACCCTCGTTTTATCTTCAGCATCTTGGCAGATGGCAAAAGGTTCTGATCAGTGATGTCTCTGTACATTTGTTCATTCATCTTTCCTTCAATTACATGAAATCTGCTGGTGCCATGTGCTGAAAAACACCCCCACACCCTGATGGGATGTGCAGTGCCTTTTCTCCTCCAAACGTGCTGTGTTGTGGCATCCAAAAAGTTCAATTTTGGTCTCATCTGACTAGACTATATTCTCCCAGTATGTTACTGGCTTGCCCAAATGTTGTGCAGCAAACTTTAAATGAGCTTCAACATGCTTTTTCTTCAGCAATGGAGTCTTGCGAGGTGAGCGGGCATACAGCCCATGTTGGTTGAGTGCATTACTCATCATTTTCTTTGAAACAGCCGTACCTGCTAACTCCAGGTCTTTCTGGAGTCCTTCACGAGTGGTCTTTGGCTCTTGGATAACTCTTCTGATAATTATTTTGACTCCTCTGTCAGAAATCTTGCGAGGAGCTCCTGGTCATGGCCAGTTTATGGTAAAATAATCATCTTTCCACTTCCGAATGATGGCTCCAACAGTGCTCACTGGAACATTCAGCAGTTTAGAAATGCACCTGTAGCCAATGCCATCATTGTGTTTTGCAACAATAAGGTTGTGAAGGTCTTGAGAGAGCTCTTTGTTTTTACCCATCATGAGTTCTTTGTGGTGTGACAATCTGATATTCACAGACCTTTTAAAGGCTATCAGTCAGGACTTAACCAGCTGAAATGAATTTGCACTTATGGGGGATGGGATGGCTTCCTAAATTTGGAGGGATTTCAGCTGGTTCCTTGGCTTTCTATGCCTTTTTGCACCTCTTTTTCTTCATGTATTCAATACTTATTGCCTTTGTCAATCAACTTTATTAAATTTTACTTGTTTTGTGAAGACAGTTGCCTTGATTTTTTTGTATGTATGGCTTACTTGGGTTGTTACTGATATCTGGTGAAAATCTCAGCTCAATGCCTCCATCAGAAATACGTTTAATGAGAAAAATGTTGACGTGTTTGATATTTATTTTCACCACTCTAAGTAATCTTATGTCATAATAATGATAGGTATGATATACAGTTTCTATATATTCTACAGCTCAGATAATCACATAAAAAGCACCATCTCTTTTTTTGAATAACTTTTTTACATGTACTTTTTCCCTCATAATTTTGCAGTGTTGTTATAGTTTTTAGTGTGCATTTAAGACTTGATTCTCATAAATTTGAAGTTTTTCTTCTCAGTCATACCATATGAATAAAAAGTAAATATCAGTAAGTTAAATATTTCCTTTGCCAGAGGAGGAAAAAAAAACCCAAAACACATCCGGTAACATACAAAATGTGCTGCCATCTACAGATATAAATTGGCTGTTAGTTTAACTCAATGAAAATTTAAATGTAGATCCACAGCCTGATGACTGCCATGCTGGCCTCATTTAACCTGTTTGCTTCTTGGTAAAAATATTCCAGATTGGTCATGATCTGAAAATCAAAGACACAAAAGGTAATGTAATAAAATACATCTGATGACTTTAACGTTTTTCATTATTGCTACTTGACTAATTAAAATTATTAGAAATCAAATAAATTAAGAGCCAACTTGCTCCTCTGACCCATTTTAATTAATTAATTTATTTTGCATGTATGTGGCTTCATCATGCACTTTTGCAGCTTTAATAAAAAAAATTTCAGACAAAACTAAGAAACTCAGCAGTAAACCAAAGAAACAATGGTCTGATACACTATAATGTTTCCTATTAGCACAACTTTGCATCGTCATTTAGCATTTGTCATTTTATAATTAGACACGGTGTTAACATTACTTACCTCCTATTAAATCGAGGTTAGCGGACTATCCTCTCTCACGCAGCATGATGGAAAACAGTTCCACATTCCTTGCAAACAGGAGCAGCAGCTATTTGACCAAAGTGGTAATTTGGAGTTAGTAACCACTGGAGAGCCCAGTAGCTGCCCACCACACACCTGTTCTGCTGCACGCACTGCTGGGACGAGGTGGGGAGTTGACAAGTAGTGTGTGAGGAGCTTTGCTCAAGAAATGGGAGTATGTGCATTTTAAATCACAATATAAACAATATTCTATTAAACAACAGACATTTTTATATCGTCATCCGATATACAGTATATCATCATATCACACAGCCCTATGCTGAATAGTTGTGTTTTTTTTAAATTCCATTCACATTTTCAGTTTCATCAGGAGAGGTGAAGGAGCTCTCCACTGAGCCTCAGCTGTGCGGCCTCTGTGACCAGTTCTGACAGACCAGTACCAGAGGCTCTGTGGCTGCAGTGGCCACAAACGGTGGAGGCGAGGAGGTGTCCCCAGTCATCTCGATCTTATGTCCATTTGCGTGCTTGGCTGTCTTGTCCCGGTTAATGAAAAACACACACACTCAGGTGTTGTTTTCTGTTAAATGTATTAATCTGAGGGCAGTTAAATATAAACTATCAACATACACGACCAGGCAGCCTGTAGACAAGCTCAAAAAATAATCAGTGACATGAGCCATGTACTAAACAATGAATACGTGGGGCTGCCCTCAGGGAGGAGATATAGAGTCCCCAAGTGCAGGTTCAATAGATACAAGAACTCATTTATCCCAACGTCAGTAAAACTTTTAAACTCAGATAAATAGGTTAGGGACACTGATAACTCCTGTTCTTAATGACTGCTGTTATATATGTATGTATGTACTTGTATTATATATTGGGTTTTATTTCATTCATTATGTACTACATCTATTGTGTATGTGTGGATTGTGTGGTTGCAGCACGGGTGACAAGCCCAAGACAAATTTCCCCTTGAGGGACAATAAAGTTTATCTTATCTTATCTTATCTTATCTTATTATCTTATTTACCCTGTTATAGACTGTATGTCCAGGACACACTTGAAAAAGAGATTTGCAATCTCAATGGAACCATCCTGGTAAAATAAAGGTTAAATAAAAAATAAAGATAAAAATATATTCCAAATCATTTGAAGAAACTGTTAACAGTTTTTTTTACTGCACAGAGAAAAGAAAACAGCGTGTGGATGGCAAGGAGGCGTGTGTCACGATCTGAGTGTGGGGGAATTCCACCGGGCTCAGTCTTTCTTCCTTCTTTCATATTTGTACTGTGTTGTCATTTTGAGTTGCCTTCCTGGCATTTTATTTTTTGTTCCTTTGTCTCATATCCTGTATTGTATCTCAGTATGATTTATTTTCCCGTTTATGTTCATTATAAGATAAGATAAGATAAGATAAGCCTTTATTAGTCCCACAACGGGGAAATTCCAGGATTGCAACAGCACATAGTTACATTTTTGAGGTTACTTGCCTTTAATTTCTGCCATCTCATTATATTGGGATTCTGTTGTGTTCTCTCTCTGTGGGTTAACAGCTGTCAGTGGCTTTCTGGGGTTTTGCTCTGCGTGGGCATGGCCCTGTCAGCTGTCAGCTCTGATCACTCCCTCCTCTCTCATCACTCCCAACTAGTCTAAATTGTTTCTTTGCTGTCTCCTGCTCGCTCAGGTAACTCACACCTGCGATCACTTGTTTCATTTTGTTTCTAGCCTTATTTAAGGGGCTGTGCACTATTTTCCAGCGCAGGATCCTACTCTCAACTCACAAACGTAAGTTCCTTTGATTCTTTGTACCTTTTGATATTTCATGTTAATCCTTTGTATTCAACCAGCATGTGTTCCATGCTTTTTCTGGTTATCCCAGACAGGCGTTCCTCATCTTATTATTTCTCATTATTGTATCCTGCCCTCGTTCTGTGGTGTTTTTTGTTCTGCCTTAATAAACGTGCAAACTCACAGCTGGCATTTGGTGCCTTTAATCCTGCCCTGAAGGGCATTTATGACAGAAGGGTGCTGCCAGTGTGGGGCACCAGCAGCTGTGAGTTTGCTCTTTTGTTTTTTCCCTCCCGCATTTTTTGTTTTTGTCCGGAGGTTTTGGTGTGAGATTCGCCATGGACTTCCGAATTTTTGGATTAAGTGAGGAGGAGTGTGGCGTGGTGGAGCTCATTGTGAATTTTGCCTCAAAGGCTTGAGACACCCACACTCCCGAAGTCATTCTGGGGTTTGTGGACAGCGCGGCCTTGCTGATTGAGTCATGTCCCAGTCTCTGGAGCTGTCCAGGCCTTACTGCTCTCCTCACCACGGTGGTTGACTCCCAGCGGCGTCTCAGCAAGTAGATGAGGGACTCCCCTGCAGCGCAACCGGGACTCTTGCGCAAACGGCCCCGGGTGCGGAATTGCCAAAGCCGTCGCCGTCATCCTGCTGCAGCAACGTCTCCATCTTCTGAGCAACGGCCCGCACCACCAGCCGGCCCTACGACCCTGCAAGAGCCCACAGACTCCCAGCTCGGGCACGATCTCCTCGCGCCTCCTGACGGTCCCTCTGTGGAGGAGTTGGAGGAACGCCAGCGGGTTTTGGAGGCGGAGACGGAGTTAATTTTGAAATATAAGCTGTGGCTCCTTCCCGAGTGTCTACAACAGCCGGGGCTGCTTCAACAGGCAGAACAGAGTCTGAGCCGACAACAGAGCATCCCCTGACTCCAGTGCTCCCCCCATCTTGCCAGACGACCATCGCAGCCCCAGAGAAGATGTCGTCTGGTCCCACTGCAGCCACCACCAAGCCCCGGGAAGTAAGGCAAGTACCTTTCAGTTATCAACTCCTAATAATGAATTGTCTTGCCTTATTCCCGGCGGTGAAGCTCTGCAGCAATGGCTCAATTGGGCTGAGCCTTTACCACCTGCTGCTGAGACCACCTTCTCACCTGTTTCTCCTGTCTCCTTGAAATGTCCGCTGGCCCTGGGAGGGAACCGCCGGACAACAGAGGGGCTTGTGGATCCCAAGGGCCACGGTCTGGCCCCACAACCATGCCCTGCAAGGGAGAAAAGCACCTTCTGGGTCCTGAAACCAGTACCGACGAGAGAGTGTTCCCTGGTTTTGACGTCACGGGACCCGATGCCATCGATGAGGCATTTCCTGGCTCTGCTCCTCGGGGCTAGGGGCTTATTGTTGCCAAAGTCTGCGCTGAAGACCCAGTATCCCTGGACTCTGGTTGCTCACCAGATGACCTCCGCCACTCCAGGGAGAACATCTGGCTCACCTGCAGCAGCTTCCATCACACCCCGGGAGGAAAGGCAAGTGTATTTTCATTCATTCCCCAATAATAAATGGTAAATGGTAAATGGCATTCACTTATATAGTGCTTTTATTCTCATCTCTTGATGACCAAAGCGCTTTACAGATCCTGCTATCCACCCATTCACGCACACATTCACACACTGATGGTGAATAAAGAACTATCTTGCCTAACTCTCGGTGGTGAGACTCGGTTCCTGCAACCTGCTGAGTTCTCACCACCTGCTGCCAACGTTAACGCCTCACTTACGCCCTCCATTTCTCCTCCTATTTCCCTTGAGTGTCCGCCAGTCCCAGGAGGGAGCTGCCAGTCAATGGAAGAACCTGTGGTCCTGGAGGACTTGGTTCCAGCCCTGCAGCCACAACCTGGATGGAAGGAGAGTGCTTCCTGTGACCTGAAGCCTGAACCGACAGCAGAAAGTCCTCAGACTTCAGCTATGCAGGACCTGGCACCAGCAGTGAGACGACCTTCAGCTGTAATGCCAGATGGGCCACCTGTGACGGCCGCTTCAATTGGAGGTCCTGGGGTTGCACCCACCATCATGCCCGCTGCTGGGGTCACCGCAGCGGGTTCACCGGAGTCCTGGATGGTGGTGGAGTTTGAGTCCAGGCAAGTATTCTGTTCTGTTCCTCCTCCTGCAGATTCAGGGAAATCTTGTCTGGCTTGTGGTGGTGGTGGTGGTGGGGGTCAAGTGCAGATGTCCTCTGCTCCTGAGTTCCCCTCGCTGGGCTCCACTGCTGCCGGTGATTCTTCTCTGGTCTCTTCTCTATGTTTGTCTTCCAAGGTGACCACACCAAGTGAGAACGCTCAGTTGGAGGGACTCTAGTCGCCCCTGCCAGAAGTCTCCATGGGGCCAGGCTCGCCACCAGAGATCACCATGGGTCCAGCTCCTCCTGTCGAGGTCGTCATGGGTGTTCCGTCCCAGCCCGGGGCCTCCGTGGGTGCTGCTTTGGCCCAGTCCGGGTTTGCCGTGGATGCTGCTTCCCTTCCTGCTGAGGTTGTCGCGGGTACTCCGTCCCAGCCTGGGGCCTCTGAGGGTGCAGCTCTGGCCCAGTCCGGGCCCACCGAGGGTGCTGCTTTCCCATCGGTCAAGGTCGTCGCAGGCACTCCGTCCCAGCCCCGGCCCTCCGTGGGTGCAGCTCCGCTCCAGCCCCGGCCCTCCGTGGGTGCAGCTCCGCTCCAGCCCGGAGCCACCATGGGTGCAGCTCCACTCCAGCCCAGAGCCACTGTGGGTGCAGCTCCGCTCCAGCCCAGAGCCACTGTGGGTGCAGTTCCTCTCCAGCCCGGAGCCACTGCGGGTGCAGCTCTGGTTCAGCCCGGAGCCACCACGGGTGCAGCTCTGCTCCAGCCCGGAGCCACCATGGGTTCTGCAATGCCGCAGTCCGGGACCACCGAGGATGCTACAGGTCTGCCTGATGCCGTCGTGGTCCCCCCTTCTCTGCCAGACGCCGTCGTGGTCCCTTCTCCTCTGCCAGATGTCGTCGTGGTCCCCCCTCCTCTGCCAGATGCCGTCGTGGTCCCCCCTCCTCTGCCTGAGGCCATTGTGGTTCCCTCTTCTCACCCTGACATTGGTTCAGGTTCCCCTACTTCTCCATCTTGCCCACCACTGGTTCTTCCTCTTGGGCGGCTGCCTCCTGGACTACCCTTTCTGTTTAGGTGGCTAAAAAACTCTGGCAGACCGCCCGACAGACTGTGCCACAGGGATGGGTGGCCCATGTTCTCTGGTTGGCCACCCGACTCTTTTCACCACGCCATCTGTCAGGCCTGGGGCTTTGGCCGCCCACCTGAACTGCCCAGCTCTTTGGTCCAGGGGGTCTAGGTGGTTGGGGTTTTGCCTGGTGTGGGTCCTGAGTGCGGCCTTTGTTTTTTGTTGTTTCCTCTTTGTCTGGACTCTGCTGGGATGTGAATTCTGAAAGTTTTTCTTATTTTCTCTGGGTTGGTTCGGTCCCTCCGTGCCTGGGTCCCCCTCCTCCCACCCGGGGTGGGGGGTTTTTGTGGAGGGGGGTTCTTTTCTTTTGATGTTACTCTGGGATGTCTAGTTGCCACCCCTTGAGAGGGGGATTCTGTCACGATCTGAGCACGGGGGAATTCCACGAGGCTCAGTCTTTCTGCCTTCTTTTATATAATAATAATAAAATAATATATATATATATACAGTATAATAATAATAAAAATAACATCCTGTTCAACTGTACTAAATCTATGTGTATGGCTTTCAAACCAAAGGGTGTCAATACGTCGAATCCTCTTATGTCACTTTGTGGTAATAGCTTGAACTTTGTTGAAAAAGTCAAATACCTAGGTGTGTGGATTGAATCTGATAAGACCAATGCTGATTGCAACAGGCATCTCAGGAAACTGTACGCTCAAACCAATTTACTGTTGCGTAATTTCCATAGATGTTCTCCTGATGTCAAATGTATGTTGTTCAAGACCTTCTGTACCTCAATGTACTGCTCGCCTTTATGGTTTAATAGCAATGTTGCTGTTAGGAACAAAATCCGCATTGCATATAATAACTCCCTAAGAAGGTTGTTAGATGTACCACGAAGGTCGAGTGCAAGCAAGTGGTTTGTGTCTGTGAACATTCCGTCTTTTGGAGAATTGATACGTAAGAATGTTTACAGTTTTTTGAGAAGACTGCTGGAATGTAACAATCATCTTATATCAGCAATTGTCAACTCGTCACTCACACTTCATTCCAGCATTTGGAAGTGGTGGCGTTCCATTTTATACTGAGCCCATTATGTTTTTGTTTTTTTTTGTTTTTTTTGTTGTTACAAGAGCGCCGAGTGTCTGCTGATCTGTATATACTTTTATTTATTTATCTATTTTCTACTCGTTTTAGTTTTGCTCTTAATATGAACCCTGAGTTTGAAATAAACGTTTGAATTTGAATTTGAATTATATTTGTACTGTGTTGTCATTTTGCGTTGCCTTCCTGTCATTTTGTCTTTGGTTACTTTGTTTCATATCCTGTATTGTATCTCAGTATGATTTATTTTCCCATTTATGTTCATTATAATTTGTTAACCCCTTGCACTCTGGTCAATTTCCCTAAAAACGGCAAAAAATAACGTACCCAAAGTAAATCAAAAGCTGTTCTTCAACCCTTTGCAGCATCTCCATGGGGTTGGTCTCATTTAAAAGAAAACACTTTGAATTTTTTGGCAAAACAGTCATAATCTCTCTAAGTGCTCCGGCCAGTGAGTAACAGTCATCTAAACATACTGAACTTGAAGAAAATAAATTTCGCTTGGGTGTTTTTTTGGATACAAATGCTTGCAAATAACACACAGCTGTCAGATCCGGGCTGGAAAATGCAACAGAAATGTAGAACCAAGTGTTATCCAGCTGAGGTCAAAATTTTGTAACAATACCACAAAAAATGAATATATTATACAGCTTTCTTCACAGGTTGTTCCCAGGCATTTTTGAACTGTGCCAAATTGTGCCAAATGGCACAGTTTGGAAAAACATCTGTAACTTTTGAATGATTCAATATAGAAGCTTGATGTTGGGCTCTAATGAAAGGTTACACTCAGGACTGTGTCTGTGTGTGAGGGGGGGTTTGTTTATTCATTCATGAATGAATGAATGAACAAACAAGCCCCCACACACAAAGAAGCATGCCACGTAAAAAATGTGTGGCTTTTTTTTACAAGAAAAAATAACCTACAGTGCACTAAAAATTATACTAAAATATCTGTAATGTAGAAGATAACAACTCCCCCCCCCCCCCCCCCCCCGCTACAGAGGACGGACATCGGCCAGTGCGCCGCGGTCACGGTGCGCCGCGGTCTACTACACACAGTTGTAATTTACCGATCGGTCAAAAGTCATTTTTGATTACAATTTTCAGGGATAAAGAATAATTTAGCTTATAACACTTACCTGTCCACAACAGCAGTGTCGCTGGCGAACTTCTCTTCCTCATTGTCAGACGAACATGACGCTGGTCTGCTTGTTACGGACTCGTGGTTCTGGTCACGCGACCCGGTCAAATCATAATTCCATTATTGTGGTTTTGCGCTTCCATGATTGCGGTTTGGGCAAACGATTTTTCAAAACAAATAAGAACAGTAGTAAGAAAAAAAGACTGGCGAACGTGTGTGCATCACCCAGTGGCTAAAACAAAACAGATTTTGCAAGGGAGGCACGCTTTCGAACTACTGTGCTTCAATTGGCTCGCTGTATTTGCAGCCGTTGGTAGGTGGGTCCTTCTTGCTAGGTTTTCAGTCATTGGTTCTTCAAGGTTTCAGAAACCCAATTCAAGGCTCTTATTAGTCGAATGAGAGGTCAATCACATCTAAACCAATCAAAGTACTCCTTTGGCTTTCTGTTCGCGGCTGTGTCTGTAGTGGAAGAACGGAAATGCAGCTTTTTTTTTTTTTCAGTGTCTCCTAGGACGCACAGCGTGCATCCTAGGACGCCCTCATGCACCCTAGGACGCAGAGACGTGTCCGCCCGCGGTACACCGAAGTGCAACAGGTTAATTACATTTTTGAAGTTACTTGGCTTTAATTTCTGCCATCTCATTATATTGGTGTTCTGTTGTGTTCTCTCTCTCGGGGTTAACAGCTGTCAGTGGCTTTCTGGGGTTTTGCTCTGCTTGGTTGTGGCCCTGTCAGCTGTCAGCTCTGATCGCTCCCTCCTCTCTCATCACTCCCAGCTGGTCTAAATTGTTTCTTTGTCTTCTCCTGCTCGCTCAGGTAACCCACACCTGTGATCACTTGTTTCATTTTGTTTCTAGCCTTATCGGGGCTGTGCACTATTTTCCAGCATAGCACCCTCCTCTCAATTCTCAACCCATGAACGTAAGTTCCTTTGATTCTTTGTACCTTTTGATATTTCATGTTAATCCTTTGTATCCAACCCGTGTGTGTTCCACGCTTTTTCTGGTTATCCCAGACGGGTGTTCCTCATCTTATTATTTCTCATTATTGTATCCTGCCCTCATTCTGTGGTGTTTTTTGTTCTGCCTTAATAAACATGCAAACTCACAGCCGGCGTTTGGTGCCTTTAATCCTGCCCTGAAGGGCATTTATGACAGCGTCTTCCTGGCAGCAGAAGGCTAAGGACAGAGCTGTGTGGAGGAATCTGATCAGACCTAAATGAAACAGTCATTGTTGCCCACGACAGACTGCTATGATGATGATGATGATCTGTGCACTCTACATTAAACTTAAATTAATTTTAATTCAGCGTAATTGTTCATTGTTCACATGCCTCTGAATAATTAGACTAGTTTCTTCCTGATTTTCATTATGAGCAAATTATGTTTTGCACTGCTGTAATAGTGAAATGGACTTGGACATGTCCATAAATGCAGTCAGTGCCTTAGACAATAGACTGTTGACTAGATTGTTGAAATATGGCCCTTAGAGAATAACTGAAAAATTATGAGATGAGAATGTGTTTCACAATGCACTTTCCTGCTGCTGATTGGTTTGATCACCAAGTTCCCATCAGTGCAATTCCTTTATTGTCACTGCAGAAGTATACAGAAAAATTTGTCTCCAGTGGTAAATGGAATATACAAGAACACTTTCTATGTATAAATTGCAGCTTAAAGTGACGTACTGTGTGTTTCCAGCAATGTTTATACACATTTACAATAAAATCATTATCTTCAACAGGATCATGGATAGTGTGATGAATAGTGTTAATGTTTTGATTATAGTGAGTTTTGAGAGAGAGAGAGAGAGGTAATATTTATTGTTAACTGGATTACAGGATTGTAACAAATTAAAAAGAAAATAAGTTACAGCATATAGTAGGTATGTAGAAAAAAACCTCAACACATTAATGAATGACAGGACATTTATCCTAGCAGTAGAGTGTGCTCAGGATTCCTCACTCTTCACAATTTAACAGTCCATCTGGATTTTTCTTTATACTGTGTTTGCCATATGGTGTCTTAATTCAAAACAGTGACTTTTAAGACTTTTTCGGGCTACCTTTTCCAAATATAAGACATTATATTTTGAAGTAGCAAAAATGATGTGACCATATCACCAACTTAACTTTTTATATTGGAAAAAGTCTTTAATTTAATCATATAATATATTTCACTATCATCCTCAAATGACAAATCACACTTTGTGTTTATGTGGTCAGTTTAAAGGAATTAAAGATAGCATGGCTTGAAAACTGATGTTGGCTTTTTTCCTTTGTCCACAGGGTTTGCATGTCTACTGGAGAAATGTGTTTCTGGGTGTGAGATCGGCTTTAGTTTTAAAGATGGAAAATGTGTTGGTAAGCGTAACACTACCTCTAACACCATTGTCCTCCCTTTTCTGTGCCAGTCAGCTAATGCTTAAGACAAAAACTCTCAGACACAAATGTTATTACAATGACAGAATTTCACTCAGAGGAGAAAGAACCTTTCTTGTAGACATGCCCAGTTATTTTTCCATTTTAGGCATTTGAAGTGCCATGGTTAGAGCATGATAAAATAACAACGGAAAAGGTTTAAATTCCTAGAACAGTACAATTATAGCAACCATGTCAGAAATACAGCGACTTTGGTAGAAATCAATCCGAACAGTGCGCCCAACCAAAACAGAATGTACAAGAGCAAAATCCACTATTTCAAAAACACCAGATTTCTTTGAATACTTAACTTTGTGCTTTGTTTTTGGGCAGATGTGAATGAGTGCGATGAGAATCTATGTGGAAATCACACCACTTGCTACAACACAGAAGGAAGCTACTACTGTCAGTGCAAAAGTGGGTTCAGACACACTGGAAATCAAAGCAGCTTTACAGGTTTAGAAGGGCAGTGCCTGGGTAAGTGTTATTTATTTATTTATTTATTTAGTCACATATTGGTCAGGGGCTCCTTGTACTAACCAGGAGCCTCATTTATAAAGCTTTCTATTACAGGAGAACACAATGTTCTGCGGCAATGAGAAGATTTCTAAATTAGTTTATTTCAGAATAGCCTGTCCACCAAGAGAAAATGACCATATAGGTTTTAACCAATAGATTTACACCTTATAATTACATCTTTGAAAAAAAAAAAATCCCATTTATGGTTAAAAAAAACCAACCTGACATGCAATGAGATGACTGCAGGAGAGAGCTGCACATGACTTTTAATGTGTGAGAGGTTTATAATCTCCCCCTCCCCCAAGCCATAACCTTAACCATCTCCTTTTTTATTGTTTTGAGTGGCACACCCACACTATAACTGTAATGTTACGAGTGGAAAATTGTAGTTTAATGAGTAAAAGAAGTGAATCGAAAACCTGGATGCAAAGCAAAAGTGAAACCTAAGGTTTGCAGCTGGGCTTGGACCTGGGTTGCTTGCTTTAACCCAGTGCTTCTCAATTATTTTTTGCAAAGCCCCCCCTAGGAAAGAGAAAATATTTCGCGCCCCCCCAACTCGCCGCAGTGACTATAAATAAGATCATTATCTATAAAAATTGTATAAGTATACCTAAAATTGTATCCTTTTTAACATTAACAAAAGAAAAAAGCAATATAAATCAACTTTCAACAAATATTAACTTTATTTTGCCACACAGAAACCCTGTTATAGTCTAAAACAGAAAAAAAAACTTAAAAGTGCATCAAAGTGACTGAAATAAAAAAATGTCAATCCTTATTTAAACTAGAAACATTTTTGACCAACTGAACCATTTGATGCTGAGAAAAATAATTCAATCAATAAATAATATTAAATGTAAATTGATCTGGAACATTAACACAGGAGTACCAATATATTTAACATTTTAGTCTGAAGAAAAAGGTAGAAAAAGGCAGTATCAACTCCTCTGCAATTGTGTGGGGTTTTTTGCACTGCGCAATTTGGTGCGCCACTTTAAATGATGCTGAAAGTGCTCGCTGGTTTACTGATGTAGCGTTCACAAAGCGGGATGATTGTTGGCCGTACTCCGCACGTTTTCGCTGAAAAAAATCAAGCGGCTTATCAACGTGTTGAGGATGTAATGTCTGTAGGTGACGTCTTAATTTATTTGGCTTCATGCTGTCCGCTGCCAACACTTTCAGACACAGTGAACACACCCGTCTTTCCTCGTCTCCCACCGTAGTCACAGTGAAGCCAAGCGCTAGATAAGCTTCGTCATATTTCCTCGTCTTAGCTTTTGGGAGACTTTCACTTGTCTCTTTACCTCTGTCTCTCTCCGCCTTTCTTTTCGTTACTGTTAAATATTTCTCCATGGTGTCTCTCGAGGGGTTTGTTGACAGCAATTTAAAAAGTTTTAAACTCCCGCACAGACTTTGACAATGAGAGCGCCACTGCACCACCTGCTGCCGTGGATGTGCAATTACACTTTACACGGCAAAAGCAAAGCCTGTTCCCCGGGGTCACACGCGCCCCCCCCCCCCCCCCCCCCAGCATCGCGTCGCCCCACTATTTGAGAAGGACTGCTTTAACCAGTCTATCACTGACAGATTTTTTTTTTTTTTTAGCAGTGACAGGAAAATCTGAAGACCATCCATCATTTTGACATATCACTGAGGGTGACTAGTTGTAGCTTTTGTTTGTAATTATGACCTGTCTTATGGGCATATAGTAAATATTACAAAAGACATCTCGTCTTTGATTTTAGTGTGTGACATAATTATGACAGTTCACTTTTCTCTGTCTGTTCACATTCTCTTCTACAACTGCAAAAATGTCACAGAATAGAACAGAATAGAAGAGGCTTTATTATCATTGTACAGTTGTACAGTACAGTGAAATTGTGGGACCTCCACCAGGCTACTGTGCAATTAAGTATGAGAGAAGGATTAGATAAAACACGGTTACATCTGGAGATGTCTTCCAGGGAGGGCAGGGGGCTGCCAATAATTTTGAGCAGCAGCTGAGTTGTGACATTGTTGATAAATAGGGGGTGAAAATGAGGGACTGATGCAGTGGAGGATGAAGGACAAACAATAAACAATGTTTATCCTTTTCCTCCTCCCTCAACCTGAGCCGAAATGGGAGATTTAGTAAGGGGCCAGGGCTTCTGACCGTTAGGCTCACGGTGATGAAGCCCACAGTCAGCTGCGAGAACTAACTGCACGACATACAGATCATCAACATTTTGAATGCTCGTCTCAGGATTGCTTTTCATACTGTTTCATTAGTAATTCAAAATTAAAATGATGGGCAATAATAGATCATGTCATGGTTCTAGGAGAAAAAAATTGACATTTTTGTGTTTTATCACAAAACATGGACATATGACAGTAGAACGTAGGATTTGGAGGACAAGCTGGTTTAGAAAAATGTGTTGTGAGTGCAGAAAATCAACATTATCAAAGCATTCTTTCACTCTTGCTGGTACAAATGTTAGCATTCAGAATATAAATGCTCATAAGTGCAAACACTGAGTTGAGACTATACTGAGAAATCATGTTACATTGCTTGTTTAGAATATGATAAGCTACAAAATATAGGAGAACTGTAAAACTTTCAATGACCTCTCTAGTTGTTCTTTAGCTAACATTTGTTATAATTCCCAATCATCTGTCATTTGAAGCTACTTCCATCCATCCATCCATCCATCCATCTTCTACCGCTTTTCCGGAGGTCCGGGTCGCGGAGGCAGCAGTTCAAGCAGAGAAGCCCAGACTTCCCTCTCCCCAGCCACCTGCTCCAGCTCTTCAGAGGGGATACCAAGGCGTTCCCAGACTAGCTGGGAGACATAGTCTCTCCACCGAGTCCTGGGTCTGCCCCGGGGTCTCCTCCCAGTGGGACGTGCCTGAAACACCTCAAGTGGGAGGCGTCCAGGAGGCATCCTAATCAGATGCCCATACCACCTCAACTGACTCCTTTCAATGTGGAGGAGCAGCGGTTCTACTCTGAGCCTCTCCCGGATGACTGAGCTCCTCACCCTATCTCTGAGGGTGAGTCCAGCAATCCTACGGAGAAAGCTCATTTCAGCCGCTTGTATCCGCGATCTCGTTCTTTCGGTCATTACCCAAAGCTCGTGACCATAGGTGAGAGTAGGAACGTAGATTGACTGGTAAATCGACAGCTTTGCCTTAGAACTAAGCTCCCTCTTCACCACAACAGACCGGTACAACGTCCGCATCACTGCAGATGCTGCTCCAATCCGTCTGTCGATCTCTCGCTCCATTTTCCCCTCACTCGTGAACAAGACACCAAGATACTTAAACTCCTCCACTTGGGGCAGGAGCCTGTCCCCAACCCGGAGAGGACAATCCACCTTTTTCCGGCTGAGGACCATGGACTCGGACTTGGAGGTGCTGATTCTCATCCCAGCCGCTTCACACTCAGCGGCAAACCGTCCCAGCAAGAGCTGTAGGTCATTGCTGGATGAAGCCAACAGGACAACATCATCTGCAAACAACAGAGATGAGATCCTGTGGTCACCAAGCATGACACCCTCCATTCCCTGGCTGCGCCTAGAAATCCTGTCCATAAAAATTATGAACAGGACCGGTGACAAAGGGCAGCCCTGGCGGAGTCCAACTCTCACTGGGAATGACTCCGACCGAGTGTTGGCAATGCGAACTAAACTCTCACAACGGTCGTACAGAGACCGAATAGCTCGTAACAACAAGCCCGATACCCCATACTCCCGAAGCACCCCCCACAAAAATCCACGATTTGAAGCTACTGATCTACAAAATCGCGCCAAGTAACCCTTAAGCCACAAATCCACAGTGTGTTACTGAAATTTATTGCTACTAATTTCAGAAGACAGAGGAAGAATGTGTTATTTCTTTTTATTCTTTTGCATCACTCAGATTACAGACCATAGCAAAGACTTGATGTTCAGTGCATAAAGGAAACAACTGCTCTGATGACACTTTTGATGAAACAAGCACACCAATTAAAAATAAATACCATTAGCTTCTTCTGCTCGTTATCTAGAAAAGACAGCCACAAAATAATCTTCATGTCTTGCAATAAGATAAAAAGATCCTCCATGCTCTCTCATCACTTGCCAGAAAAGTTCAAAAATGTTTTTAAGGTCTTTCTGTTGCTGCTAATAGAGTCATTTGACTGTGCTTACATTTCATAGATGACATTTTAAGCCTGCCAGTCATTATAGTTACGCCTTGTGTTCTCCACACTTACACAGATATAGATGAATGCTCGGATCTGCAGTATTATCAAGGGGACATCTGTGGAAAGAAAGGAAAGTGTAAAAATAACATTGGCAGTTACTGGTGCAAGTGTGAACAGGGATACACAAATTATGGCAACGAAAGGATGGCATGCTCAGGTGAGTAGAAGCATCCACTGGTTCACTCTTTCACATGTAATCTATAAATGCAAGGAATCTGTGTGTGTGTGTGTGTGTGTGTGTGTGTGTGTGTGTGTGTGTGTGTGTATTCCTCGCATATCTCCCAAACCGTTCGTCAGACTAACCTCAGATTCTATTAGTGTTATGCTGAGGTTACGAGGGCGTGTGTCCCCGAGTATGGAGTTGTTCAGTCAAAATATGTAATTTTTTTCAAGAAAAGTTTAGCCACCACTCTTGTTTCCTCATGGTCTGGCTTCTGGAAGTGTAGGCGTTTCGGATTGACTCCGTACTGACTGGATAATACGCGGCATCATGACCAGTCACCACAGCGCTCTGTAAACAGAACAAGGAAGTGAAAAGCGACAAATTTGACCAGAAAAAGTGAATACTGAAGATTTAATGCTTAAATAATTATACTATAATGTTGCCGTGATTGCATAGGTCTAAAGGATAATTCTGGGAGTGCCAGCGGGGACCCGAGGTCTGACACAAAACACCGGTGTTGGAGAAGCAGCAGCCGGACCAGTGGACCGCGGTTCTTCACAGGGAAGCAAGTCCAGCCTGCCCGGTCAGCGGTAGACGGGAGTCCCGGCTACTGCTTCACCCATGCGCCACCACTGTCCTTTGCAGGACCGCGAGTCCCCAATGGCGCTCCTCCCAGTGTCCTCACATGGCTACCTAAAAATTAAAAGTTAGTAATAATACCGCCATGACTGTGGAACAGAATGGCCAGATCATATCACACATATGCACGTTTTGATTAAATGATGCAACGCTTGCAGCCAAACAGGTCATTTTGCTGTGTATAATAATGTTGGGTGTTTTGTTCTTATAATATTGCTAAAATATAAAAGGATGCACAACAATGGGTCTCAAATATTTGTAAATGTGTCCTGTTATAGTAGTGCATGAGCTTATTGATTATACACCACAAACTACACATATAAACTAAAACAATTATAATGGTGACTGAACAACTCCCATTCCCCAAAGCACAAGATGCAACACTTACGAATATAAGTCATAAAACATCACACAAATAAGTCGGACAAACAAATAAACAAGGGTTCTTCAACATTCGCTATTATTAGATGTCCCATTCATTTTCAAAAATTAGATATTCTGTAATTAATATTTACACAAATAAATCTTAGTTGCATTCAGTCCCTTTTATATTTGTCAAAGTCTAACATGTGATTGTCTACATATAGGCTACACCTCTTTGTATTCCACTTTCAAACACAGCCTACATTTGGGCCTGTAAAGCCTAATTGGGATACCTGTTTTCAGACAAGAATACTTGCTTTCTACTGGCAGTGCACTAGTTAATTTAATTTCATGGCTTTTATTTATGATATTAATCATTTCAAACAACTAGATAAAGTAATTGCCAATGTGTAACCTCTCTCTGTCACTAAAATTTCTTTCTTTTATGAGAGTTTCCTCTAAACTATAAATGTTTGCTCCTCATTTACTATACTTGACATGGTGACTAAAGCAAATGTGTTTCACAAGATAAGGTGGAACGTCTCTGTTTAGTCTTGCTCTTTTGCTGTGATGATTTTATCGCAAGGTTGAAGTTTCAGGACACGCTGTAGTCCATTTCACAAGTCAGCAGCTTTGAAAATGATATAATTCTTCCTGTTTCATCCATCCAGCCCTTAACTGTGACAGCTTCGGTGCTGACAGCAGGCCTGCACAGGTATGTTCAGACCACAAGTCACTGTCAGTGATGAGAAATACCCCGATGCAACAATATTTTATATTTTGGAGAAAAACTTCAGTATAAAATTACAATTGAATTTCAAAAATCCTAGAAAACAAAAAGCATCAGTAGTCACAAATATAGAAAAATGTGTTAAACACATAAAAGATACATAGACAAAAATCCAGTTCTGCTCTTTTCTCTGTTTATAGGCTGCCGTATTTCCTGCAGGATTTAGTATAACTTGACTGCAAACTAAACAAATGATCTCATTATTTTCTTTCTGTCTTTGTATCCCAGTCACATGGAGGCCTGGCAGACATCTTGTCCATGATGAGACACAGCTGTCTGGCTCTGTCTAACCAAGGTGGTGCAGGTGAAGGGACGGTTGATGGACATGCACTACTGGAGGTCAGAAAAAGATTCTCACATTACATGCAAACTCGAACAGCATTCCAAATTATATTTCTAAAATCCCCCCTTTGGTGTCATGGATAGAAATTATTCACAGCAACTGATGTGATCCTGACCCCGGGGCACCTGAATAACAGCAAAGGTGTAAGCGGGTTGCTTAACACAGTGGAGGACTCTATTTTGCTCATCGGTCCTCAGCTTAAAAGGAACCACACTAAAATAGAGACCTCAGAGACAGGTAACAACTCTGTTAAAACTTTATAATGTTATATATGACCAGGGTTTGACATTAACTTTTTTCCTCACCAGCCACTGTGGCTAGTGATTTTCCAAAGTTACTAGCCACTCAGCTTTTTCACTAGCCAAAATTTTGTGGTTGGAAAATTATGCTTAATATGATCAAATCTGACTATAGCATGCTAAAATTTACTTGAACTAAATATACAGCCTTTTTAAATGTAAAGGACCCTTATACATACAGCGGGGCAAAAAAGTATTTAGTCAGCCACCAATTGTGCAAGTTCTCCCACTTAAAAGATGAGAGAGGTCTCCAATTTTCATCATAGGTATACCTCAACTATGAGAGACAAAATGAGGAAAAAAAAAATCCAGAAAATCACACTGAAGGATTTTTAATGAATTAATTGGTAAATTCCTCGGTAAAATAAGTATTTGGTCAATAACAAAAGTTCATCTCAATACTTTGTTTTATACCCTTTGTTGGCAATGACAGAGGTCAAATGTTTTCTGTAAGTCTTCACAAGGTTTTCACACACTGTTGCTGGTATTTTGGTCCATTCCTCCATGCAGATCTCCTCTAGAGCAGTGATGATTTGGGGCTGTCGCTGGGCAACACAGACTTTCAACTCCCTCCAAAGATTTTCTATGGGGTTGAGATCTGGAGACTGGCTAGGCCACTCCAGGACCTTGAAATGCTTCTTACGAAGCCACTCCTTCGTTGCCCAGGTGGTGTGTTTGGGATCATTGTCATGCTGAAAGACCCAGCCACATTTCATCTTCAATGCCCTTGCTGATAGAAGGAGGTTTTCACTCAAAATCTCACGATACATGGCCCCATTCATTCTTTCCTTTACACGGATCAGTCGTCCTGGTCCCTTTGCAGAAAAAACAGCCCCAAAGCATGATGTTTGCACCCCCATGCTTCACAGTAGGTATGGTGTTCTTTCTCCTCCAAACACGACAAGTTGAGTTTTTACCAAAAAGTTCTATTTTGGTTTCATCTGACCATATGACATTCTCCCAGTCCTCTTCTGGATCATCCAAATGCTCTCTAGCAAACTTCAGACGGGCCTGGACGTGTACTGGCTTAAGCAGAGGGACACGTCTGGCACTGCAGGATTTGAGTCCCTGGCGGCGTAGTGTGTTACTGATGGTAGCCTTTGTTACTTTGGTCCCAGCTCTCTGCAGGTCATTCATTAGGTCCCCCCGTGTGTTTCTGGGATTTTCGCTCAGCGTTCTCGTGATCATTTTGACCCTACAGGGTGAGATCTTGCGTGCAGCCCCAGATCGAGGGAGATTATCAGTGGTCTTGTGTGTCTTCCATTTTCTAATAATTGCTCCCACAGTTGATTTCTTCACATCAAGCTGCTTACCTATTGCAGATTCAGTCTTCCCAGCCTGGTGCAGGTCTACAATTTTGTTTCTGGTGTCCTTTGACAGCTCTTTGGTCTTGGCCATAGTGGAGTTTGGAGTCTGACTGTTTGAGGTTGTGGACAGGTGTCTTTTATACTGATAACGAGTTCAAACAGGTGCCATTAATACAGGTAATGAGTGGAGGACAGAGGAGCCTCTTAAAGAAGAAGTTACATGTCTGTGAGAGCCAGAAATCTTGCTTGTTTGTAGGTGACCAAATACTTATTTTACCGAGGAATTTACCAATTAATTCATTAAAAATCCTTCAGTGTGATTTTCTGGATTTTTTTTTTCTATTTTGTCTTTCATAGTTGAGGTATACCTATGATGAAAATTGGAGACCTCTCATCTTTTAAGTGGGAGAACTTGCACAATTGGTGGCTGACTAAATACTTTTTTGCCCCACTGTACATAAAAATAGCAAGAGAAATATTATTTATGAATAGCAGTAAATACTGTAAAACAGTGGAGAAAAATATTTGTAATGTGAGAGGGAAGTACAGGTATTTGGGGTCTGTTCCAATTCTCATTTGTACCCCTGGCATTTCCCCTATCCCTCTGTCTACCCCTATGAATTGGGAAATTCCTTCATGGCTGCACTGTGTCATCACTGAGAATGGGGACGGGCGTGTTCTGCCGGCTGCTGTCTGTTTGTTGCCATTTTTCCATAAAGGCTGCAAAATGAGCTCACCATGATTGGAGTCTGTCTCCACTCCATACTCAATACAGGAGAAGCCGCCACCCATTATGGCATTTATTCCCACTGGGCTGAACAGAGGCAGGACGACAGACTGACCCATGGAGTAGACCGTCCGCGGCTTCTCCAGACTCCTTCCACGGTGACAGTGGACCAATGATCACACACTGTGTGCAGATAATGCTTATGGGATTTATAGTTTTGTAGTCTCACTTTGCAATAGGTTTATTATTATGCCTCGGTGAAATGGAGAGGCATACGGTAATCATTCAATGTGTCTGTGGTTGTATCTGTCTGTCTGTCTGTCTGCCTGTCTGTTTCAGCTTGCCCAGTCAAAATTAGGTGGAACTAAAGGCTTGTATCATTGTATTGCCATATTTTCTCGACTTTTAATTTGTCAGAATTTCGAAATACGGCTTTGTTTTTGAAATAGACACACAAATAGCTCACCTTTACCGTCAATGCAGCTGAAACGTCATTGTAATACCTATGCTGGCCCAGTAGAGGCGGCAGTGCACCTTTATTACAGCCCCACTGAGCACTTCCTGTCAACAATCGATCTAGTGCTGAACTTTTAAAATAGTTGTTTCTGCAAACTAAACACATATTCAGGAACAACATATTGTTTCTTCTGCAAACTAAACACATATTCAGGAACAACATATTGTTTCTTTTCAGACACATTTTGCTGTTTACTTCTGAAGATAAAGGACAACATATAAGGTGTTTCTCAAAGTCAAGGATCCTTCCTTGGTAGTACATGTCCTTCCAATCGAATCCTTGGTAGAATCCTTCCTTGACGTTGGAGAATGGCAAGGAATGGAACAGCTCTTAAAAGTGTACGAGTTGTGTCACTCCCGCTTTCAGGCTACCGGCAGTTTTTGCTCTTTTTCAACTTTTTTCCCCTTAACTTCATGAAAATAAAAACAGATCATCATCACAAACAAGCAGCAAGATATTCGGAGGAGGCGGCTGTACTGCTGTACCTCTGCAGCCCATGTGGTCAGGTAAGTTAAATATATCATATAAATGGCTAACTACCTCATTAGTTAGTGTACTGGAGGGCTGTTAAATATTACTACAGCAGCTGGATGTTGCTCTAAACAACTATGAAATACCGTAGGTTTTGTGTGCTTTTTAAAATTTATAACAATTGCCATTGTTGTTAGAAAAAAATATTCTGTGTCTGTAAGTTATATTTAATATACGACAATATTACCACATCATATATTACACAATTGGCAAGGTATAAATTATAGTAGATAAGATGATAAAAGCACAAAAAATAAATTGTTACAGCATGAACTTTGTTTAAAAAGTGTGGAAAAAAACTCTTAGCCATCTCCCTGTGTTGTTGAATTACTGCTGCACTTTGCTTAAAAGGATTTCATGTTCACATTTTTCCTAGCATAATTTCCCATAGACTATATTTAAAATGGAGTAAACAGTTAATCGGGTAAGATGGTTAAATTGGGTAGTTTTATATTATTTTTTTTTTAAATTAGCACATTTTCACATTTACGGTTTTGTAAAATCTGATTAAAACAAAATGCACACATTACTTATACTAAATGTTTGGGCTTACTTATGAGATTTATAATTCTAGTGTAAACCAAGTTCCCCCCCCCCCCCCTCCCCATTAACTTGAGGCAGAACCAAAAAAAGGAAAATAAACTTTAGGAAAACATTTTAAATGGTGTTTCATTCATAGTCATTATTTGGAGGTAATTATATGATGTAATTCTGTACAAGATGATGGTCCATCTCAACTTGTTCTGTACTTTTCTGTGCAGGCCCGTGATTACTGCTGACTGAGTCCTGTGGTACCAGTTCTGCAGAGGTTCTTCAGTGGAGACGACACACATCCTGACTCCTGACTGAGCCGTGCTGACATTAACCAGCTACTGGTGTCTGTGGTGATGAACTGCTACCAAAAACTTCCTTCCACAGCCTTACCACCAATATGGGACAGTTTACACAAACACTACTAGTTCACACATACTGGTTCAAAGGCGTGCACATTTGTTCTTTAATTAAATACATTTTAAATATACATTTTCATTTTTCCTAGTAACCTTTTATGCACATTTGTAACTGAAGTGTTTAACAAATTTACCCGATGCATTCTCATTTGTTATATATTTATAACTTCAGTTTCAAGCCAGTTTGTTGTGTTAATGTTTTAAATTTGAAAATATCTCTTAATCATCTGTATACACCCGTATGTTTCTATGATTTTTATATAAAGTTTGAATCATTGTCTGTTCTCTAGCTTGCTTCTTTTCCAGTCCACATTGTAGCATACATTACAAAAATCAGGCAACACAGTTGGATTCAAAACATTTTATTCAACAGTGTAAGCAGTCCGGTTATGGCTGCCACGTAAGACGGACGTGTCTCACTCTGCTCTGCTCCTGGAGAAAAAAAATCGGCAAATAACTCTCTCATTTGGGACAGAACGTATCCCAGCGTTTGGGCGAGGATATGTCGGCGAAGCCTAAGGCTGGAAAACCAGGTAAAGGAAAAAGCGAGCCGCCGAAACAGTCCAAATTAACGGACTTTCAGGTCTGTGACGCAGCAAACAAAACTCCATATATGGCGGAGGAGGCTGGCAACGGTGCGATATCTGCGGGGAGAGGCGCAGATGCGCTGATGGCTGCCATGAGTTCAATGAGAGCGGACTTTTCCTCTAGATTTGATGGGATTATGACAGCGTTGGAAGGAATAAGAAAGGAATTGGGTGACTGTGTAGAACGAACGGCGCAGATGGAGCTCCGTCTCGCTAGTGCTGAAGATGACGTCACCCGTCTTCAATTAAAGGTGCGCACTTTGGAAAAAAAAAATAAATCTCTGGAAAATAATATTTTGGATTTGGAATCTCGGTCGAGACAGAATAACTTGAGGCTGGTGGGTCTTCCAGAGGAATCAGAAGGTCGGGACGTATGTTCCTTTCTGGAAAAGTGGATTCCGGAGGTGCTGGGCAGCGAGGAGTTGCAATCAGCAGTGGTTCTGGAAAATGCACATCGTATTGGCCCACGGAGAGATAAGGGACCGCCGAGGACCTTAATTATGAAGTTTCTCAGCAACAGAGACAGGATGAAGATCTTCAACGCTGCACGAGCTAAAGGAGAGATTAAACACCAGGACCAGCAGGTGCGGTTCTACCCAGATTTGGCCACAGGAATCCAACAATTGAGGAAGCAGTTTGATCCCATACGTAAGGAGCTGCGCAACCTTGGGATTCGTCATGGTGTAATCTATCCTGCGAGACTGCTGACCACGTATGAGGGCAGAACCCACATCTTCAAGACCCCAGAGGAGGCGCAGGAGTTCATCAAGAAGATCAAAGAAGAAGAAGAGACTGGTGGGAGCTAAGCATGAACAAAATATAAGGTAGAATAATTAAGCATTTGCACAGGCATCTGACTGACTTGAAGTAAATAGTAAGTTTACAAAATATAGATTGTATTATATATTAAAAAAAACAAAACAAACAAAAAAAACTATGATGTACAAAGTTGTTAAAAATTTTGGAGTTAAGTTGGAAAACTACAGAGGAGAGTTAATGTTACGTCATTAAAAGCAGTAGAGTTAGGGTGATTGGGAGGATGAAGAAGGAGTGGCTTTGGCTGATCCTCGTGGGTGTGGAGCGGTCGATGGCTATATCGGGAGACGGAATTTTTCTTTTGATTTTGGGGGGTTTCCCACAAGTGTGGGAAGGGGAAATTTGTTTGTGTGTAGTTTGTAGGATGAATGTTCAACCACTCATGTTTTTGCTTCTCTGTATGAGCATGTTTACACTGCAAGGTAATTCCAAACTCTCTATTGATCATAAACCAAAGTGTTAATCTTAATTTAACTTCATGGAATTGCAGAGGTCTACAAAATTTAAAAAAACTTAAACAAGTTATGAATAAAATAAAAGACATGGGTTCAAAAATTGTGTTTTTACAAGAAACTCATTTAATAGAGGAGGATATAAAAAGAATTAGGAGTAGATGGCAAGGAAGTGTCTTCACCTCATCATTCTCATCCCGGGCCAGGGGAGTTATGACTCTCATACATAAATCAGTTCCTTTTCAAGTGAAAAATGTAATTGGAGACAAATTTGGAAGATATGTAATCATTCAAGGTTCTTTGCTATTAGAAAAAATAAATCTTGTGAACTTATATGGTCCCAATATAGATGATCAGAAGTTCTTTGCTAATTTATTTCTTATCTTATCATCACTTACAGGGCAACATATAATAGCAGGGGATTTTAATTGTACATTGAATCCAGGTATAGATAGATCAACAGGACTGGATTGCACGCACATTGGATGTAGGATGACTATTAATCATTTTATGAAAGAATTGAGATTGTTAGATATATGGAGAGAAATGAAACCACAAGTTAAAGCCTATTCTTGTTATTCCAGTACCTACAAGACATTCTCACGTATTGATTATTTTTTGATTTCCACAGAATTAAGGTCCAAGATTCAAAACTGCTTTTATGATAACATCGTGATCTCTGATCATGCACCCTGCTGTCTAATATATGTAGATAAAAAATTGACAAAGGAATCAGGTAGATGGCAATTTCAGCATAAATGGCTTCAGGATGAGGAATTTGTCAAGTATATAGAAAAACAGATAGACGAGTTCTTTGACATCAATACTACACAAACATCAGCATGTGTAAAGTGGGAGGCTTTCAAAGCTTTTATTAGGGGACATATTATTAGTTATACAGGATCAAAATCTAAGAAGACTCGAGAGGAGAGAGCTAAATTGGAACATAAAATAAAAAGTCTTCAGGAAAAAGTGTATGCAGGAAGTGACCCAAGGTTGGAGAATGAATTACTGATTTTTTTTTTTTTTTATTTAAGTTTTTGTAAGGGGTATACAGGTCGTTACAGCAATGCAGTGTTTACATTTTCATCACATGTTCCCTTATTTTCTGATATCTGACAACATTGGAAGATTAATTCTTACAACACCCCTTTTTTTTTTTTTAAAGTGAAAGAAAAAGTGAAATTAAAGAGAAAAAAAAACAAGAAACAAATAACAAAAAAAAAACAAACAAACCAGTAAAAAACAAACAAAAAGAAAAAGTAAGTAAATAAAGATAAAAGAGCATCTGAGTAGCATTGGAACAAAGAGCGGAACCATTATTGAAATGGTATTTGTCAAAGATTAGATCTAATGGAAGACACATATGCGGTCCAGGGTTGCCAAAAGTTCATGAACACATCCATGTCCTGTCTCAGTGCGAATGTCAACTTTTCCATCGAGTAAATGTCTTGGATCACGTTAGTCCAATCTTCAGGTGTAGGACAGTCCTTCAACATCCATTTTTTAGTTAGAGCTTTTTTGCTTGCCAATATTAAAACATTGAATAAGTATTTTTCTCCTCGTCTTTCCAGTGAGTCCGGTAGTAAACCCAAATACAAAGTTACAAAAGAAAAGGGAACTGTAATTTTGAATATTTTCCCCAATATTGTCTGTACCTTGGTCCAATATTGGTGGATAACTGGGCATGACCAAAACACATGAAAATGATTTGCAGTCTTTTCACCACACAAGCGCCAACAGTTCAATCCCTTATGGGTAAATTTGTTTTGTGCAGGTGTTCTGAAAAATCTTGCCAAGTTTTTCCATCCAAATTCTCTCCACTGCAGGGATGAGGTACTTTTCCATTGCTGTTTATTTAGCTTTTCCCATATTTCCAGTTGTAAAGTGAAATTCCCCTCTTTTTCCCATCTCTCTTTTATATAAGATGTGTTGTCTCCTTTTAAGTCTTGAAGACCTTGGTATATTTTAGAAATGTATCTGATCCCTGGGATCCCTTTATATGCCATTAAGAAGACCTTCAGAACACCTGACTGGGCCCTTTCCAAAACCTCCTTTTTAAGTATATTGTTTATGTGGTGTCTAAGCTGGAAGAACCTGTAAAGGTCTTGATTTATTAGGCCTTGTTTTTTCAAATCTTCAAAACTTCTTAAGATTTGCCCTTTAAAAAAATTGTAATATTTTATCAGCCCTTTCTCCTTCCACTTTTTAAATCTGGTGTCTGTTTTATTAGGAGTAAAGTCCTGATCATAGGCGATCCATTGCAGAAGTCGATAGGGCTCTTTAGTTTGATTCTCTCTGACTATCTTAAACCAAATTTTTAGCGGGGTCTCTATCCACGGGTTAGTGTTATTCAAAAGCTTAGGTAAGACATTGTTCCCTATTATCGCCTGTAGGGGGATGTCACTTGTTATTTGGCATTCGATCTCCTTCCATTGTGCAGTGTAGACTGGGTTACATATCTCTACTAAAGTTTTAATTTGTGCGGCTTTAAAGTAGTCCCTGATATTTGGCAGCGCGAGCCCACCTTTGTCTTTGTTTAGCTGTAGGGTTCTATATCTGATTCTAGGTCTCTTGCCCTGCCATATGAATCTTGAGATCCTTCTGTCCAGCTCCTGCCATGTTTTTTTGGGAGGTTCTACCGGTATTGTTTGGAAAAGGTATAGAAGACGTGGAAGTATATTCATTTTGACTGCTTCAATTCTTTGTGCAGTACCCAAGAATGGTATCATATTCCATCTTGCTAGGTCAGATTTTATTTTTGTCACCAGTGGATCATAGTTTAGTGATATAATTTTGTTGAGTTGTTTCGGGATATTGACCCCTAGATATTTCATAGATTCCGACTCCCAGTTAGTTTTGAGTTTGCTTAGTGAATAATGATTTGGGTCATAGTTGAATGTTAAAACTTGGGTTTTATGCATATTTAATTTGTATCCCGATAAATCTCCATACTCTGAAAAAACTGAGGTTAGTTCTGGTAAAGAAGTGTCCGGCTGCCCTAGGTATATTAAAATGTCATCAGCAAAGAGTGCTATTTTATGTTCCTTCTGACCAAGTGTAATACCTTGAATTTTTTGGTTTTGTCTTATCCAATGGCTCAGAGGTTCTATGAAGATTGCAAAGAGCAGTGGAGACAGGGGGCAGCCCTGACGACATCCTCTTTCCAGTTCAAAAGATGATGATAAATTACCGTTAATCCTTATTTTAGCTGTTGGTTTTTTATATAATGCCTGTATAGTTCTAATGAAGTTGTTATGAAAATTGAAACTGGATAAGATTCTATATAGAAAAGACCAGTCAACCGAATCGAATGCTTTTTCAGCATCTAATCCCAATATGACTGCATTTAAGTTATATTTTTTTATATGATGAATTATGTGTAAAGTGCGTCGAATGTTGTCTTGTGTCTGTCTTTGTCTTATAAAACCTGTTTGGTCTAAATGAATTAGGTCTGTCAGTATATTTTCTAACCTTTTGGCAAGGATAATGGTAAAAAGCTTATAGTCCTGATTTAGTACACTGATTGGTCTGTAGTTGGAGCACTCTAGTTTATCCTTTTCAGGTTTAGGTATAACTGCAATGACCCCTTCTCTCCAGGAGGGGGGATTTCCCCTGTGTGGAGGACATAATTAAATGTTTTCAGGAGGAGAGGAGATAGTTGCTGTTTAAAGGTTTTGTACCACTCTGCTGTATAGCCATCAGCTCCTGGGGATTTGTTAGCTTTAAGTTTCATAATTGCTTTTTCCAATTCTTTAGGATGTATTTCTGACAGTAGTGTTTTATTTTGTGACTCCGTAAGTTGGGGAAGGTTTAATGTGTTTAGGAATGCCTCGGATGCGTTTTTATGTTTTTTGTGGGAGTATAAGTTCTTATAGTAATTCTCGAAGTTTTTAAGAATATCCTGAATTCTGAATTTTATTTCCTTTGATACTGGGTCTCTGATTTTGTAGATTGCTCTTTCTGTTTGATGTTTCCTCAATTTATAGGCTAGCAATTTTGCCGATTTACTGCCTGCTTCATAGTATTTTTGTTTCAGAAATGTAAGTTTCTTCTGGATTTCTATTGTGTAGATCTCATTTATTTGGTTTTTAATTTCCTTAATCTTGAGCGAGTCAGTAGAATGAGTGTTGCCTTTGTGTTCTTTTTCTAGGTTCCTAAGTTCTGACTCTAATGTGGATAGTTTTTCTTGTCTTAGTTTCTTTTGGGTTGCCAGTTTTGCAATAATCTTTCCTCTTATTACAGCTTTACATGCATCCCACAGTATTAAAGGGGATACTTCTCCATTATCATTATCTTCCAAATATCTGAGAATATCTGATTCCAATTCATCTTTCAATGGTCCTTTCAGGACATTTGAATTTAACCTCCAAGAAAATGTATTATTTGTGTATTTTTGGATATTTAAGTCCATGTAGATCGGACTGTGGTCGGAGAGATCCATCAGTCCTATTTTACATGTTTTTACTCTTCCAATGTCTCTATTAAACATAAAAAAATAGTCAATCCTTGAGTAAGATGAATGTGGAGTTGAGTAAAATGTATAGTCTTTTACACTGGGGTTGAGTTCCCTCCACACGTCACAGATTCCCAATTCTTTTAGTAGCATCCGAGTCTTCCTGTTTTGGGAGTTATTTTGATGTGGGGAATTACCAGAAGCATCCCAGTATGGATTCAGTCTAAGATTGAAGTCCCCACCACATATCACTAAACCTTGAGCTTTAGTTATCATTAGGTCGAATACATTTTTATAAAATTTCCAGTTAGCCCCTGGGGGAGCATACACATTCAGCAGGGTGATATCTTCTCCCTCTAGCCGCCCAGTTACCAAACTGTATCTCCCTTCTTTATCTTTGTGTTCTGATTTTTTTTCAAATGTAATTTTGGTTGATATCAATGTCGCTACTCCCCTCCTCCTCCCTGATTTATATGAAGATGAAGAGATCATTTTAAACCCTTGTCTACTGAGATTATTGTGTTCCACGTCTGTTAGGTGGGTTTCTTGTAAAAGTATTATTCCTGCTTTGTCTTTTTTCATTTTGCCTAGAATCTTGGATCTTTTAACTGGATTCAGGATTCCTTTTACATTATATGAAATTATTTTGGTTACACCCTGTTTCTCCATTGTGTTGTTTTGTTTAGTATAACTGTGTGGTGGCCCTCTTTTATGCTACTCAGAAACTGAAAGAACATTAAAAACAAGAAAAACATTAAGAACATAGTGTAAAAAACTTTAAAACAAAAAGCTGTCATAAGAACTTCCTGAGCTGAGGTCTTTTTAAAGACCCTGTAAGAGCCTTGATGGAGTGAAGGCTCTGAGGGAAATTCCTCAAACTCTGTTACGTGTTGAGGGCCCTCTCTTACCACTGAAAGTAGTCCCATGCTTTCAACGTGAGTTTCAGAACCCAATCCAAACTTGCAATGATTTTTTTTTTCCTTTTATGCCTAAACCCTGTGAAATTGTGTGCACCCTCCCACCCCCATCACATCAAACATTCACGCAAAAACAGTATTTGTTAGCATGAGGAGAACATGTGGATTATTGTCACATTTCTATTTTAACAAGTTTTTTTTTTTTTTTTATTACAAAGACTTATTTGTTTCAAATAATATGATTGTTCCATGAAATGTTTTACCACATGCTGAATATGCATCTCCTTTAATGTTTGTTACCTTGTATGAGGGGGGTTGGATGTGCGGATTGATTCAAGAGAAAAAAAAAAAAAAAAAAAAAAAAGGTCGCTATTCCAACCTGAAAACGGATAGTTTATCCGCGACGCTCTGGTGCTGGGTTTCCCGCTGCTGGTCCGTGGATTTTGAAGGTCTTTGTGTTGTCCATGTTTGCGTTTTGATCTTCTCACTCGGGTCTGCTGGGGGTTTAAATAGCGTTACCGGGAGGCCTCTTTTCGCCATGTCAGCTGTTGCTTCTTCCGCCGAATTATAGAGACACGTTTCATCGCCGTAGAAGACCCTTAACTTTGCAGGAAATGGTGTCTGAAAGCGCAATTTCTTCTCTCTTAACACCTTTTTCGCGTCATTGTATTCCCTGCGCTTTTTAAGGACCTCCGGGGCGTAATCGTGTTCCACGTAGACTTTTCTCTCCTGGTGCATAAATCCTTTTTTCTGCCAGGCCAGTCTTACAACCTCTTGTTTTATTTTGAAATTGGAAAATCTTACCAACACCGAACGTGGGGGCGCTTCCGCCGCCGGCCTAGCGGCTAATGAACGATGTGCCTTTTCTATCTTCAAGTCGGTGGTTTGTGGAATATCCAATTTCTCTCTTAGTAAGGATTCCACGCATTCTGCCATTGAGTTAAAACCATTTTCGGTTCCTTCTATCAGACCATGAATTCTTATGTTGCCTCTTCTTTGTTTTCCTTCTTGGTCGGTTAGCTTAGCCTCTATAGCTGCTTGTCTTTTGCGTAGGTCTAGCACAGAATCTTCGAGCACTTTTATTCGATCCTCTGTTTCCAAGATTCGGTTCTCGGCCTGGTCCACTCTGCTGTTTGTCCTTTTCAATTCTTCTCTGAATTCCCGAAATTCGGCCGTAACATCTCGGCGAAATCGTCGTAGCTCCTCAAATAGTGATTTCAGGCTAACCCTTTTGTTAGCTATCACCAGTTCCTCGTCTTCTGAACGGAGATCTTCCAGTTCGGATTCTCCGGCCGATACGTGTCCTGGCCTGGAGAATTTCAGTTTCTTCTGTTTTCCTTTAGACATGATGATTTTGTCTTTTGATTTTCACTCCTCCAAAAATCCGTTAAGTTTGATTTTCAAGGTGTTATCCTAGATTGGGTCTGAGAACTTCAGTGTTAAGCTGCAGTCGCCATGGCGTCCAGACCGGAAGTCCGAATTACTGATTTTGAGAGCTGAATACGACAAAAAATCAGCGAATAGAGCTGCCTCGAGTCTTCTAAGATTGAAACAATCTTTTTATGAACAAGGTGAAAAATCAGGAAAATTATTAGCATGGCAGATTAAACAATTAGAAATTAAAACACCAATTACCAGTATTATAAGTAACGGACAGGTAGTTATAGATCCTTTAGAAATTAACAGAGCCTTTAGAGATTACTATGAAAAATTATATGATACCAAAAATGAATCTGATTTAACAAAACTAAATGGGTTTTTGAACGAACTATCTATACCGTGTATTCCAAATGAAAACAGGGAGATATTGGAGTCTAAAATTAGTCAAGAAGAAGTTGGGCTAGCCATTGATAACATGAAATCAGGAAAAAGTGCAGGACCAGATGGTCTTCCAGTTGACCTTTATAAAAAATTTTAGAATAAATTAATAAAACCTTTTTTGGAAATGGTTTTAGAAGCATTTCAAAATAATAATTTACCATCATACATAAATAATGCCTTAATTATACTGCTGCCAAAACCAGGTAAGCCCTCTAATAAATGTGAAAATATGAGACCAATAAGCCTATTAAACGCCGACCTTAAGATAATCTGTAAAATTTTAGCAAGACGAATACAAGAAATTTTACCAAATATTATTAATCGAGATCAGAATGGCTTTATAAAGGGTAGACAAGGCTTCCATAATGTAAGAAGACTATTTAATATTATTTATTTTAATAAAGAAGCACCGGATACAGCTCTCCTATCACTGGACGCCGAAAAGGCCTTTGATAGAGTTGAATGGCCCTTTCTTTTTGAAGTCCTACAAAGGTTTGGACTTGGAAATAATTTCATAAAATGGGTTCAAATAATATACAATAATGCTACAGCAGAAATCCTAACAAATAACAATATTTCAAAACCAATAAAAATCAATAGAGGATGTCGACAAGGCTGTCCACTTTCACCTTTACTGTTTACTATGGCAATTGAACCTTTAGCGATGGCGATACGTTTACATTCACAAATATATGGAATTAAAGTTGGACCAACAGAACATAAAATCTCCCTGTACGCCGATGACATAATTTTGTTTATGTCGAATCTAAAAAAATCAATTCCAACCTTGTTGAATTTAATAAAGAATTTTGGGGAAATATCAGGATATAAAATAAATAAAACTAAATCTTCAATATTAATGCTAAATGAGACCCAGAGAAATTACCCAGCCCCTGAGGTAAATCAATTCAATGTTGTAAATCAGTTTAAATATTTAGGAATCCAAATTGTGCCTAAGCTAGAATCAGTCGCCAGTGTCAACTATGAAGCCTTAATGTCAGATATCAATGAGTTAACTCAGAGATGGATGTCACTACCAATGTCGATGATCGGGAGAATCAATATACTCAAAAGTAATATTTTACCTAAAATACTTTATTTATTTCAATACATTCCCTTATCACCACCTTTAGATCTATTCTCAAGAATAAAAAAAAAGTTAGTGGAATTTATATGGAACAACAGGAGGGCTAGATTACGTCTGTCTTTATTATATTTACCATTTGATCGTGGAGGTCTGAAATGTCCAAATTTTATGTTGTATTATTGGTCGGCACAACTGAGGTCTATGACATATTATTTTTCATCAAATGATCTCCCTCACTGGACTGAAATGGAATCATACAATTTACCTTTACCTCTTCCCATATTCATATACTCAGATTCGGCAAAAAAATTACAAAAACAAGTTAAAAATCCATTTGTAAAGCATATGATCAAAATATGGTGTGAAGCTAAAAACTATTTAAAAGAACCACAGTTATTGTCACAATTTAGTCCAATATGGGGTAATCAATATTTTAAACCAGGGAGAGCGGACGCTGTATTTAAAGTATGGAATTTAAAAGGGATACAAAAGATTCAGGATTTATATTTGCCATGTGCAGATAACATAATGTCTTTTGAAGAGCTGAGGATCAAATTTAATCTCAATAGAACACATTTTTTTAAATATCTTCAACTTAGAAACTTTATTCGATCAAATCAAAATAAAGCTCTCACTCGACCTATTTATTCATCCTTGGAAAAAATGATGATGAAAGATAGTAAAAGAAAGGGTATTATTTCAGAGTTTTATAACTCATTGACACTATCTTCAAGTGAAAATTCACTGAAAAGATTAAACTACTGGAAAGAAGATCTGCAAACTGAAATTTCAGAGGAACAATGGGAATTGGCTTGTACAGAAGCTCAAACCAAATCAATAAATGTACGCCTTAAATTGATACATTTCAAATGGTTAATGCGGATGTATGTTACACCGGAGGAGTTAAATAGATATAACAAAAATATACCAGATACATGCACAAAATGCATGGAAAGTAAAGGAACCCTATTTCATTGTTTATGGGAATGTAGATTAATAAGAATGTTTTGGGAAGAGGTGAGGGTAACAATTGAAAAAATAATCTCAAAACAAATCATATTGAATCCTAAACTGTTTTTGTTGGGTCTGTACCCAGAAAAGCATAATTTTAATAAAAGTGAAAGAACATTCATAGACCTCAGTTTGCTTAATGCCAAAAAATGTATTGCACTATTATGGAAAAAGACTCATAGACCAGATGTGACTCAGTGGTTAAGACAGATGTTAACAAACCTTCCATTAGAAAGAATAACATATATACTGAAATCAAAGGAAATTGTGTTTGAGAATATATGGAGACCTTTTATTGATTATGTAAAAAATTTAAACATAACTCTTGAAGAAGAAGGTGAATGATGTGTGTGGACCTTGTAAATTCCAAACTGGTGAACATAATATGTATACTTATGTATTGGATTGTCTAGACTAAACAGAGGAGCATTGTTGAAGACTTGATTTTGTTGGTGGTTGTTGGTGTTTTTAGTGCATTTTTTTTTTTTTGTAGTACTTTAGTGTTAGTGTTTGATTGTTTGTATCATGTTTGTTTAAAAAAAAAAAAGGTTCAATAAAGATATTGTGGAAAAAAAAACAGTGTAAGCAAAAGCCATTTCAAACAATACCAGAACAAAAATAACAATAATTATTTCTCAGTTACCCTTTCCATCAACCAAAAATATCTGTCAGCTTTCTGTCTGGCCTCTTCCTGTTTGTTTCTTTGTACCTGTGAAAAACACATAAAACAGAGTTTATCTAAGAGAGTGTAATTTACTATGTAGTGTGATTAATATAATATGCATAATTTTAGTAATTTTGTTGTTTAAGGACAGAGGTTGATAGAAGTATATGGATGATATTTAAAGGAACAGGCTTATATTTTATTCCTCTTAGACTAACACACTGAAGAAAAAAACATCAAAAGAATAAAGTAAAAAATGTATGGAAAAAGTTGTAAATTTGCTTCTCAATAGTTACAGATGTAAAAGAGAAAAGTTGCAATAATATTTACAAATTTAAGTATAAAAACTTTAAATTTTCTATAAAATAAGCCACAAATGTATCTCAGAAATGAGCAGAAAAACTGTTGAATTAAGGGAGGAAAAAAAAAACAAATTTAAAAGGAAAATCCCAAGTTTAAAAGACAAACATACTGAATTCAAAAGAAGGAAAGTCACACATTTATGAGGAAAAGAGTCAGATTTAGCAATAAGGTTATACAGCTCCATGGATTTAAGAGAGAAAGCCAGAACCTCATACTCAAGTATTTTTTTCAGAAATTAGAAAGTACTTTTTTGTTATTTAAATGACCATTTCTGCATACATCAGGTAACTTAACTTGAGTACAGTTTCTGATAACATTTGGTTGTGTGAGGTGGAATGAAACAGTAATTTTAAACGTATAATATTTAACTAGATTGCTTTGCCATCAGACAGCTCTTTTCACCAGGGTATTTAAATGTTTGAGGACGTTTTAATTTCAGTCAGAAAAGCCACAATTTAATCCGTAAAACAGTAAAGTATTTTGTATAGTAAATATGTAAAAATACTTGCATTTACATAAAAGTGTGCTGCGGTTCCTCTCCCACTGTGCAAAACAGTTTTAAAGATTTGCGAAGCATTTAGGTGGTGGGCCAAGTGGCTCTATCTGCTTTAGTTTTTGAGATGATCGATCCCCATCTAGAGAGTAGCTGAGTTTCACAGATAGGCTGACTCATATTTTTCAAAACATGAATCTGTTTGTTGGCAGGTTAAGTATGTGCATATTTTTTATGAAAATTAAACTTTAGTTACGAAACCTGATAAGGTAGCTCTGAGGTGATCACTAAGGACCTCTATATGCTTAACCAATCAAAACAGCGCTCCATGATCACTTGACTTGAGTTCAACCAATGAACTGCATCACTGACCATGTTTACATGTACACAAATAAACCGGTTATGATTGGATTTCTGTAATTATCTGATTATTCAAGTGGCCATGTAAACACAATAATCTGATAAAGGCCATGTAACCAGGTTCCATCCATCCATCCATCCATCCATCCATCTTCTTCCGCTTAATCCTTTTCGGGTCGCGGGGAGGCTGAAGCCTATCCCAGCATCTTTGGGCGAGAGGCAGGATACACCCTGGACAGATCGCCAGTTCATTAACTAAAGTGGTTTACCCTCCAATAATCCGTTTATTCAGTGCACGTGAACACAAAAAAACTGATTGCTGCCATTATCAGTTTATTCACAGTAATCGGTTTATTGTGACCACGTAACTGGAGTCATTGTCGGAAGTAACCATAAAAGAAAGATGGGCTGACGAGGCTGCAATTTCAACAGCCAGGTAAGCACAATAATGTTATATTTATGTCCCTGTATTTTCTTTTCGTGTTACAGATCTCCGTAGTTAATATTACAACCAAGTGCTGCTCCCATTGTCCCTTGTCTTGTGTAGCATATCGCTAAATAAAGTTACATGTCCTTCGCGTTGTCTTGCTGATGTTAAAGAAGCCCTGCTGAAAAAAATGGTATACGACAGCATCAAACCAGCACTAATAAATAATAGTTTAGTATTGTAAATAGTAGTTTTAGTATTGTTTGTGAGAGTTTTTGAGTGTTTATTGTTTTTGTTACGTGTTTTGTTGTGTTCTCAGAGCAGTGTCCTTTTTTCATATTGTTCGTTTTTTTCACTTTAGTTCTTGTTTTTATAGATTTTTTAAGTAATAATTTGTAAATAGCAAAAAATGTTGAGATCAGCTAGAAAGAAGAAAGCCCTTTGGAAGAGGAGGAAATCTCAGGAGAAGTGTCCAAATCTCAACTGCAGTGATACAGTTTGTATCACTGGATATTTTTTCCCAGCTTTGTTAAAATATTTTTTTCAATATCTACAGTGCATCCGGAAAGTATTCACAGCGCTTCACTTTTTCCACATTTTGTTATGTTACAACCTTATTCTAAAAGGGATTAAATTCATTTTTTCCTCAAAATTCTACACATAATACCCCACAATGACAATGTGAAAAAAGTTTGGTTTTTTTTGAGATTTTTGCAAATTTATTAAACAAAAACAAAAAAAACAAACTAAGAACTCACATGTACATACTGTAAGTATTCACAGCCTTTGCTCAATACTTTGTTGATGCACCTTTGGCAGCAATTACAGCCTTAAGTTTTTTTTGAATATGATGCCACAAGCTTGGCGCACCTATCTTTGGGCAGTTTTGCCCATTCCTCTTTGCAGCACCTCTCAAGCTCCATCGGGTTGGATGAGAAGCATTGGTGCACAGCCATTTTCAGGTTTCTCCAGAGATGTTCAATTGGATTCAAGTCTGGGCTCTGGCTGGGCCACTCAAGGACATTCACAGAGTTGTCCTGAAGCCACTCCTTTGATATTTTGGCAGTGTGCTTAGGGTTGTTGTCCTGCTGAAATATGAAGTGTCGCCCCAGTCTGAGGTCAAGAATGCTCCGATGCAGGTTTTCATCTAGAATATCTCTGTACATTGCTGCATTCATCTTTCCCTCTATCCTGACTAGTCTCCCAGTTCCTGCCGCTGAAAAACATCCCCACAGCATGATGCTACCACCACCATTGGCATGGTTATGAGCGTTGCCTGGTTTCCTCCAAACAATGACGCCTGGCATTCATGCCAAAGAGTGTTCAATCTTTGTCTCATCAGACCAGAGAATTTTGCTTCTCAATCATCACTCTATAATAATAATAATAATAATAATAATAATAATAATAAATTCAAGAATTCAAGAAATCTCTGTGTCACAATCATAGGACATCATAGGACGGCCTATGATGTGCCTATGATCTTCCATCTTGAACTTAACCCAGCCAAAACGGTGGAGATGACTGTGGATTTCAGGCGACACCCTCCTTCATTCCCCCCGCTCACCATCCTCAACAGCACAGTGTCCATTGTGGACTCCTTCAAGTTTTTGGGTACCACAATCTCCCGGAACCTGAAGTGGTCCTCCCACATAGACACTGTCCGGAAAAAGGCCCAGCAGAGGTTGTTTTTTCGGCGTCAGCTCAAGAAGTTTGATTTGCCTCAGGAGCTGCTGGTTGTCTACTACACCACCATCATCCAATCTGTCCTCTGCTTTTCCATCACTGTCTGGTTTGGATCTGCCACTAAACAGGACAAGACCAGACTGCAGCGGATCATTAAGTCTGCGGAGAGGATCATTGGTACCGACCGACCTACCCTCCATTGAGAACTTATATCGGTCCATAACCAGGAAACAGGCGGGAAACATCTGTGCTGACCCGTCACACCCCGGCCACAAACTGTTTGAACTTGTATCTTCTGGTCGTCGTTACAGATCACTGAAGGTCAAAACCACCCGTCACAGGAACAGTTTCTTTCCTCAAGCCATCAACTCTGATGAACTCCTAACATTCACCTAGTCCTACCTGTTGCTGTACTCATGACTTTTCATCCATTCTTACATTGCACATAACTCTCACACTGCTTTTTACTTCATTCACATTATATCACTGAATCTGAGTTCACATTGAAATACTGCATGACTGTATATTTTTCATATATTTCTGCAAAGTGTGGATAGTCTGAGTAAATAACTGCATATATTCCTGTATATATTTGCATCCTTTTATAGAAACGTGGACAGACTGTAATTTACTGTACATACTCTGTTGTCATTGAATCCTTATTTAAATCTTATTCAATTCCTCCACCTGAACAACGAGAGCAAGTTTTTAGCCAAAGTCAAATTCCTTGTATGTGTTGTGCATACTTGGCCAATAAAGCTGATTCTGATTCTGATGATGTCCCTATGATGTCTGCAGCATAGCACAGCCTATGATGCGCCTATGAAGTCCCTATGCCTTGGTGTCTTTATGATGTCATATAGACCATCAGGACTCGCGATGCCGTCACATAGACAAAAGGATGACGCCTTTATGATGTCATATAGACCTATAGACCATCAGGACTCGCGATGCCATCATACAGAAAAAAGGACGATGCCGTCATATACACAATAGGACACAGCACTTTAAAGTACACCCATTCAGAAACTTTGATGGTCATTTTACATTCACTGGCAGCCATATTACTTAAACAAAGAGGTTCCACACCACGAAACTGAGAAATGCCAGAAGATCCGCCACCTTGGTCCTGTAGTCGGAGACTGCGCTGCGTTTACTTAAACAAAGAGGTTCCACACTCCACCACGAAACCGAGAAATGCCAGAAGATCCTCCACCTTGGTCCTGTAGTCGGAGACTGTGCTGCCTTTAAAGATGCTTGTGTCCTCTGACTGGACGTACTTCAGACAGCAGAGGAAGGTTGCATTATTCCACCTCTTGTTCAGTATTACAGGTGATATGGCTATTTTTGTGCCACACAGAAGTTTGATGAGGGTGTCAACTATCTTGCACATCTCGGAGGGAGAAAAACGCCTCGTGGGTAAACGCAGGTCTGTGGTGGACCACTCCCAGTTATACGGGATGAGACTGGACATCCTGGCAGATAAACACATCTGTCACAAGGTCTGTGGTGGACTTTTGCCAGTCGGTGCATCATGACATGCCCTACACAAAGAGCAGGGGTAAACAAACCTATCATCTGGTCAGTCACGGCAACAGACATTGGTGGATTGCTGCAGAGATGGTTGTCTTTCTGGAAGGTTCTCCTCTCTCCACAGATTAACGCTGGAGCTCTGACAGAGTGACCATCGGGTTCTTGGTCACCTCTCTGACTAAGGCCCTTCTGCCCTGATCGCTCAGTTTAGATGGCCGGCCAGCTCTAGGAAGAGTCCTGGTGGTTTCGAACTTCTTCCATTTACAGATGACGGAGGCCATTGTGCTCATTGGAACTTTCAAAGCAGCAGAAATTTTTCTGTACCCATCTCCAGATTTGTGCCTCAAGACGATCCTGTCTCGGAGGTCTACAGACAATTCCTTTGACTTCATGCTTGGTTTGTGCTCTGACATGCACTGTCAACGGTGGGACCTTATATAGACAGTGTGTGCCTTTCCAAATCATGTCCAATCAACTGAATTTACCACAGGTGGACTCCAGTTAAGCTGTAGAAACATCTCAAGGATGATCAGGGGAAACAGGATGCACCTGAGTTCAAGTTTCAGCTTCATGGCAAAGGCTGTGAAAACTTATGTACATGTGATTTCTTAGTTTTTTTAAAATAAATTTTCAAAAATCTAAAAAAAAAATAAAAAATGTCCACATTGTCATTATGGGGATTGTGTGTAGAATCTTGAGGGAAAAAATGAATTTAATCCCTTTTGGAATAAGGCTGTAACATAACAAAATGTGGAAAAAGTGAAGCGCTGTGAATACTTTCTGGATGCACTGTATTTATTTATATTATTTCTATTTTTTCAATATCTAGTGTATTTTTTTCTTATTAGCTTTGTTTCGAATTGCTTTGTCATCATTATATTTATTACTTATTTGTATACTGTTGAACATTTGTTCTTGAAACACAAGTTTCTTTTGGATAAATCTTAACTAATCTTATGCAATATATTTATATTTTTAGAGATTCTTCAGATGAAGAGCCATCCACCAGGACCAACAGTGGAACAGGAACAGCTGGAGAGGAACTGATTCCAGAACTGCCACAGAGCTACACACGTGGATAAAATTGTTGGTACCCCTCTGTTAATGAAAGAAAAACCCACAATGGTCACAGAAATAACTTGAATCTGACAAAAGTGGTAATAAATAAAAATTCTATGAAAATTAACCAGTGAAAATCAGACAATGCTTTTGAATTGTGGTTCAACAGAATTACTTCAAAAAACAAACTCATGAAACAGGCCTGGACAAAAATGATGGTACCCCTAGAAAAGATTGAAAATAACGTGACCATAGGGACGTGTTCAACCAAGATGTGTCCTCTAAAGAGTGACAGGTAGTCACTGTGCTGTTTCATGACATGGTGTGTACCACACTAAACGTGGACCAGAGGAAGCAAAGGAGAGAGTTGTCTCAGGAGATTAGAAAGAAAATTATCCACAAGCATGTTAAAGGTAAAGGCTATAAGACCATCTCCAAACAGCTTAATGTTCCTGTGACTACAGTTGCACATTTCATTCATTCATCTTCCGCTTAATCCTTTTCGGGTCGCGGGGGGCTGGAGCCTATCCCAGCATCTTTGGGCGAGAGGCAGGGTACACCCTGGACAGATCACCAGTCCATCGCAGGGCCAACACAGAGAGACAGACAACCATTCACTCTCACAGTCATACCTAAGGACAATTTAGAATCCCCAGTTTGATGCCAATTAACCTAACTTGCATGTTTTTGGCATGTGGGAGGAAACCGGAGAAATCCCGGAGTAAACCCACGCAGACACGTGGAGAACATGCAAACTCCACACAGATCACTGTTGGTCGGGGGCTGGGATCGAACCCAGGATCCCCTGTCCAAGGGTGAGTTGCTGTGCTGCCGCAGTGCTAACCACTGTTCCACCACGCCGCCCACATATTATTCAGAAATTTAAGATCCACGGGTCTGTAGCCAACCTCCCTGGACGTGGCCGCAGGAGGAAACTTGATGAAAAATGGAAGAGACGGTTAATACGAATGGTAACAAAAGAGCCCAGAACAACCTCTAAACACATTCAAGGTGAACTCCAAGGTCAAGATACATCAGTGTCAGATCGCACCATCCGTCGTTGTTTGAGCCAAAGTGGACTTCATAGGAGATGACCAAGGAGGACACCACTGTTGAAAACAAATCATAAAAAAGCCAGACTGGAATTTGCCAAACTGCATGTTGACAAGCCACAAAGCTTCTGGGAGAATGTCCTATGGACAGACGAGACAAAACTGGAACGTTTTGGCAAGGCACATCAGCTCTATGTTCACAGACGCGAAAATGAAGCATACCAAGAAAAGAACACTGTCCCTACTGTGAAACATGGAGGAGGTTCTGTTATGTTCTGGGGCTGCTTTGCTGCATCTGGCACAGGGTGTCTTGAATCTGTGCAGGGTACAATGAAATCTCAAGACTATCAAGGTATTCTAGAGAGAAATGTGCTGCCCAGTGTCAGACAGCTTGGTCTTAGTCGCAGGTCATGGGTCTTGCAACAGGATAATGACCCAAAACACATAGCTAAAAACACCCAAGAATGGCTAAGAGTGAAACATTGGACTATTCTAAAGTGGCCTTCTACGAGCCCTGATCTAAATCCTATTGAACATCTGTGGAAGGAGCTGAAACATGGCATCTGGAGAAGGCACCCTTCAAACCTGAGACAACTGGAGCAGTTTGCTCATGAGGAGTGGGTCAAAATACCTGCTGAGAGGTACAGAAGTCTCATTGACAGTTACAGAAATTGTTTGATTACAGGGATTGCCTCAAAAGGTTGTGCAACAAAATATTAAGTTAAGGGTACCATCATTTTTGTCCAGGCCTGTTTCATGAGTTTGTTTTTTAAAAAAAATTCTGTTGAACCACAATTGAAAAGCATTGTCTGATTTTCATTGGTTAATTTTCATAGACTTTTTATTTATTACCATTTTTGTCAGATTCAAGTTATTTCTGTGACCACTGTGGGTTTTTCTTTCATTAACAGAGGGGCACCAACAATTTTGTCCACGTCTGTAAGAAAATGCCTGGACATGGACACATAAAACAGCCTGTAAACTGGACACTGTAAGTTCTGGGCAAACACAAATATTTGAGAACATATATAAGGGGTTCAGCTTAATTTTTGCTATCGCAAAACTTTTGTCATTTTACATTTGAAATATTTATAAAGAGAAAACTGGTGAAAATTCAGATCAGTTTTTTTTTTAAATTACACACTGTTTTAAGCATTTAAAACATATAATATTGACACATACTTGCCAGATTTTGAAATGTACACTTCTCCTGAAAAACAGGGCGAAATATTTTACACAAAGGACATTTTATGACATATTTATTGAAAAAAAAAAGATAAAAAGCACCAGGAAAACTATTATAATTATAGCACTAAAAGGCTTTAAAGCATTCCAGCCATTTTCCGGTCAATGTGAAATGTTCCACGGGTGGAACACCAGAATTTTAAGAGGTTAAAGATTAAATATTCAACATTTCAAACAAGAGTAGCTCATTTTTCTAAATTAGCTTTAACATTTTTATTGGTGTTATAATCACCACAAAATCACCAACAAACAAAGAACAAGTGAAGCACAACAAGAAAACTTATTGCAACATACCACCATACCAAAGTATATACAGAACACACAGAGTGTGTGTCTATGTGGCCTAGTCAGAAATGTTCTCACAGTCCAAGCAATTACACGTCTGTGCATGGAAGCTCGTTCTGTCTACATGTGCATTTCCATGTCACAATGTTGTGGTTTTTTACAGGAGCAGTATACAAGCTCCAGAATGCTGAGAGGTGCAGGGGGAACAGTTATCCAGTTGATCTCAAAGGAGTCTCCCTTAATCTTCCAACCATGGGCCATCGGTGGAGGTATGTCTGGCTGACTCTGCAGGCATCTTCTATAGATGGCTGCCTGGTAGTTTGTTCACTGAATGTGTTTATATGGTGAGTTTCTGTTTGGTGGAAGACTTCTGAATGTGCACTTGCCACTCTTAAACAGTTGGCATCTTGTGTAACCCATACTTGGAGCCTTTGAGGTCATACAGAACACAACTTAATTTTTCAGTGGCCTCATGCTGTTCTGGGAGTAGTTGAAAAGCATTTCCCAGTGTCTTTAATGACACACAATGTTCTTTGTTGGACAGTAGTATTTTCATTGCTTAAGTTTCTCTCTTAGCGTCTTTCGATTATATTTTTGAGTTGTATACTTTTCCCTTCTGCATATGATGCATTGCCTTGGGAACAGATGTGGTGCTCTTCTTAGGTGGACTGGAACCTCTGTTTCTGTTGACCGGAGAACCCGGTTTGGTTGGGGATTTGCAGCGGAAGTATGTGGTTCATCTAAAATATTGTAAAGGAGACAAAATTGGGTGGGATGCTTAATTTGGGACAACTATATATTTACTGCATAAATGTTCATTCTAAAGATAACTACATTGTGTTAACATTGTCTATTCTGTTCTACAGGTAACTCCAGCTGCTCAGACATTCCTGACACACTCCTGGAGCTGTCTGGAGCTTTCTGTCTTGTCTTAAATTGACTATTGGGGCAGTGGCTAGCCCTTGCTTGGAGCCGGTCTAGAATGGAGAAGTAAGGGGCCTCCTTCCCTCCACTAGCCTGGCTGTACACCTTGGGCAAGTGTTGATACACCCTCAGCCTCCCTTGGCCGGGGATACAGCCTAGGTCACTACACTTGGAGGTTCTGCTTGTCAACTCGGCATCAGTCCCGGCAATCCTTTTTGTGAGCATGCCACTTCTGGGCTTGCCTAGCCAGCATGTGAAGTGAGCCTTCAGCAGAAAGCTTCAAACCATCAGATGCTTCAGCAAACTGGATGGCAATCTCTGCAATATGTTCTGGACTGCGAAGAGTATGATGAGGCACAAGAAGTCACGGTCATCCACTGCATCTGTCTCTTCCTCCGGCCGTCTTGGTGATGTCTTGCTGCTGGATCCAGGAGGAGTTTGGACGAGAGAGTGAGGTCAATGTGTTGCACAAACTCCTCCTCACTTTAAAACAATTTTTTCCACACAAGTCACCTTTCAAATTGACTATTAATGTTTACACTCATTAATGTGCATGATCAGTTCAGATGGATTTCATCAGATTAAAAATGATTACTCACCATCACTTGCATGTACTGATTTTTGTGGCCTTTCTTGGGCTATTTCAATATTTCTTGTATTAGCATACTGCATGTAGCATTGTCTATGATAGCCTATGTTAACTGACACATCTGAAGGGTGGGTATTATGCAAACTATATTTTTCTATTGCTTTTTCAGCTATTTTGCTTTCCTTTGTATCAAGATTTACCAACTATTGAACACTGCACAAATTTTTTCCAACTCCTGTCTGAAAATTGAATTATATTTTCTAAAGAGGTTGTAACATGCATACAGCACTCCATACCTGTCCCTGATATTCATGCTAGCTAATGAAAGCATGTGTCTGACTTGGCATAATTGACATGTTATAAATAAAGATAAGCCCATACCAAAGCAAGAAATTGAGCAGCAGACATGAGGGTGAGACAAACTAGTTTATTTTAACATTCTGATGATATCTAAATATAAGAAGTGATGCTGGTGTAATAGTATATTATGAATAAATATCAAATTTCCTAAGGATGCTGTGATACATTGTTCTTAATGGTATTAGATATTTTGTTCACAGAATAAACCTGAAAATGTATGTGATAATGTGTGAGTTAATGAATCAAGGCTTATAAATGTATTATGCGCTGTAACTTTGCACTTGTCCGGTTGTTTTTCAACAATCAATACATGTTTTTTTTGTAAGCTAGTTAAATTCTTGAAAATTAATATTCATGTCAGACCCGCTGCATTTTGATTTTTTTTTTTTTCTTTTTACTCTGGAGGTGTGGGGGGATGTCCTGATTAAGTCGAACGTGATTGGTGTATGTGGTCACCTACCGCAAACTGATTGGTTCGTTAGCTAAAGCTGTTCTGAGAGATGTCGGAGAGGACTGACGATAAAAATGTAAGTTTATTAAAAAAAATGCCGACAGACCGAAGCTGCCAACAAATTTTCTCAGATTTACCAAAAATAGAGAAGACTATATTTAAAAAATGCCGTACTCTTCCGATGCAGATTGATCAATGACATGAAAAATGCACTTGGCCCACCACCTGGAGACGACCTGCTCTACTGGAGGTAGAGCAGGTCGTCCAATAACCACATGGTTGGCGGTTCGAGTCCCACTCTCCCCGGGTATCCTGCCGTTGTGTCCCTGGGCAAGACACTTCACCCCAATTGCTCCTGGTGGGTCTGGAAGCGCCATGTTAGGTAGCATGCCGCCATCAGTGTGTGAATATGTGCGTGAATGGGTGGATAGCAGGATCTGTAAAGCGCTTTGGTCATCAAGAGATGAGAATAAAAGCGCTATATAAGTGAATGCCATTTACCATTTACCATTTACCTAGTTGTGGGGATTTTAAGAGCACGGAGGAGCCACTTGTGCATCCTCAAAAACAGAGAAAAGAAGGAGTCTGTCCTAGTGAGGATCCTCAACTTTGGACCAGTCTTTCGATGAGATGTGATGATGTCACGTCCTTGATTTGCGGCCTTGAAAGGACGCATCCTTGGCTTTGAGAAACACCACTTGTCTTTTGGTAATTTACGGCTCATTGGTAAAAACTACAATTCCCATATTGCTCAAGTGCAATGTGCCAATCACAGCAGAGCTTCCTCTGAAGTCAAAGAAACTGGCAAACAACATCAGAATAGAAGAGCAGGAGGAAAAAAAAGTTTTACAAGCAAGTTTTGCCCTTAAATTATGCATCACTTTCATTGTTAGCACATTAACACTTCCTAACAAGGCAACTTCTTCTTTCGGCTGCTCCCTTTAGGGGTCGCCACGGCGGATCATCTGCCTCCATCTCACTCTATCCCTTGCATCTTCCTCTGTAACACCAACCCTTCCCATGTCCTCCTTCACTACATCCATGAATATTCTCTGTGGTCTTCCTCTTTTCCTCCTGCCTGGCAGCTCCAACATATCTTCAACATCCTTTGTCCAACATATCCACTATCCCTCCTCTGCACATGCCCAAACCATCTCAGCCTTGCTGCTCTTACTTTGTCTCCAAACTGCTCAACCTGAGCTGTCTCTCTGATATACTCATTTCTAATCTTGTCCTTCCTAGTCACTCCCAATGAAAATCTTAGCATCTTCAACTCTACCACCTCTACCACGCTCTAGCTCCTGTCTTTTTGTCAGTGCCACCATCTCCAAACTATACATCATAGCAGGTCTCACTACCGTCTTATAAATCTTCCCTTTCACTCTTGCTGCTACCCTTCTGTCACAAATCATCCCTGACACTCATCTCCACCCACTCCACCCTGCCTGCACTCTCTTCTTCTCTTGTGCATTTCCATTGCTTTGGATGGTTGACCCCAGGTATTTATACTCATCTACTTTCACTACCTCTATTCCTTCCATCGTCATTGTTACACCTGCCTCCCCTCATTCACACTCATGTATTGTGTCTTGCTTCTACTGACTTTCATTCATTTTCTCCCCAGAGCATACCTCCCCACCTGCTCCCTACTTTCACAACAGATCACAATGTCATCTGCAAAATTCTGGTCCACAGAAAATCCTGCCTGACCTCATCTGTCAGTCTGTCCATCACCATGGCAAACAAGTACGGGCTCAGAGCTGATCCCTGATGTAATCCCACCCCCACCTTGAACCTATCTGTCACTCCTACAGTACACCTTACCACCATCTCACTGTCCTCATACATGTCCTGCACCACCCTCACATACTTCTTTGCCACTCCTGACTTTGTCAAACAGTACCACACTTTCTCTCTTGGCACCCTATCATATGCTTTCTCTAGATCCACAAAGACACAGTGCAACTCTTTCTGATCTTCTCTAAACTTCTCCATCAACACTCTTAGAGCAAACATTGCATCTGTAGTATTCTTTCTTGGCATGAAACCATATTGCTGCTCACTGATTGTCACCTCTCCTCTTAACCTGGCTTCAACAACTCTTTCCCATATCTTCACAGTGTGGCTGATCAATTTTATGCCTATGTAGGTACTACAGTTCTGAGCATCACCTTTGTTCTTGAAAATTGGTACCAAAACATTTCTTCTCCACTCCTTGGGCATCCTCTCGCTCTCCAAGATTGTGTTAAACAATCTGGTTAAAAAGTCCACTGCAATCTGTCCTAAACATCTCCATACCTCTACAGGTAGTATGTCATCTGGACCACCTGCCTTTCCATTCTTCATCATCTTCAAAACTGCCCTCACTTCCGCCTTGCAAATCCTTGGGACTTCCTTGTTCACCATCTTTTGTTCATCCATCCTCCTCTCTCTCTCTCATTTTCTTTATTCATCAGCTTTTCAAAGTACTCCTTCCACCTTCTCAACACCGGAGTGATGGCTCAGTTGGTAGAGCATCCGCCCCACACCCGGGAGGCAGGGGTTCAAATCCCGGCCGGGTCATGCCAAAGACCATATAAAAGTGGAACTTCCTGCCGTCCAGCTTGGTGCTCAGCAATAACGGAATGGAGGAGGGAAATCTGTGGCGGCGCCTTGCATGGCAGCGGCCCTCTGATTCTGCAATGGGGTGTGTGTGATTGACACTGTAGATAGGTAAAACACAATCTCGTTCTACTGTACATGATTAGTTGTACGGTTGAATGACAATAAGGGTGAAAAAAACCCAAAACAAAACAAAAAAACACACTCTCATCATTTGTTAGTACATTACCATTTCTGTCCTTTATCAACCTAACCTGCTGCACATCTTTTCCAGCTCGATCTCTCTGTTTAGCCAGTTAATACGTCCTTTTCTCCTTCCTTAGCGTTTAGCCTCTCATACAACTCACTATATGCCTTTTCCTTTTCCTTTGCCACCTCTCTCTTTGCCATGCACCTAGATTCCTAATACTCTTGTCTACTTTCTTCATCTCCGTGACTATCCCACTTTTTCTTTGCTAACCTCTTCCTTTAAATACTTTCCTGTACCTCCTCATTCCACCACCAAGTCTCCTTGTCTTCCTTCCTCTGTCCACTGGATACACCACATACTTTTCTGCCCATTTCCTTCAATACTTTTGCTGTACTTACCCAGTCATCTGGTAATTCTTCCCTAGCACCCAGAGCCTGTATCACATCCTTCCTGAAGTCTATGTGATGTTCTTCCTTCTGTAACTTCCCCTGCTTAATCTTTGGCTCTGCCTTCACTCTCTTCCTCTTCTTGCTCTCCAAAGTCATTCTACAGACTACCATCCGATGCTGTCTAGCTCCATTCTCCCCTGCCACCACCTTGCAGTCTCCTATCTCAGATTTTTCCTTCTGCAGAAGATGTAGTTCCCCTGTGTGCACCTTCCTCCACTCTTGTAAGTCACCCTATGTTAGTCTCTCTTCTTGAAGAGGGGCTGCACGGTGGCACAGTGGTTTAGCACTGTGGCAGCACAGTTTACCCTCGGCCGGGGGATCGCGGGGATCATGAGATCGTGGGTTCGATCCCAGCCCCCGGCCAACAGTGAGCTGTGTGGAGTTTGCATGTTCTCCCCGTGTTGCGTGGGTTTACTCCGGGATTTCTCCGGTTTCCTCCCGCATACCAAAAACATGTAGGTTTAGGGCGCTCGCGCATGCAGCGACCAGCAGCCGGTGGCTTGTCACCAGACTGCAAACCAAATCTACCTACGGGTACAAATAAGTAACAAAAAAAAAAAAACAACAACAAAAAAAAAAAGTATGTGTTCACCAGTCATTTCCATCCTTTTAGCAAAATCCACAACCATCTGTCCTTCCACATTTCTCTCCTTAAGACCATACCTACCCAGAACCTTCTCATTACCTCTGTTCCCTTCACCTACATGTCCATTAAAGTCCGCTCCAATCACCACTCTCTCCTCCCTGGGAACACTCTCTACCACTTCATCTATCTTACTCCAGAATTCCTCCTTCTCTTCTATCTGACATCCAACTTTTGGGGCATACGCACTGACAACATTCAACACCACACCTATGGCTTCTAGCTTCAAACTCATGATTCTGTCTGACTCCCGCTCTACTTCCTGAACACTTCACATACTCTTCCTTCAAGATTACTCCTACTCTATTTTTCTTCCTATCTACACGATGGCAGAACAGTTTAAATCCACCTCCAGTGCTCCTAGACTTGCTTCCCTTCCATCTGGTTTCTTGAACACACAACAGGGGTGTCCAGTTATGTGCTACGGAGGGCCAAGACCCTGCAGGTTTTCTCTTCTACCCAGTCTCTTCAGCAGGTGTTTTCACTGATCAGCAATTTGTGGGAAGAAGTTCAGTGAAATCTGCTGTTGAAGACACTGGCTGGAGGTAAAGCCTTCAGGGTCTTGGCCCTCCATGGCACATGATTGGACACCCATGACACACAGTACAGTTATGTGAAAAAAATTAGGACATCTTGTATAAGTCTATAGGTGTTTTTTTTTTCTCACATTTTTGGACATATGGATATTTAATATCAATGTTAAAAATACTGGGAGATTCACATAATACAACTAAACAATTAAAAAGGAATTAAAGACTTTTTTCAAATTTTCTGTAAAATGTAATTCTAAACAAATAGTGAGGAATAAATTAGGACACCCCTACCTTTTTTAGGACACCCCCATATTCATTCCCACTTACAATGGCTAAAATAAATGTAAAAAATGCAAATAAAAACAAAAACAAGGTTAGACATAGATACATGAACATTTCTTAATAAAGAATTGAATATTTAAAGGGGTGTCCAAATTTTCTCACATGACTGTATATCTACCTTTCTTCTCTCCATTATATCAGCCAACTCTCTACCTTTACCAGTCATAGTCCCTACATTTAACGCCCCTACTCCCACCTCCACACTTCTACCTTTCCTTTGCTCTCTCTCCCTCCTAACACACCTCCCCCCTCTCCTCCTCCATGATCTTTGACCAGCAGTAGCCAAATTTCCACCGGCACCCTGTCGGTTAACAGCACCAGTGGTGGTCATTGTTAACCCGGGCCTTGACTGATGCAGTATGGAAGTCTCATTCATCATGATCCGCATGTTTGATTTGGCAAAGATTTTACATTGGATGCCCTTCCTGACACAACCCCCTCATTTACCCAGGCTTGGGACCAGCACTAGGAGTACTCTGGCTTGTGCACCCTCTGTGGCTGGGCTTGCTAACACTGCAACATTTGATTCTTAAAGCTTGTGTTTTGTCACATTATTTTTTCCGATGTGCTCCGCTACTGGTGGCTCTATGGTTACATGATTCATATGCTAATAACTTACTGTTAAATTGGTTTCTCTAAAGTTCAGACTTTTTTTTCAACTCTTAATACTTATGTCAGTAATATAAAAACACCACGGTGTGACACTGTTGAATCATTTCCTTTAAAATAACTTTTACAGTCCCATCATTTTTTTTTTGAAAGATAATTCAAGAATCTTGCTCAATACTCATTACACACAGAGTGAAGCATTTCAACCAATCTGATTTAATGTTTATGATTATGATGATAGTTTTTGAAATTTTGACATTTTTACCTGCTATTGCATACCATAGTGTAAATATACATGTATTAAATGAATAAAATCTGTTAATCCAGCATTTTTCTTTCTGCTCCTAATTAATCACAGTCATACCTGCATAAACAAATACCAAGCATTTCAAATCCTTGCATGAATGGCATGACACAATACCCATGCTACCATGCCACAAGCACCAAGGCATCAGCACCTGTGGTGCTTTCATTTTAGATGTCAGAGAAGCATTTGCGCCTCCGGGCAAAGAAAGAGAGGACCCACTCACCAGGCGAATCTGGTAAACCATTCTTTATAATAAACAGAAAATTAACCCTGCTCGTGGGCAGAAATGAAAAGAAATAATAATCCAGACAATGTGGAGACAAATAATAAATCCAAACAGTGTGGTGAAATAAACGAGATGTTAACATAACGGCGCAGCAAAGAACACAGACTGAAAATGCACATAAATAGACAGGGGAGCAATCAGGACAAAACAGAACAGGTGAGCACCATCAAGGCCATCGGGCAACACAGGACGAGTGGGGCTGTACAAACACAGGGAGAACACGATAAATGGGTCTAAAGGGAACATAAAGCATGGACAGGGGCTACAGTCCCATCCAGAGCACTATAATAGATGCTGTTTGAGAAAACTACAGCCTGCCAAAGTGGCTAGTGGGAGTGGCTGTCTTACTGGCCATTGCTGAAATCCACTGGTCATTGGCCGGTGTTAATGTCAAGCCCTGTATATAATACTTTATAATGGTAGTGATGAACATTTTTGGAGCTGTCACTGAGTTTTCAAAGTGGTTTACTATTTAAAATCCATAATATGCTTCAGTAGGTGCAGAGATTGCTGTTCAAAGGGGAAAAACCCGGCCAACTGGGCCAATCCATCTGACAAGTGAAAATGCCAGTCTTGATACTGACTGGACCACAGCAGCAGGGACGGGATTGTATCCTGGTAAGCATCTTCTCTCTGTTTTACTATAACAAATATGTGGACATTTTTATTGGTGATATGATTAAAAAAAACAAGTGTATTTTACAGGTTTTGCTGTGGCTGCACTGTTGAGCTACAAAAACCTTGAACAGTCCATGAATAGGTCTTTTGGGAAACTCAGTGGACCTGAAGAAAGTCGTGTGGATCCATCTTATCAGGTCTTCTCCAAAGTCGTCTCTGTTGTGGTCTCCAACCCATCAACCCAGAAACTGAACCGAAATGTCAACATCACCCTCAGACATCTACAGGTAGTCTTATCTGTGACAAAGTTTATTCTGCTGGCTGTGTGTTTTCTCTTATCTATTCAGACCCTTGGACTCAAAAATACAGCTCTGGAAAAAAATAGGAGACCACTGCGGCGGCATGATAAAATAAGCAGCGATGCTGAGGTTTTAAGTAGAGTTTATTAAATCATACCGCCGTCACGAGCTCCGCTCCCGGCGCCATGCATGCGCGCCGGGAGCGAGCCCAGCGGCTCTCCAAGAACAGGAGACACACGGTGTGTGTGTCCAGCAGTAGCAGTTGCAGAATCAGAATGAGAGAGAGTTTGAGTTACAGAGTTGCAGCATATATACCCAACTACAACAATACATCAAAGAGCATTCCCCAGCAGTTGGTATGATTAAAGAGATTGCAGAACAGGCATGAGACATTTGCATTTGAGAGACATACATCACAATAGGCAGATTTGCTAGACTCTGCTCCAGCTGCAGAACAAAGAGGTTACAAGGCACATCTACATATCGATGTCAGTCTCTAGGTCACAGTAAGGACAGGACGCATGAACACAATGTATGAAAGGTGACATTAACATCACAGTAGAGAGCCAGAAGAAGCGGGGCTGCCTGTAGACATTAATACACACATTTCACTGTTCTGTTAATTGCTCTAGCCGAGCGCTGTGTCTGTCCAGTCTGTTTGTGGGGGTTTACACCAAACTGCCACAACCACTACAAAATCTTCCCTAAATTAGCATCTCTACATGTATGGCAGCCATTCAGTTTGAGTATCTGTTGAATTCCAACAAAAGGACATCTCAGTCAACTTAAGGATGTACTGATTAGGTCATCATCTATGCATAGTAAGATGCATGAAACCTAAGAATAATAATCAGTTATTATTACACAAATACAGATTTCTTTCCTAAGTTAAAACTTGAGTATTGTTGCGTTTAAGAATGAGCATGAACTTGCTTTCTAGGCATTATTTGATCGAAAAGCACATCTAAAAGCAACATCTTTTTTGTTGTTTGGTTAGTTGTTATTTTCTGTAAATAAATACTCTAAATGATGATATTTTGACTTGGAATTGGGGTGAGTTGTTTTCGGTAGGTTAGAGAATAAAACAAAATTGTTAATTTTACTCAAACACATACGGATAAATGGTAAAGCCAGATAACGTGATAATTTTACAGCGGTCTCTTAATTTTTTCCGGAGCTGTATATTAGAACCAAGGCAACATTTCTTTGTCATGGTGCTTTTGATTTGTGTGTTTAGAGCAGAAAAGAGTCTCCTAACATGAGCTACATCTGTGCATACTGGAATGAGAAAGGGACCTGGTCCAGCAATGGGTGCTACAATCAGAAATCCAACGCGACACACACTGTCTGCTCATGTGAACATCTAAGCAGCTTTGCTGTGCTCATGGCCCTTTATCCCATGGAGGTAAATATTACTCATATAGAACTTCACCAAAAAGAGCTTTATAGTTGGAGACAGGGTAAAAAAGACTATGGCACCTAAAGAATCTGTTATTGTTGGTATTCATGGAGGGGTTTGTGTACCCTAATGATCCCAGGAGCTAAGCTGTCTGGGGAAACTTCCTTCTGGTAGGGTCTCCCAAGGCAAATTGGTCCTGGTTGAAGGGCCATACTAAGAGCGGTCTATTTGATCCTCATGAAGAAGATACAGCAAGGATCCAATGTACCTCACCCATCTTGGGGTTACTGGAGCTTGAGAGCAATCGCCTGGCAGCTGGGTTTCTGTCCATAGGACCCAACTGGGCTCAGCTCGAGCAAGCCATATGGGTCCACCCCCAGTGGGCTCACCACTTGCAGGAGTGACAGTCTGGGCTACTGTGCTTAGCCTGCTGTCCCCATGACTTTGACCCCTGGACAAGCAATGGATGGATGTCAGATGCTTCAGCACGCCTCCTCATTCTAATTCTTCTAAATAGTTGTGAACCGCTGACTGACCATGTGGAATTCACTATGACTTCTGTAATCCATCAGCTTGTTACACATTTTTTAAAGTACATGGTAAATACATAGGTAAAATACATGAAATACATTGGTATTACAAGTTCCAATTAAATCTGACATGTGATGCATGTGTCAGTGAAGACGATGCTTCAAAATAAGTGCTTGGAGGTTGTTAAAGACGACTGCTGAGATGTGAAAACCTCTTAAAAAAACTTGTCTCAACTTAGCCAAGCCAGTAAAGCTGGGTTCACACTATAGCATTTGGACCAACTTTTACAGACGTTTTGAAAAATCAGAGAAAGTAGTTCAAACGTTGGTGAAATTACGTTTGTGAGCAGGTTTTTTTAATCCAGCACACACGCCTTTTACAAACTTTTTACAAACTTTTGCTAGCATTTGCCAGCGTTGCATTCAGCATTGGTAAACTTTTTCCAACTTAGACTAGTGTATGTGTCGTTGTTGCCAGCTTAGGTTAGCTTAAGCAAACGAATACTCAGCACAGGTCAGCTGACATCAGTGTCAGGCGACGCTCATGTAAAGATCAGTGTTTGTGGAGGCTTCCTGCCATCTTGGACTTGCTTTTTATGGTGGATTCACACTACAATGTTTGGACCAGTTTTTACTGATGTTTTGTCTGGCTCTGCTGGCAAAAGTTGATAAAAGTTAGTGATGGTTGGTGTTTGTTGGCAAACACTGGCAAAAGTTGTATTTCAAAAAAAAGAAAATATATATGTAAGAGGACAATGTACAGTATTTGTTTGGTGATAACACAGTGTGTATGACAAAATTTTTTTAATGTACGATATATATATTGGCATTTGATTAGTTTTGAGTTGTTTGTGGGTTTGTTTGCCCCAGGTGATGGGTGTGGTCTTCTTCTTCTCTCGGTTACTGGTGGATAGCAAACAACTGAAAGGTGCATACCGCCACCTACTGTACAAGAGTGTGTAACATTATGCCATCTGAGCCCGACCCCTAAAGTCTATGACTTAATCCTGTGCTATTTAAAAAAAGAGAAAAGAGCCTTTCTCGTGATTCTTATTGCCTCTCCATCTCCATCTGTTCCCAGAATCCCAGTTAAATCCCATTCCCTACCGGCCTCTCAAACTTCATTTTTCATGATCTGTCTTTCATTTCCATATCTGTGACAGTGTAATAAGAAGTGCTCGACATTTTCTTTTACTCCACATTCTCTACATTTGTCACTTTCGCTTTTCCCCATGGTGAATAAAGTGCTGTTT
>CM035848.1:129936439-130389811 GCA_020510985.1 Pholidichthys leucotaenia
CATCAGTGGCTTCACTAAGCATTCAATGATAATTTTGACTAAAAGCATGTCAATACCATCACAATGCGTAGATGTTTTTCTTTTAAACGATTTAACAATTTCAATGACCTCTCTCTCGTCTGTGTTCTTTATGAAAATGGAGTCTTTTATAGCAATATTTTTGCTTATTGTATCACCTGTAGGTGCTGTAATGGGTATTCCTCAAGCCAAATTAGGACCAGTGTTAACAAAAAAGTTATTAAATTCATCTGCAGGTGAGACTGCATTCACACTCTGAGTCGTTTTATTGTTTTATTTTATTTTATTTTATTTTATTTTTTTGAAAGATTGGTTGGGTAGCTTGTATTTCTGTTTTTATTTCCAAGAATATTGTTAAGTGTTGTCCATGTATTTTTAATATTGTCTCTGTTTTTCTCCAGTTCTTTACTGTAATAGTCTCTTTTACTACATCTCATTATATATGTTAACTTATTTTTGTATGTTTAATACCACTGCTCTGCTTCTTTTGTCCTTTTCTTTAGAAAAGCTTTATATAATGAATTTTTCTTTTTACATGCCTTTTGTAATCCTTTGGTTAATCATGGCTTGTCAGCAAATTTCTGTTTAAGCTTTTTCTTTACTAACGGACTTTTTTTTTCATAAAGAGTGGTTACAATGTTCATAAATGTGTCATAGGCTTCATTTGCATCTGATACATAGACTTTTGTCCAGTCTTGCTTCAGCAAGTCTTCTTTAAAAGAACCGATTGCATTTTGTGATTTGTATCTGAAAGATTTTAAAGTTTTTTTTCTGTATTGGCCCCCGTGTGGCCATGGATAAGTGCAAAGACTGGCAAATGGTCACTTTTATCATTCATCAATAATCCACTTTCTATTTTCTTATCAATAATATTAACAAACAGGTTATCAATAAGTATAGCAGTGTGAACTGTGATTCTACTGGGATGTGTTATTGTGGGATATAGACTCATACTGTATATAGAATTCATGAACTCGGTAATTACATTTTGTTGAAATGGATTTGGTAAATCAATATTGAAATCTCCACAAATTACAACCATTTTCTTATTAGTAATATTATTGTACAGCTCGACTAATTTATCTCTGAATGTCTCAATGGAAGTTCCCGGCATTCTATATATACAACTTATAATTAGATTTTTTGTTTTATCTTGGTCAATCTCAACAGTAACACATTCCAGAATCCCTGGTAGTGCAAAGGACATTCCATTTACAAGTTTACACCTATACAGGTCATCAATATACAGTGCAACACCACCACCCTTTTTTTGAGATCTGTTAATATGAAACATCTGATATCCCTCTATTGCCATCAGAGGAGCCTGCTCTTCATTAAGCCAAGTTTCAGAGAATGCAATAGCTGTAAATTTTCTGTCTGTTTTAAATAGTCCTGAATCTGTGGAAAGTTTTAGTTAAGACTTCTGCTGTTGAAGTGTATTATTGATAGTTTATCATCTAACTGTACTTGACTTTTGAATTGCTTTTCAGTATAATATTCACAATGATTATGAATATTATTGAAAAAGTGGTTATCAGGATCAATATCATTCTCCATCTCTTGTAATTTATGTTCAGCATAGTGGCATATTTTCAGAGTTTGAATTTCCTCACTCTGTGTCAAATGACTCCCTCCAACTGGGGATAATTGATGTCTACCCAAGTCAGTCATAAGTTTTTTTGTTTTGTTTAGGTTTTTTTTTTTTAAGTACATTAACATGGTATGTCACAAAGGAACTATTCTTGCCGTGTGTGTGGATATGGATTATCATAGTCTCTTAATTTTCTTAATCAGTGTTCATCTATATTTATTTAAGTCAGTGAGATCTCTGATTATTATGGCCTTTGCTTCCTCAGGTGTTCCATTTAGTTTGATCCAAACTCTACAGTTTCTTGTCCACGTTGCCTGTATCTTATTTTGTCTTTTCAGCACCCGTGCTTGCCGTGCTATTTCAGCATTAGTCTTTGTTAAATGTTCATTTAGGTAAGCTTCTGTTCCCCGTAGCTTTCTGGCCTGCCTCAGTATATCATTCTTTACCCTTCTGTTCACAAAGCGCATCACAATTGATTTCTTAGTTTTATTATCTTTTCTGGGTAAAATATGACAGTCTGAAACTGCATTTGCTTCAACCTTTAAATCAAAAACATACATATTCTAAAGTTGATTTGACATCACAAAGAGCCAAATTTAAATTTTGGATTTAACAATTATTAGTCTAACTGTACAGACAGCCATATAATACCACACCACACCATAACCACTTTATTTATAGAAAACTTTAAAAACAACAACATGGGTGACCAAAGTACTGTACATTAAACAAAGAAGACAAACACTGGCCAGGAAAAACAAATGGGAATTTAAACACAAAGAATGTAAAGGATAGAGACACAGCTAGTGAACACAGAGGGAATAAAAATGAAAACTAAAATATAAAAAAATAATAAACTAGGGGTTAATTAAACACAAAAATAAATATGTAAATAAAATCAATGTCACTGTCTCATACTGAGTCAAAGACCAGGGAATAAAGTGTGATTTTAATCAAGATTTAACGACAGCAACTGAGGGGGAGCCGTCTGATGTGCAGTGGAACTGCAGTGGATCACCTCTAAGTTTACATTGTGTCTTTGGAACCAGTAAAGGCATCTGGCCTTCTGACCTGAGAGAACGAGATGGTATGTATGGGTGCAGCAGATCAGACAAATAAAGTAAGAGCATGGCCAACGAGACACTTTAAAGACTTAAGGCGGCGATGTCCTCTCACTTGTTTATAACTGTTAAAAATCGGACAGTAGCATTTTGCACCAGACGAAGTTGTGCAATGGAGGCCTGGCTGATTCTGGTAAAAAGTGCATTGCATTAATCCAGGTGAGAAGTTACAAAAGCATGAATTACTGTTTGTAGGTCATGTTTAGACAGTTGGGGCTTGGCTTTTGGCAGCTGTCTGAGTTGGAAAAAACATGATTTTATTACTCAGTTTACATAATATTACTCAGTTTACATAATTATCAAGTATCTATTTTCACACTCAAATTAGGGATGACAGACTTGTGGTGGGCAGGTCAACCCAGGAAGTAGGGCTGTGTGATATGACCAAAATTTCATATCACAATATAAGTAATCTTATTTGATAATGTGATATATACATATATAACGATATACATTTTCTGTAAATTATATAGTTTGTAAATAATAACCAATAAAAAAGGGCCATCTCTTTTTCTACATTTTAAAAATACGTAGTGAAAAAAATCAGTTGTACAAATTCATCTGTCATTTTTATGCACATTTTCCCCTCTTAATTTTGCAGTGTTGTTATAAAATTGTTTTTTTTATGTGCATTTGAGATGACTTCAACTATTCATTATCACTACCTGACTAATTAAAAATGATTAGAAATCAAGTTACATCCAAAGTCAGCTTGTTCTTCCGACACGTGTTAATTTTATTTATTACTTATTTAGGGTGTATGTGGCTGTCACACACTTTTGCAGCTTTAGTAATATTTTTTCAGACAAAATTAAGAAACTCAGCCATAATTTAAACCAAAGACACAATGGTCTGATGTAGGGCTTATATAGGTTTCTGCCGTGGATCGCATGTACTGCTGTTATGCCGAGAACTCCCCCGGATTGGCAGGGCAGTTCTCGGCATAACAGCAGCCAGTAGCCCTGGTCCCAGGCCACAAAAGTAACCGGTTTGCCGGGGCAGGTGATCCGCTGCGGAATCACAATGAAACCACTCGGACATGGCCCGGAGAGAACCAGGTGGTACCAGGGATGGCTATTAGGGTGACTGAGATCTGAAGAAAATAACAATAGAAGCTGCGCTTACAGCCAGCATCCTGGTACCAGTGTTAGCTCGTGGGCTAATAGTTCAGGGGCTAATAGGCTACCTTTAGCCACAACTTCGATCTACATGATGGACAGCTAGGTGGGCAGTGGGTAGGCTTTTTCAAGACTTGACATAGGAAAAGGCAGTGTGCTTTGTTTCAGATGGTTGACTGTTTGGAAATTTTTTGGCTAATTATGTAACTGTTATGATTCGATCGCCGATCTCGCCCGCGCTCGAGCCATGCACTATTTTCTCCCTTCTGACGGCTGTGTGCCCCTTTTGGCTCTCCGAACCTTTATTGTGACAGCGCTTGGAGGGGCTTCCGGCTGTCAGAGCTGTCAGCTGAGCCGCATTCCGCCTCATCAGCTGCTCCCTACTTAAGAGGGCAGTTGGGAGCGAAATGTGCTGCAGTCTCGTCAAAAACCTTCCCATGGTCAGACGTTATTCGAGCATCCCGCCGTTCAGACGTAGACGATCCCTCACCTTTATTCGTAAGTGTGTTTCCTTATGTTTCCATTCTCCCCTGTCATTGACCGTATTCATTGACCGTATTCATTGTAGTGTGTTTTAGTCCCCCGTGGCTTGTTATTTTGTTCCTTTTCTGTTCTGTGAATAAACTGTGCAAACTCACTGGTGATTTGTGGCGTCTTATGATGGCTCGTGAGGGCCATCCATGACAGTAGACTGCCGCCAGACTGAGATGCCTGTCGCCGTGAGTTTTGCCTAATTTGACTTGTTTTTCCCTGTCTGGGTGCCTGCGTGTTGGGAGGATTATGTTGTCATTCAGGGGCCACGCTCGGAGACTGGGCTACGAGCTGGCGGAGGCCCTGGACTACGTAGATGGAACCCTCACCACCGCTACCCTCTACGACTCTCCCAGCGATGTACGCCGGCACCTGGACCTCGCTGACGACATCCTTAATCGCCTTCCTCGCTACTCCGACCACCTTGAAGTCGTTGCGAGGAAGGCAGACATCGGCGTACAGTTGGAGATACTCCATGGGCTCGAGGGAAACTCCGGCAGGAAGCCGAAGAGGAGGCATCCTCACTCCTCGCTTCGGAATCCCCTTCCTGCCCCCGTTCCAGGCCAGGAGTTCGCACCGCCTGGGGGTGATCCCCGAGAGAGGGGAACGTCAGTTGGAACTCCCCCGGAGAAGCTACGACAGTCAGCTGTTTCCATCCGGGACCGAGTGGCAGCAGCTCGCTCCGCTGTTCACCCCACGCAAGTTATAAAGCATGTGACGGCGGCAATCAGGCTGGTGGAGAGGAATCCAGCGTTAAATGACTATCCAGAGTTCGCCGACCTGGTCGCTTCTGTTTCCGCACAGGAGCAGCATTTCCTGGACCTCTCCCTCGCCTCGCTGTCTGCAGGTAATCGTCATCACACAGCTAACAAAAGGACTCAGCGAGAACCCCATCCGGATACTGTTCCGGGTCGTCGCCAAGACTCAACCTCTCTGACAGCTGCCGCTCCTACGTCTCGTCAGGAGGGAATTCCCTCAGCCTTTCCCCCTGGGTCATCTTTCCCTGCTGTCCAGTCAGCTCATCATGCCCGGATCATCTCAGCTGTCTCCCCCTCCTCCTTGACGTCTTCTCCGGCTGCTGTGAGTGTTTTGAGTCCTGCTCCGGCGAAGCCCGTTATTGGACCATCGCAAGCGGCTCCTCCTCGTCCTCCTAGGGGGCCCTCCGTCACCTTCCAGCGGGGAAAGGGAGGAACAACGTCCGCTACAGCAGGCACCATCCATCCACCGGGAAACAGGCAAGTGCAAGTTCATGTTTCTCCCCGTAGTTGTGATTTGCCTTGTCTGACTCCTGGGGGTGGAGTTTGGGGCTCGCAGTCCCCCAAGTTCCCACCACCTGCTGTAGCTTCTGTCATTAAACCTGCTGCCTCTGTGTCTCCCTCCGCTGAGCGGTCCACGATGCCAGGCCTACGTCGCCGGACGAGGAGGGGGCCTGCGTTTCTGGAGAGCCTGGTTCCAGCCCTGCAGCCTGGAGCCTGCGCCACCGACGAAGCGTCCCCAGGTCTCCACAGATGAGTGGTCCGATACAGCGGGTCGAGGGTCCCCTGCCACCACGCTGTGTGGGTCGTCAGCGTGGACGTTAGCGCCGGAGGGTCCTCAGGCTGCAGAGACCATCATGCCGGCTGCGGAGCCCACCGTAGCTGAGTGGGAGCCGGACGACGACCTTCTTCGGCCTGAGCCTGGATCATCAAAGTCCTGGATGGCGACAGAACTCCAGTGCAGGCAAGTGCTCTACCTTGTTTTCCTTCTTTCCATTTTAGAACATTTTTGCCTGTCTCTCGGGGAGACGAGCCAGGGGCAGCCGTCCGCTGCACCCGAGCTCATCTCGCTGGGCTCTGTCGCTACTGGTGATTCTGAACCCGGTTCTTTTCCTTCTCCTGAGCCTTCTCCCAGGGTCACTGGTGCGGAGCCAATCCCGATCGCTGTACTGGAGGTTCTGGGTTCGGGGTTGGAGGTCGTTACTGGTGCTGCACCGACCCAGTCGGGGTCCATCGCGGGTGCAGCCGAGACCCAGTCGGGGTCCGTCGTGGGTGCAGCACCGGTGTGGTTCAAGGTCGGTGAAGGAGCTGCAGACCCTCTGCTGCCTGACACTGGACTGGCTCATCGTCATCATCATCCCCTTCGTCATCATCATCGTCATCGTCACCATCCCAGCTCATCGCCACCGGGGGCCGTCGGGGTTCTCTACGTTCGGCCCGGCTCTCCCTCGTCTTTCCCCTCTCCAGGGAGTCCGTCTTCAATTTTTTCCTTGTGGTCCTGGTGGCTGAGTGATGCGGGTCGGCCACCTGATGAACTTTTTTGCCGGTTCGGCGTTCTGGGTCGGCCACCCGACGTACTGTGCTTCCTGCTGGGCGACCTGATTTGGCCACCGGAGGTTCCGTCTCTCCGGGCCTGGGACTGGGGTAGGCCGCCCGAACGCTCCCTTTTCCCCTCATTGATCGTTTGGACATTGGACCCAGGGAGACCCCCAGAACTGTTCCGGTCTCATTGGACTCTGCCTGCCGTCATCCCCGTGGGTCTCTTATTTTCATTAAATATTAAGGTCACTCGGGTGTGTTGTCTTTTGCTCTATGTTGATCTATGTATTCATCGCTGTTTAGCATGCTTTTTTTTCTCCCCTCTCCTGTCTGAGGGATGATGTATATCTGTCTCTTTATGTCGTATAGGCCTGTGTGTTCAGTTTTAGGTCTCCGACTATTATTTGCATTTCTTTCCCTGTTCTATGTCTCATCTGTGCATCATGGAGTGTTGTGTTTATTTTGTAACCATACTCTGTAATTGCCTCATTTGTTCCCTGTCTTTGTCATGTTTTTTTTTTCCCCCTCTCTTTCTGGTTCTTGCCCTCCAGGCCTTTTCCCCCATCCACCCACCCTGGGGGGGGGGGGGGGGGGGGGCTTGGGTGTCATAAGGTGCTTGTAGTTCGCCGCCTCGAGGGGAGGTACTGTTATGGTTCGAGCACCGATCTCGCCCGCACTCAAGCCATGCACTATTTTCTCCCTTCTGACGGCTGTGTGCCCCTTTTGGCTCTCCAAGCCTTTATTGTGACAGAGCTCGGAGGGGTTTCCGGCTGTCAGAGCTGTCAGCTGAGCCCCATTTCGCCTCATCAGCTGCTCCCTACTTAAGAGGGCAGTTGGGAGCGAAATGTGCGGCAGTCTCGTCAAAAACCTTCCCATGGTCAGACGTTATTCGAGCATCCCGCCGTTCAGACGTAGACTATCCCTCATCTTTATTCGTAAGTGTGTTTCCTTATGTTTCCATTCTCCCCTGTCATTGACCGTATTCATTGTAACAAGCTCCCCGTGGCTTGTTATTTTGTTCCTTTTCTGTTCTGTGAATAAACTGTGCAAACTCACTGGTGATTTGTGGCGTCTTTTGATGGCTCGTGAGGGCCACCATGACAGTGACCAGTTAACACCTTTGAGACAGTTAAAACGTACAACCACATCATTTTTCAGTCAATGACCCCTTTAAAATTAAAACAATTCAGAGCCATCCACCCCTGATGGCACTGAGGCAGTCAAGGAGAAACTGAACAGAGCATGCACTAGTCTGCATGAGAGGGAAATAAACTTGGCAGTCATCAGCATAAAAATGAAAGGAGATACTATGTTTCCAAAATGAAGATACTGAGATACTATGTTTCCAAGAAATAGCACAAAGTAGCAAGAGATACAAAGAAAAAAGAACACAGCCAACTCACATAGTATGTTTGAAAATAAAAAAATACAATAAAAATACTTTAAGAATTATTTGTATATATGTGTGTTTCCTGTGAGCAGGACAGTACTGAATGTATATTTCTAGACTTTTTTGTTGTGTAACTTTTGTTTCCAGTTTTCAGTGACATTCCGAGACTATAAGAAATGGATGCAGCTATTGTGATTCCACTCATTGGTTTACAAGGTCCTGATAAGAAGCTGAGCACATTTGCCATTCACATCTTTCTCTTTAGAAACTACATATGACTGATTTGTAAATGAAACTTCAGGCTCAGGGGTCACTCAATTAAATCAGAGGGTAAGAGCAAATCAGAAATATCCAACTTTATCATCCTCATTCAGACTGCGATTTATAAAATCATATTTAGTCTTATTTAACATGATGAAAAGGCAGTGATTAAAGTGATAAATTCATCAAAATTTGTCTTGATGCATAACAGCTATCATGTTTTGACCCCCACAGGACATCTGTTTTTAACGACACATGCTGCTGCCTCATAGATATTAGATAGCATCTAGGTATAATTATGGCACTTTTTTAAATGTAATTAAGCTGTGTAGATCTTTTGTATGTATAGCCGATGCATAGGAATAGGGCCCATTGTAACGTCTCTAAATTAAATATTCACTAGCACACGGGGGTATGCCAAGAATATTCTTGTGTGAACATACCTGGGGATACAAACTTGTAGAGGATCTCTTTGTTCAATTTATTTTCATTAGCCAGTGCATATGATGTCATAGCAACTGCATAAGGGTTGGTAAGGCTGGGCAGACGCCTCTCCAGGTAGCCCACTGCTTTGTCTATACTGCCAGGCAAACTCTGGAAAGAATAACAAGAAAAATGGAAGAAGTTGTGCCAACTCCTGTTTAGGAAAGTTGTGGTGTCATGTTAGAAAGTCAGGCCAGATAACTTGCTCCTGATTGCAGCTAATTCTCTTCAGATCTTCAGAAAAGGTTTCCAAAAGCATTTTAATATTTTAAAAAGATATTTAACCTTTATTTATCCAGGGAAAAAAAAACATCAATTGACATTAATAATCTCTTTTTCAAGGATGTCCTGGTCAATATGAGCAGCAGTACAAACAAGCAGTTAAAACATTAAACAAAGGTTTTAGCAATAAAATGACTTTAAAACATTAACAAAGCATTAAAACCCACTATTGTCTTGTAAATCTTCTCTTTCACTCCAGCTGCTATCCTGTCACAAATGACCCCTGGCACTCATCTCCACCCATGCCACCCTGCCTGCACTCTCTTCTTCACCTCTCTTGTGCATATTCCAATACTTTGGATGGTTGACCCCTGACATTTAAACTCATCTGCTTTCACAAACTCTTCTTCACCATTATACCTGCTTCCCTTTCATTCACACTCATGCATTCTGTCTTACTTCTGCTGACTTTCATTTCCTTTCGCCAGAGCGTACCTCCATCTCTCCAGATTCTCTTCAACCTGCTCCTTACTCTCACTACAGATCACAATGTTGTCTGCAAATATGATGGTCCACAGAGAATCCAGCCTGGTTTTGCCTGTCAGCATGTCCATCACCATGGCAAACAAGAAAGGCCTCAGAGATGATCCCTGGTGTAATCCCACCCCCACCTTGAATACATCTCCTCCAGCACGCTTCACCACTGTCTCGCTGTCCTCGTGCATGTCCTGCACCACCCTCACATACTTCTTTGCCACTCCCGACTTCCTCATACAGTACCACACTTTCTCTCTTGGCACCCTATCATATGCTCTTGATTCACAAAGACACAGTGTAACTCCTTCTGACCTTCTCCATACTTCTCCAACACTCTTAAAGCAAACATAGGATCTGTAGTATTCTTTCTTGGCATGAAACCACACTGCTGCTCACTGATTGTGACCTTTCTTCTAAACCTGGCTTCAACAACTCTTTCCCATATCTTCAAAGAGTGGCTGATGAACTTTATGGCATTGCAGTTACTACAGTTCTGAGCATCACCTTTGTTCTTGAAAATTGGTAGCAAACCATTTCTTCTCCACTCCTCAGAAATCCTCTCACTCTCCAAGATTGTGTTAAACAATCTGGTTAAAAAGTCCACTGCCATCTCTCCTAAAATCTTCATACTGTGGCACACATATTTGAGTTGCTTAGGCTGCATATGTATATTACTGTTGCCTCACGTCTCAGAATGAACAATAAGTCTGGGTCTCCTGGGAAAAACAGGAGGGTGCGAAATGTGATCTTTAGAGATGGCCTTGAGAGACTTCCTGACCACCAGGGTTTTAGGTGGAGGGGAGAAGACCTGGGGGACGATGTATTGTGTCTTGGGATTTAAAGACAATGTGACTCTGTACTTTGATGTCCCGGGTATAAAAAGGACAGATGTGGGAGGATGGGTCTCTTTTTCTGTTTGGAGGATGTTGGAGACAAGTGAATAAATCTGATTTGAGAAATAAACTCAGCCTCATCTTTTCACTCTCTCCACACTGGTGACCTTACGACGTATCATGGGCGAAAGAAATTCCCCCGAGCCGGACTCGCCAGGAACCAGCCAGGCGAACGCAGTCTCAGTCAAACTACCAGATTTCTGGCAGGACAATCCGGACTCCTGGTTCCTCTTGGCCGAAGCTCAGTTCGCTCTCCGAGGAATAACGGCAGATGACACGAAATTCTACCACGTTATCGCCAAGCTCGACAACCGCACGGCTCGTCATGTGCAGAGCCTGGTGCAGCGCCCACCGGCCGAAGACAAATACGGCGGGTTGAAGGCTGCGCTCATCCAGCGTTTCACTCCCTCAGTCCAGGAAAGAGCGGAGAGACTCCTGGCCCTGAACGACTTGGGAGACAGCACACCCATCGACCTGATGGAAGACATGCTGAGGCTGAGGGGCTCAGACGGCGACCACCTGCTGTTCACCCACATTTTCCTGAGAACCCTACGGTCAGAGATGAGAGCGACCCTGGCCGGTTCACCGTTGTTGGCCCAACGGGACTTCCGCGCGCTGGCCCAGGAGGCACAGCGGATTCTCAACGCCAGCAGACAGCGCGCGGCCACTGCAGCAGCGACAGGACTCGACGCGAGGGCCGGAGATGGCAGGTGGCCAGAGGTGGCGGCAGCAGACCCACCGGCAACGGCGGCGGTGAAGACCAAACATCGCGGAGGAGATGACCTCTGTTTCTACCATCGTCGCTTCGCAGAGAGGGCACGCAAGTGTATACCACCGTGTCAGTTCAAGAGCTCGGAAAATCCCAGAGCCGAGGGTCGGTAGCAGCCGCGGCCCTCGGTGAACAGAACAAGCTGCTCTACTTGACGGATGCGCGTTCGGGGAGGCAATTCCTCGTGGATACAGGCTCCCAAGTGAGTTTCATCACGCCAACCTATGCTGACCGGCTGGCAGGCCCTGGGAGTCACGGAGCATCGGCAGCGAACGGCTCGAGCCTTAAGACCTTCGGTGAGAAGACTCTGCTTCTGTCCCTGCAAGGCCGTACTTTTGAGTGGACTTTTATTATAGCTGGGGTGAGCTTCAACATGTTAGGGGCTGATTTTCTGTGCTCACATGGATTGTTGGTTGATCTTCCCAATACTCGTCGTCGGCCTCCGTCGGTCTATGATGACCATGGAAGAGAATCCTAAACGTCTGCTCTGCTGGAACAGCACCGCCTGTGGCTGAACAGGCCGATGCGCACCGGTGTTCTACCTTCCAGCGTTGGGCATTGGTAGGATTCAAGCCTGGGCAGGAAGATATGGAGGACAAGATGTTACCCATGCAGCATGTCCCCCCTCTCCACGTCACTGACGGATCCAAAGGAACAGCAGGGCTGCTATAGTTTGGCACCAGCGCCGTCGCAGGAGCTGCCAGAACGATGTTGAGCACAACAGAGAACTGCCTTAGGGGCTCCGACTCCGGATTTTTCCCTCAGGGTTGACTCCCGAAGCCTTTCCCGTGACCGGGTGTGCCGCAAGGCAGCGGAGGTTTGAAATCAGGGTTTACCTTCCCCTAGATGGGCTACCTTCCCAGGTTGACGAGCCACCATCTACCCGAAGCATCTGGTTTTAAGGCGCCAGAGATCCGCCCTCGCCCCTTCTCCTATTAGTTAAAGCAGTTCCGCCGGGCTTAGAGACTAAACCACACGGGCAGGCTAGGAGTTGGACTTAGTTGTCAGAGGCTTTTCGAGACGCACGCCATAAGGAGCATTTTGTGAGCACTGGGAGCTTAACCCCAGTGCCGCTCCTGGCTATGACAACCTTGGAACCTCTTCCAATAGACGCTTGGTTAATGCACTCTCTTTTTACTCTATTCCCTGTGCAGCTCAAGTGACCCCGCCCACAGCACAAGCCAACATCGCTACGGCAAGCAGTAAGTTCCACACACTCCTCACTCAGTTTCCAGCACTCATGGTTCCCACATTTTCAGCAGCCGTCGCTAAACACGGAGTGGAACATTTTATTACTACCGCCGGTCCCCCCGTTTTTGCAAAAGCTTGGTGCTTGGATGCAGCTAAACTGACCATAGCGCGCGAGGAGTTCGCCAACGTTGAAAAGTTGGGCATCATCCGGCGTTCGAACAGCCCATGGGCTTCCCCGCTTCACATGGTCCCTAAAGCTGACGGCTTGTGGTGACCTTGCAGTGATTTCCGCAGGGTGAACAACGCTACAGCGCACGACCGCTACCCAATCCCCCATATCCAAGATTTTTCCGTTCATCTGGCGGGGGCGCGCATTTTTTCTAAAATAGACTTGGCCCGCGGGTACCATCAATCAGAATCAGAATCAGAATCAGAATCAGGTTTATTGCCATTGTTCATGTAGTACACAAACTAGGAATTTGTCTCGGTACAATGCTGCAACATTAAACATGATAAGATAAGAGAAATAAACTATACATGTAATAAAGTGTAGGATAAGATTAAGTGATCAAGTCCCAGTACGCGCTGAGGACATACCCAAAACAGCGGCGATAACTCCGTTTGGCCTTTTTGAGTTTTTGCGCATGCCGTTCAGGCTTAAAGGCGCTGCGCAGACGTTCCAACGCATGATGGACGCGGTGTTGCGCGATCTCCCTTTTGTGTTCATCTACCCGGACGACATTTTGGTAGCCAGCGCGTCCGAAGAGGAACACGAACAACACCTCACGGCAGTTTTCTGGAGGTTGGGAGAGCACGGGTTAATAATCAACCCAGCGAAGTGTCAGTTTGGGGTGACGCAGATTGATTTTTTGGGGCACCACGTCTCTCCAGAAGGAGCAGTTCCGCTGCCGGACAAAGTGCGCGCAGTAACAAATTTTCCCCAGCCACAAACGGTCAAAGCATTACAGGAGTTTTTGGGAATGGTGAATTTTTATAACCGTTTCCTCCCCCGCGCAGCGCAGCTCATGCAACCACTGTATGCCGCGCTAAAAAAACAAAAACCCACAAATGCAATCGAATGGTCCCCGGAGCGGGAGCGCGCATTCTCGGAGGTCAAAACAGCCCTGGCAAACACTGCGTTGTTGGCACATCCAGACCCAACGGCCCGCATAGCGCTCACTACTGACGCGTCAGACGTGGCCATAGGGGCGGTAGTAGAGCAGCATGTTGCCGGGGCTTGGCAGCCGCTTGCCTTTTTCAGCAGGACTTTGCGCGATACTGAGCGAAAATACAGCGCGTTCGACAGGGAGTTGTTAGCACTCCACTTGGCCATTCGCCACTTCCAGTTTTGGCTGGAAGGTCGTCGTTTCACTGCGTTCGTCAACCACAAGCCGCTGACTTTCGCGATGGCCAAGGTTTCGGAGCCGTAGTCAGGCCGGCAGCAGAGGCAGCTGGCTGCAATCTCAGAGTTTACTACTGATATTCAACATGTAGCGAGTAAACTTAATGTAGTAGCAGACTGTCTCTCGCATGCCGTAACTGCTCCAGTCCGCGTAAGGGTAGATTATACTGCCATGGCCGCGGAGCAGGCTAGCGGCGCGGAAGTACGTGCGGCCCCAGTCCGCGTGGGGATAGATTATGCAGCCATGGCTGCGGATCAGGTTAGCGATGCGGACGTGTGTGCGCTCCAGTCTGGACCAACAGGGTTAAGGCTGGAGAGCAGGGTGCTGCAAGATGGTATGCCCCCCCCCAATCTGCGATGTCTCCACGGGACGACCGCGTCCGGTGGTGCGGACCGCGTGGCGCCGCCACGTTTTTGACTTGATTCATTCTCTGGTGCACCCGGGGGTGCGCGCGTCGGTCAAAATGGTAGGAGAGAAGTTTGTGTGGCCGAGCCTGCGCAAGCACGTTAAGGAGTGGGCAAGAGCCTGCATGGCTTGCCAGCGAGCCAAAATACACAAACACACTAAAGCCCCCTTAGAGTCGTTTCACATCCTGGCCAAGAGGTTCGATCATGTGCATGTCGACCTCGTAGGCCCCCTCCCGCCATCACAGGGGTGCACACATCTTTTTTTGACAATGGTGGACCGCACCACGCGTTGGCCTGAAGTGGTCCCACTGGCATCAACCACAGCCGAGGAGGTGGCGCGCACGTTTTTAACGGCTTGGGTAGCGCGTTTTGGAGTTCCGTCGGATATTATGTCCGACAGAGGTCCTCAATTTGTTTCCGAGCTTTGGTCAGCAATGGCCCGCAGCCTGGGGGTAACGATCCACCGCACTACCGCGTACCACCCCCAGGCTAATGGTTTATGTGAACGTTTCCATAGGTCATTGAAAGCAGCCCACAGAGCGTCACTTACGGATGCAAATTGGGTAAGCAGGCTACCGTGGGTTTTATTGGGGTTGCGTTCTGCACCTAAAGAGGACTTAAAAGCCTCCCCAGCTGAGTTGGTGTTTGCGCAGCCACTCCGGCTGCCCGGGGAGTTTCTCCCGGATAATCCTGCGCCAGAGTGCCCCCCTGCTCAGTGGTTACTGAGCGACACGGGAGCGAGCACGCTTCCTGGCCCCGTTCATCACAGTTTTCCGCGCATTTTTGTACCTAAGGCTTTAAAAAATGCGGAGTTTGTTTTTGTCAGACACGATGCTCAGCGCCCAACCCTGCGACCGCCTTATGATGGCCCATTTAGAGTGCTGGAAACAGGTGATAAGCATTTTTTGCTAGATTTGGGGGGCAGGAGGGAAACAATTGGCATAGACAGACTCAAACCTGCTTTTGTGATGGCTGACGAAGCTATGCAGTTGGTGAGGGCTCCTCGACATGGCAGACCTCCCAGGGAGCATGCCCCAGAGCTCCCACAGGGATTGACTAACAGTTCTCATCCTCAGATAGCAGATTCACAGCAGGATGGCTCCGCAGGAGTGGTAAAGCCCGCTTACAGCAAGTTCGGAAGACGATTGAAGCCCAAACAGCACGTGGACTGATGTTTGTGATTTTATCGTGATGTGCAGATTGTGTTGTATTGTTTCATCTTTGACGTTTGGGGGGGGTCATGTGGCACACATATTTGAGTTGCTTAGGCTGCATATGTATATTACTGTTACCTCACGTCTCAGAATGAACAATAAGTCTGGGTCTCCTGGGGATAACAGGAGGGTGCGAAATGTGATCTTTAGAGATGGCCTTGAGAGACTTCCTGACCACCAGGGTTTTAGGTGGAGGGGAGAAGACCTGGGGGACGATGTATTGTGTCTTGGGATTTAAAGACAATGTGACTCTGTACTTTGATGTCCCGGGTATAAAAAGGACAGATGTGGGAGGATGGGTCTCTTTTTCTGTTTGGAGGATGTTGGAGACAAGTGAATAAATCTGATTTGAGAAATAAACTCAGCCTCATCTTTTCACGCTCTCCACAATACTACCACAGGATGTCCTGTTTTTACTGTGATATTTTATGTTTTTGTTATTGACTTGATTACGAACAGTAATGCAAGACAGTTTTCCATGTAAATGGACAGTAAAGTATTTTCTTATCTTGATCAACTGCTTTTCCATTCTTCATCCTCTTCTGCCCTCACTTCCACCTTGCTAATCCTCTGAATTTCCTTGTTCACGATCTTTCCTTCATCCATCTTCCTCTTTCTCATTTTCTTCATTCATCAGCACTCAAAGTATTCCTTCCACCTTGACAATACACTCTCGGCACTCGTTAGTACATTACCATTTCTGTTCTTAATCAACCTAACCTGCTTTACATCCTTTCCATCTTGATCTTTCTGTCCAGTCAATCAATACAACTCCCTTTCTCCTTCATTAGTGTTCAGCCTCTCATATAACTCACTATATGCCTTTTCTTTTGCCCTTACTACCTCTTTTTTGCCATTTGGCTAGACGTCAAGTATTTCTGTCTCCTTTCTTCATCTCCCTGACTATCCCGCTTTTTCTTTGCCAATCACTTGCTTTCAATACTTTCCTGTACTTCCTCATTCCACCACCATATGTCCTTGTCTTCATTCCTTCGTTCAGAGAATACACCACATACCTTTCTCGGTGTTTCCCTCAATACTTTTGCTGTACTTTTCCAGTCCTCTGGTAATTATTCTCTACCACCCAGAGCCTGTTTCAACTCCTTCCGTAGACCTATGATGGCTAGATATCAAAATTATTTTTCTTGCTTATATTTTTAGAAACACTTAATTTCATTATTGTTGTGGATATAGACATTTAAGTTAATCGTACAACATACAAACACACTAGCTTTAAAATGTTTTACTCTCCAAGGCAAAGAGGTAATATATAATAAAGCCTCATGGCCAGGACATCCAAGTAAGCACACACTGTATTTACATTATATTTTTTTTGAATTAAGATGCATTGAGTGGACAGCAACGACTAACCCACATCTAGAATGTATGAATAAGTGGATGGGGAACTGAGCTGAAAGAGAAAGCAAAGTATGACGGTGAGATACTCACATTGACTGTTTCAGAACACAATCTACGTGACTCCTGCATGGTAATGAGGCAAAAAGCTGTCATGGAGGCATCTGAATCTTTGCCGGTCACGTCTCCCTACAAATACACACAGGCAAACATGTCAGTGCTGTCAAATAGTATAACTAGAAATAAACAAAATCAACAACTTTCATTTATGATTGTCAGTCACATGTAGCCTTTTTCAACCTATTTGATATTATCATTTATGTGCAGAGGAAGGATAAGCATCAATGAATTCAGTTCACTCACAGTCATCTCTGTGTGGTAAACCTTTCCAACTTCTTTAAAAATGCCATCAGGTTGCTGTGCATTTAGAATCAGGAACTTGACAGCATTACAGATAACATCGCGTTGCACTGCTATCAGATGGTTGGCCATAGCAAACACCTTGGCGACATAGGCTGTTAGCCTTATGAAGAAGAAAAAAGAAAAACTTAGTATCAGTTAGTCTTGTGTGACTCTGAATAAGTATTGTACATGAAATGAGATTGGTTGATGGTTAGGGTGTAAGCATGTGCCTACCAAACAAGTACAACTACTGTGGTCTGTCCACTGCAATATGAAGGGCTGTTGTGTTTTCATTTAATTGAAATATGGCTAAATGGGCAGCCATCTTCACCATTCTCCTGGCGAATATATACTTCCTGAACAATAAAGCCAACCACATCAGATGGCTGAGGTCTGACTAGCATAGACGGAAGTGACTGTGGTGCTTTAATTTTTACAGAAAACAGCTAAACAACAACATAGCAGACTTGTCAACTTCAGTGGCTAATATGCTAACAAGTGGCATGTATGTGACATTGGGATGCTGTAGTGGTTCATTGCTGGTGGACATGATGATCACTACGTACATTTGATATTTCGTGATTTGGTTAAGATGTTTGTATGTATTAGAGAACTTATTTTGGCATCAATGTTATTCATTTTATTTGTAAGCACCGTAAATGGTTAATGTTTACAAAACTTGATAAAAGACAACCAGTTTTACAGTATTTTCCCTCATTGTACTTAAAATTAACTGAACTGTGACTTCAAAAGCAAGGTATGTGTGGATTCTAAATTTTTATCTATGAGATATGGAAAAAAATGAAGTCATGGATGTCTGAGCCTTACCAGGTGCTGCTTTGGTGTTTAGCCCAGACAGCAAAAGATCCATCCTTTTTACGGTATGCCAATTCATTTGTGTATCCTGGGGAAGAAAAATAAACACAAACACACACAACCTTTTGAACAACTACTATTCAACTCTTTAATGTCCAGCTGTGAGCCACTTACAGAATGACTTCAAATTGAGCCTCACTTTTCCTGTTAGAATATATTTCATTGTGTCTGTACAGTATGTTTGTGTGAGCCTACCTTTTCTTATGTGTTGTATGGCTTCATCACGTTTCTGAAAGCCTACTGTTTCCCACTGATTGGTTTTGTCCAAATATGTGGTTGCAATGACAGGCAGTGTCATGTGGATCATGTTCTGCTCTCCACAGCCTCCAGGTTGTCTGATCAGACTTCCCATTGATTTTCCACTAATGGCATTCTCCACCAGAAAACCTACTTGTTCTCTCCCTGCATGCATAAGCACAAACAAAGCAAAATGGATGGAGACAAATCAACACTAAGGCAAAAGCATATTAGAAAACAAACGAGGATATTTCTCCCACTGATAAAATTAAATAATGTAAAGTAAGACAATTAATCACGGTGTAGACGTTAGACAACTGGTACAAATACAGTCATATGGCATGTTTCACCTGTCACTGAGATCTGAGTGCTAGTAGGTGTATTTGGAACCACATCACTTTTGGGAATTTTACTGGAGACAATTTCTTCCTGTACACCATCTAGAGTGGAAAACCAATGTCAAAACACTTGACACATAACATCTCTGACAGATTATATGTAGCCATTTAAAGGGAAACTCACCTTTGCCTTTCTTAGTTGGGTCAAGGGTTATGATCTGAGGCTGTTTCACCAGAACACCACTAGGCTGTAAAAACATCACAGCAATTAATTTGAACTCTAGGGATGCACAGCATATGTTGGCATGCTCTCCACACTGGCCAATAAAGCATTTATCCATCAATTACAGATGTGGACAAAATTGTTGGTACCCCTCTGTTAATGAAAGAAAAACCTACAATGGTCACAGAAATAACTTGAATCTGACAAAAGTGGTAATAAATAAAAATTCTATGAAAATTAACCAATGAAAATCAGACAATGCTTTTGAATTGTGGTTCAACAGAATTATTTAAAAAAAACAAACTCATAAAACAGGCCTGGACAAAAATGATGGTGCCCCTAGAAAAGATTGAAAATAATGTGACCATAGGGACATGTTCAACTAAAATGTGTCCTCTAATTAACATCACAGGTGTCTACAAACTTGTAATCAGTAAGTCGGCCTATTTAAAGGGTGACAAGTAGTCACTGTGCTACTTGGTGACATGGTGTGTACCACACTAAACATGGACCAGAGGAAGCAAAGGAGAGAGTTGTCTCAGGAGATTAGAAAGAAAATTATAGACAAGCATGTTAAAGGTAAAGGCTATAAGACCATCTCCAAGCAGCTTGATGTTCCTGTGACTACAGTTGCACATATTATTCAGAAATTTAAGACCCACGGGACTGTAGCCAACCTCCCTGGACGTGGCCGCAGGAGGAGACGGATAATACGAATAGTAACAAAAGAGCCCAGAACAACCTCTAAACACAATCATGGTGAACTCCAAGGTCAAGGTACATCAGTGGCTATGTTTACATGGACACAAGTAACCGGATTAAAAGCCTGATCAGAATAAAAATGCTTCATGTAAACACGGCAATCTGAATATTCTAACCCGATCACGCTCATTCGGATCAAAATTTCATTCCGATTGAGAGGGGTGGGTTATGCCGATTGTTAATCGGAATGGTGCGCACATAAACACTTATTCCGAACACAGTGCAGAAAATATGTTTACTGCGCATGTCTGTACACCAGCCGCACGTCGACGTGACGTATTTCCGCCTTAGCAGCAGCTAGCGGAAAACATAGCGGGAGTAAAACAAAACTGGTCTGTATTGTCCTGCTGTCTCCCTCTGTTTGTCATATGCAGAGGTATGTACTTGTAGCTTCATTACGGAGAACAGCAGAAGCAAAAGTACAGTCTGAATAACACAATACAGGTCCATTTCGACATGAAGCGGGGCTTGCTAACACCGGAAGTTGCTTCTTCTTCTTCTATTTTTGGAATGTCGAAATGTTGACGTGCGCATGTCAAAATGATTTATTCCGTTCAAACGTATGACACATGGAAACGCACGTCCTAATCAGATCAGCTTTTTCAGGATCCATGTAAACAGTAAAATTCTGATCTGAATTGTAATCAGACTGAAGAAAGTTTGCCCATGTAACTGTGGCCAGTGTCAGATCGCACCATCCGTCGTTGTTTGAGCTAAAGTGGACTTCATGGGAGACGACCAAGGAGGACACCACTGTTGAAAACAAATCATAAAAAAGCCAGACTGGAATTTGCCAAACTGCATGTTGACAAGCCACAAAGCTTCTGGGAGAATGTCCTATGGACAGACAAGACAAAACTGCAACTTTTTAGCAAGGCACATCAGCTCTATGTTCACAGACGCAAAAATGAAGCATAACAAGAAAAGAACACTGTCCCTACTGTGAAACATGGAAGAGGTTCTGTTATGTTCTGGGGCTGCTTTGCTGCATCTGGCACAGGGTGTCTTGAATCTGTGCAGGGTACAATGAAATCTCAAGACTATCAAGGTATTCTAGAGAGAAATGTGCTGCCCAGTGTCAGACAGCTTGGTCTCAGTCACAGGTCATGGGTCTTGCAACAGGATAATGACCCAAAACACACAGCTAAAAACACCCAAGAATGGCTAAGAGCGAAATATTGGACTATTTTAAAATGGCCTTCTATGAGCCCTGATCTAAATCCTATTGAACATCCGTGGAAGTAGCTGAAACATGCCGTCTGGAGAAGGCACCCTTCAAACCTGAGACAACTGGAGCAGTTTGCTCATGAGGAGTGGGCCAAAATACCTGCTGAGAGGTGCAGAAGTCTCATTGACAGTTACAGAAATCGTTTGATTGCAGTGATTGGCTCAAAAGTTTGTGCAACAAAATATTAAGTTAAGGGTACCATCATTTTTGTCCAGGCCTGTTTCATGAGTTTGTTTTTTAAAATAATTCTATTGAACCACAAATCAAAAGCATTGTCTGATTTTCAATGGTTAATTTTCATAGAAATTTTTATTTATTACCACTTTTGTCAGATTCAAGTTATTTCTATGACCATTGTGGGTTTTTCTTTCATTAACAGATGGGTACCAACAATTTTGTCCACGTCTGTATCTGTGTCAACAAGGAGAAAAACTGCATAATAGGAGCACTTTAAGGCAAACTAAATTAAGAAATAAATTATTTTGGAACAGAACTCTCTTACCACCACTCGCAGCGTCTTCTCAATTCCATCACTGAGGAATGAATCTCTAACAGCTCCTTTAACCTCAATGGCGTGTTCGCCCTCCTTCATGGGAATAATGATGAAAGGTACAGGCTGTGTTGTTTGGGGCCCAACTCTGACCATCTGACGATACACTTTACGTTTATAGGCTGCACTGCACACATGCTTCATTTCGGTCAGATCCAGACGCACCTTGAAAAACATTACACATATGGAGAGAGTGAGTCTAATAATTTCATTCTCAATAATGGATCGAACACAGTGAAGAAGATGCAAATGGTTATACTTCATTCTAAGCATTAATTATTTTCACAGTCTTTATAATTGTCTATGTCCTCGACCACTGGGATGAACTTCTGGTTATGGAAGGAGTTGGCAATCCTGTTTCCTGTTTACATCCAGCTCTTTCATCATCTCTCACCTCTTTCTCCTGTCTTTCTTAATCCTGCTGTAGCTCTCTCATCTCTCCCTGTCCATAGTCCTGCCCTGAATAACCTGCCAATGGGAAACGCCATGACTGGAATGCTTTTTTCATTGTCCCATTAAAAGCATCGATAAGTGTTGCTTAGACACTCACAGCCACAAGCATGAGTTTAAAAAAAAGATGATGCTACCTCATCTGACCATCTGAGAAAAGTTCCCCTCCTCAGTAAAGAAGAAAAATATGTATGTTTCAAATTACATGGAGGGGGGAATGTACAAGACAGAACGCCTTTAAGGCTAGCTGCACCATGTCAATGCAGTTTTCTATACAATCGCTCTGCATTTAATGTTAACTTTTTACCTAAAAGTGACACTCCAGTGGAAATCAGTTTTTTTCTTGCCAACATGTCTAACATGTCTTTTTATGACTTACAAGACATACCAAGAGTGAAATACATATCATAAGTGACAGTATTTTGTCATGATTCCTCGTGTGCCATTGCGCGGCACACGAGGGAAGGAATAAAAAACCCAAGAGCAGGAGTAGAATGTGCCATTTATTAACTTAAACCACAATTAAATAACCAGTCAAGTTGACCACAAAAATACAGAGAGTTGTAAAGATGAAATAACAGCCACCAGACAAACAAGGAAGCCACCTTGAGTGAGTGAATGAGCGTGTGACTAGGAATGAATGGAGTTTATGTGTGTGTGTGTGTGTGTCAAACACTCAATAACAAAGCACAGCTGATGGCAATAGACAGGATGAGGGGGCGTGCCCGAGCTGTCAAGGAGAGAAGGCCCCAACAGCTGCTTAACGCGCCTGATGGAAAATAGGGCAAATCAGTAATAAGTCAGAACTGGGTTTGGAACTACCAAACCCAGATTCATGACAGTATTTGTTTGTGACAAACAAAAAAGCACGAGTGGTTGTTTAAACCCTCTACACCCATCTTCCGTGCCGCCGGCTCCTCTGGTGTGGCGGCCGAGGACAATCTCTCCGCTGGCACAAGAGCTGGACCCCCCTGGGCCTCTGGTTCCTCCTCCCCCAAGCGACCTGGACCCTAGACCGGTGAGCTTGTAGGGGCACACAGAAATGGTTCAGTGAGGTCGGGTAAAGGAGCACTATATGCCGCTGGGGCGGAGCACTCAGGGGACTGCACACCCCGAGTCTCCTCGCCAGGAGGCAGGCAAAATTTTTCAGCAAACTTGAAAGTTAAATGAGAAAAAACTTGGCTGTTCTCCTAGCACTGGACGCCCTCAGCGGCCTCCGGGACATCTCCTCTCCTCTCCTGACATTCCTCCTCGGGCTGCGCCGACAAGATTGGAGCCCTCTTCCTGCTGGAGTTCCTCCTTTTCTTCCTCCTGGAAAGCTCAGGAACCTGATAATCCAGGACGCGAAGCGCCGTGCTGGGCAGCGAGTCAACCGAGCCGAGAAGCTCCGTCTTTTCTGGAGAAGGAAATGGGGTGGCTGCAGGGAGCTTGAGCGCTGGAAGATCCTGATCCAACTCCCCCTCACAGCGCTCCTTCTTCTCACGGCGCTCCTCCTTGACCCGACAGTTGAGCACGGCGAGCAGGTTCGAGCACTCCTCCTCCGTCAGCAAGCCTGTGGATTGAGCAGGCGCGGGGGGTGGAACCTTTACAGCCGGGGAGGCACGTCCTCGGGCCTCCCTCTCGCGCCACTCCTCCTCCATCCGGCGGTCGAGCAGGGCCAGTCCCTGCTCCTCCCTCTCACGGCACTCCTCCTCAACTCGACGGTTGAGCACGGCGAGCAGGTTCGACCACTCCTCATCTGTCGGCAAACCCGTGGATTGAGCAGGTGTGGGAGGTGGAACCTTCACAGCCGGGGGAGTGCGTCCTCGGGCCTCTCTCTCGCGGCCCCCCTCCTTGACCTGAAGATTTATCATAGCCAGCAACCCACTCTCATGACGTCTGAGGATTGAGCGGGAGCCAGCCCGGGAGATGACGCAGGGGCAAGAGAACCGCGAGGAGCGGAGGTCCTCCTCTGCCGGGAATGCCTCTTCTGATGGGCGGCTGGCTCCGATGTCGGCGAGGCCCCCTCCGGCTCCACGTCTGATGAGGGAAGAATGACGGAGAAGAAGGAGTTCACCCTTGGAATAGCCCGGAGATATAGATAGCGCCACTCGGTGTTCTCAGCGACGAGCCGCACCCACTGAATGTCCTCGGGATGCTTTGGCCACTGTGCAGAGAAGAGAGCCTCTTCGAGCAGATCCAATGCCTCCTGCTCCTCGTCCATCCAAACCACCATGTTGTAACTCCAGAGAAAAGGGTATGAGTGAGAAAAAGGAAAAAGAAAAAATGCACGTCTACCCCGCTGGGTTTTTTCTGTACGGTCGGGGTATTCTGTCATGATTCCTCGTGCGCCATTACGCGGCACACGAGGGAAGGCGTGAAAAACCCAAGAGCAGGAGTAGAGCGCGCCATTTATTAACTTAAACAACAATTAAATAACCAGTCCAGTTGACCACAAAAATACAGAGAGTTGTAAAGATGAAAAAACGGCCACCAGACAAACAAGGAAGCCACCCAGATGTTCCACAGCCTAGAGAGATGCCTAGTGCCGACGTACCCTGGGCACACAGAGAAAGGCAAACGTACTTACGGCTGTAAAGATCTGAGGCTGTCTGTGTCTTCTGGTGAATGGGGAAGAAAGGCAGAGTGAGACACTAACATTAAGGAATCCTCCGTCTTAAAATGTCAGGCTGAAAACACGAAGGAAGTACTACAACACTCATGGAGGAGCACGCTGCCACGAATGAGGGTGAATGCCCCGATGATCTCTTCCTACTAACCCCTCGTTTAAATAATAATAATCCTAACGAGGGAAGAGATCGCCAGTGTGAGAAAGCGTGGGCTGGACATAATAGATCCCTGATGTGCATGAGTGAGTGAATGAGCGTGTGACTAGGAATGAATGGAGTGTGGGTGTATGTGTGTGAAACACTCAATAACAAAGCACAGCTGATGACACTAGACAGGAGGAGGGGGCGTGCCCGAGCTGTCAAGGAGCAAAGGCCCCAACAGCTGCCTGACGCGCCTGATGGAAAATAGGGCAAATCAATAATAAGTCAGAACTGGGTTTGGAACCACCAAACCCAGATTCATGACAGCGTTTGTTTGTGACAAACAAAAAAGCATGAGTGGTTGTTTAAACCCTCTACAGTCACAGTAGGATTGTACGATAATTTTTTAAACATTAGAGCTGCAATACTATCGTTTTCTGGTCAAATTCCAGCTTGCAGACTTGTGTGTGGCTGCTGTGGTCCTTGCGGAGAGGCGGCATCCTCGTGGGCAGGATGTGGGTGGGCCTAATTAGAATATTCATTGATGTCAGCATTTGAAAGAGGAGGGAAAGGTAAAAGATTTTCACAAGCAATTGTAAGGCCATGACAGTTTTTTGGTGGAAGAAAAAAAAATTATATCCGGTGGATATAAATCCCAATTTAAGCAGGATTTGCTCTGTTAACTGAACTTTGGCCCCTTTGCTCCTGTCACAGTTTCAGTTTGATTCCACAAGAACATCAGGAACACTGTTAGCTCCCAATAGTTATAATAGTTAGTAGTTATAATTTGGGCTGCACGATATATATCGGTATTGGCAAAAAAAATCGACACAGCCACAGCAGCCTACTTTTGACAGAAATCACAGTTCAAGAGAAGCTAGGTCCAAAAGATCAGTGAAACCAGATCTGAGACTAACTTATGGTGAACTGGGAAATTGTAAAGACCCATTTATCTCCCCCACTGAGCTGTAGGAATGTCAGCCCCTCTGTGTTCTGGGACCCCCAGCTTTACAAATTAAGCACTGGAGCCAGATGTGCTGCTTGTGCATAGAGTCAGTTAAATAATTTCTATGTGTAATCAGTTCTGGTAAATATTTTATCATGAAAACCAAGGAAATGTAATTAGCACTGTGATCACTTATTATGCAGTAATGCAGTGTAAATGTCATAACACAGTAATGTTATCACGGACTTACCTGAATTTCAGTAGCGCGGTAGTTGTGGAGGATTGCTCGAACTTCAATCTGCTCACCAACAATAGCAGAATAAGGAAGCCTGAGGTCAATGAAGAAATCCTTTCGGACAATCACCTCCAGTGGCTCACCAACACAGATTCCTTAAAGATGAAGGACAAAATGATAACCACAATGAAGCAGAGACACAAGAGAAGTAAGTCAGACTGATGAGTCAAATTCTAGGATGCCCTCACCATGACTCTTTGACAGACTAATGCCAGTGAACTGCCAGGTTGTGATGGAGTCTTGCAGAGGGACGTCTTTCACTGAAGATGTCTCACGGCTTATGGGCAGAAAGGATAGTTTTAGATGTTAATGGTTAATAAATCCAATTCTCTCTCCTCACTCATTCAGTTCTCTTTCTCACCAGTTAGCTTGTTGGCAAGCAGGCAGCATCATATCTGACCACAACCAACTTTCAGGGAAATTGGTTCTAGTAGAAATTTCATCACTCTCCAAAAAGCTTTCATCATCAGTTTCACCTAAAGTAACAATGAAAATTTTATATTAGCATGTTTTAGTGGAAAAGCACCTTTCATCACTTCTTCCTGTCACTTACTGCGAGCCAATTTGAGGTCTTCATTCCTCTTCTCATCTCGAAGGTTTTTCACAGCCTCACAGCAAAACAAGAAGGCGTCTACACAGGCTTGACCATCCACTATGTACTCGCTCCGTCTGTTACAGTCGTATGAACTGGGGTTGTCCTTCATGCCATCCATACAACAGTCAGTCAAAGTGTCGTTTCCCTTATATTTGCTCACTGAAAAGAAAATAGGTTTTGGAAGAAATATAGTGAGACAAAGGCTAAAAGAAAGTTTAAAGTAAAATTCAAGATTCCGATCATGAATGTGGTTATTTGCTGATAGCTGAGATTCTTACACAAGTTGCTTCTGGTGTCTGCTGTGGAAATGGTTCGTTTCTTCCTGCTGGGGGCACCACACTTCAGTTCTAGACATGAAAAACAGTTGAAATTAGTGGACTTCAGATTTCAGCTTCTGAACGCTATAAACAGCCAGACAGAGTTCACCTTTTCAGTTAGTCGGGAAGTGTTTAAAAATGGTAAATAAGACATCATAATCAGCAGTGCCTGTACGTTTTATCCCTCTGTATTTTCAGATATGAAAAACAAAATCTCAAATACTAATATAAATACTAAAGTTTTTTTGATTTTTGATTTTGTATACTTTATTGATCCCCAGAGGGGAAATTGAGGGCATCCACCTGGATGGATGAAGCAGCCACGGTACAGCGCTATCCCTTTACCATTCACATACACATTCACACCTAGGGCCACTTTAGAGTCTCCAATTAACCTAACCTAACAGTGTTCCTGATGTTCTTGTGGAATCAAACCTAAATACTAATAACCTGATTTTATTTTTGTCAATACAAATTATTTCAATCAATCACTGAGTCAATAATAATCTCTAATGGAGTGAAAGCATGTATTGGTTAATTTATTTATGTGTGTTGACTTGTGGAGTATCTGACCCTGTATGTACTAAAGAGTGAAGTACCTTGTCTGTATGCAGTCCCAGAAGCAGTGTTAGATTCGAACAACAGCCCAGCGTCGAAAAACACACTCAAGCCGTCTTTGCCTCCACCTGACGTGCAGCCTGTGTCAGACTTTTCTACTATGTCCCAAACCTGCAGGCAGACAGCTAAATCTTAGTGTTGCTGACGAGATCAAACACAGGAACACAAGGCGTCAGTTCCTTTAATTTTTACATATTTTTTTAATATATTTATTTTTTTCATTTCTTTTTTTAATTAGATAACTAAAAATGTGCTCTGATTTTCAATTAATTATGATTTGCATGCTTCAGATTTTTAAAAAAGTTAATATTTATGTATATGGTTACATATTTAAATGCACCTTTTACTACCAGCTGAATGTTCTTTTCTTATTGGCTGGCAGGTGTGCATTGACTCCATTCAACACACATGCAATCCAGCTCAAGTTTAACTACCAAATTGAAATTATTCAGTTACCGTGTAACCAATCGGTACTGTAAGCTGTCACGATACTGAACCTGGGGGGAGAGCCATGCTCAGGTCTTAAGTAAATTTTGGTCATCAGACGTGGACAAAATTGTTGGTACCCCTCTGTTAATGAAAGAAAAAACCACAATGGCCACAGAAATAACTTGAATCTGACAAAAGTGGTAATAAATAAAAATTCTATGAAAATTAACCAATGAAAATCAGACAATGCTTTTGAATTGTGGTTCAACAGAATTATTTAAAAAAAAACAAACTCATGAAACAGGCCTGGACAAAAATGATGGTACCCCTAGAAAAGATTGAAAATAATGTGACCATAGGGACATGCTCAACTAAGATGTGTCCTCTAATTAACATCACAGGTGTCTACAAACTTGTAATCAGTCAGTCGACCTATTTAAAGGGTGACAAGTAGTCACTGTGCTGTTTGGTGACATGGTGTGTACCACACTAAACATGGACCAGAGGAAGCAACGGAGAGAGTTGTCGCAGGAGATTAGAAAGAAAATTATAGACAAGCATGTTAAAGGTAAAGGCTATAAGACCATCTCCAAGCAGCTTGATGTTCCTGTAACTACAGTTGCACACATTATTCAGAAATTTAAGATCCACGGTACTGTAGCCAACCTCCCTGGACGTGGCAGCAGGAGGAGACGGATAATATGAATGGTAACAAAAGAGTCCAGAACAACCTCTAAACACATTCATGGTGAACTCCAAGGTCAAGGTACATCAGTGTCAGATCGCACCATCCATCATTGTTTGAGCCAATGTGGACTTCATGGGAGACGGCCAAGGAGGACACCACTGTTGAAAACAAATCATAAAAAAGCCAGACTGGAATTTGCCAAACTGCATGTTGACAAGCCACAAAGCTTCTGGGAGAATGTCCTATGGACAGACGAGACAAAACTGGAACTTTTTGGCAAGGCACATCAGCCCTATGTTCACAGACACAAAAATGAAGCATACCAAGAAAAGAACACTGTCCCTACTGTGAAACATGGAGGAAGTTCTGTTATGTTCTGGGGCTGCTTTTCTGCATCTGGCACAGGGTGTCTTGAATCTGTGCAGGGTACAATGAAATCTCAAGACTATCAAGGTATTCTAGAGAGAAATGTGCTGCCCAGTGTCAGACAGCTTGGTCTCAGTCGCAGGTCATGGGTCTTGCAACAGGATAATGACCCAAAACACACAGCTAAAAACACCCAAGAATGGCTAAGAGCAAAACATTGGACTATTCTAAAGTGGCCTTCTATGAGCCCTGATCTAAATTCTATTGAACATCTGTGGAAGTAGCTGAAACATGCCATCTGGAGAAGGCACCCTTCAAACCTGAGACAACTGGAGCAGTTTGCTCATGAGGAGTGGGCCAAAATACCTGCTGAGAGGTGCAGAAGCCTCATTGACAGTTACAGAAATCGTTTGATTGCAGTGATTGGCTCAAAAGTTTGTGTAACAAAATATTAAGTTAAGGGTACCATCATTTTTGTCCAGTCCTGTTTCATGAGTTTGTTTTTTAAAATAATTCTGTTGAACCACAATTCAAAAGCATTGTCTGATTTTCATTGGTTAATTTTCATAGAAATTTTATTTATTACCACTTTTGTCAGATTCAAGGTATTTCTGTGACCGAGCCGCAGTATTTATTAGTACTGCATTATTAGCACTCCTCGGTTTTGCATTTCTTCTTATCCTCACCCTCTCCTTTCTGCTTTGTTATAACTTTTGTTTTTCACTATTAAACCTGCAAACTCACAGCTGGCATTTGGAGACTTTGTTCCTGCCCTGAAAGGGCGATTTATGACGGTAAACAGCACGGTCTGAAAGCCTTCCAACCAGGCGGGCAAAAGGGGAGGGAAAACACAAATGCAAATGGCTTTTTTTTTTTTTTTTTGAGAATACAACTTTTTTGAAGAATGGGGCAGAGTTTACTGCAGAAGAGGAAAAAACACAACATAGTACTGCATCTCAGTAAATCAGAAAATCAAGATTTGTGATTTAATTTCAAAAACTAACCATAGTCATTAAAATTAAATCAAAAAGGCTTGAATTATTTCGCACTGTGCCAAGTAAACATCAAATATATGAACTCTTATCTTTAAACACACACACACACCCTTTCGGCTGCTACCTATTAGGGGTCGCCACAGCAGATCATATGTCCGCATATTTGGTTTGGCAGGGATTTTACCCCAGATGCCCTTCCTGATGCAACACTCCTCATCTACCCAGGCTTGTGACCGCCACTAAGAGTACACTGGTCTTGTACTTCCCCCTGTGGCTGGGTAACCAACTTTCCTTTCCCCATTCTATCCATACTGAGCTCCAATCAGAATCAACAATAGAGCTCAGGACTTTAAGGGTGAACTATGTAGAATTTGCAGGTGATTACTGGCAACACCAGATGGAAGTAATGAGCCTTCATCAATTAGGCATAAGTGAATTTGATAAAAAAAAAAAAAAAAAAATTACTGACACATGATCACTTCTTCGAGTTTGCCTCCTCCAAGTGAACCAGCAATTAACCATTATCATTACATGTTCTGCCCTACTCGAGGAATTAATGTCATTAAGTTGAAATACATGAATTTTTCATGTGTTTTCATCATTTTTCCCACCTCCTTTAAAGCTTCAGCATGCAGAATGGTTTTGCTAAAATTTATAAATAAATTAATTATCATCCTATAACAATTTGTTGTGCAAGTGATCTGACCGGAAAACTTCACATAGTATCTCCTCTGGGCTCCGTTCATTCTACAGAAAGTTTCACACCTGTGATGGTTTTCTTGCTCAATGATGTGCTTTGTCAGCCACAGGCTTTGCTGTTGGCTGCACTATAACATTGGTTCTTCTGTAGACATGCACTCTGGATGGGGAGGGGCTTAGGACAGGAAAGGGAGGGGGATCTGCTCTTAACCCTCAACATTTTGACAGTTTTTTTTAATAGTTGTTCATATTTCAGCCTACTGCAGCTTTAAAGGTCAGTATCTCTCTAACTGGATGCCTCATATGAAGGCATGAACAGCAGGTTGAAATACAAAAAACTGTGTCTAGCATCTGGGGTTGTAAATGTAAATATATGAAAAATAATATGAAATCCATTTTTTCGGGGGGGGGGTGGCCTTCTATAAAGGTACTGTAGTAGTACTAGTAGTAGTAGTAGTAGTAGTAGTAGTGATGGCAATAATAATAAATGATGAAATTGCCTTTTTCTGAGTGAGCCGGTGTTTGTTGTTGAGGACATAAACGCCTTTGTCAACAGCTACCAGTCCCACTTTGGCCCCTGGATCTCCTGTGACCTTCAGCCCAAACATCTGCCGAGGCTCATAAGCTGCTGCAGGTCTTGAAGGTTCCAGCCTCAGCTATAGGTGAAAAGAAGGCCAATAAATGTGAGTAAGACACTTGTTTGTTCTAAAAAAAAAAAAAAAGAAAATTGTAGCCAAAATGAGTATTTATGCCACCATGAGTTTAACATTTATGCATGTTTTCTTTTTTTAATTCTAGATTCATTCAGTGTTTCAGTGCGTGCCTCTCACCGTTCCCATGCAGGTGTCTTTCACATCCACCCAAATAGAGTCTGATACCACTTCATTGGGACTTGGATGGTAGTAGGCTATGATGCGGAATGATGGCAACATTTCTTTGGTAATGGGTTCTATCAGGGAAATCAGGACTTGGCCTCTTGTTTTGTAACGGCCAAACTTCACCAGCTGGCCTCTGGCTTGGATCTGTGGAAACAGGTTTACACATCAGTACATAAAAGCCACATGTTGACTCTCATCCATTGTGCAGTGACGTGTGGTGAGGTTCATGGCTGGTGAGGCACTGACACTTAATGTCAGACTATCAAATACTGCAAAAAAAAAATAAATGAAATCTTAGTAAGAGAAACGATCTTAAATCAAGCATATTATTCTTGTTTTTGTCTGACAAGATATTTTTTCTTGTCGCGCAGTATTCTGTCAGAAAATTTCACTTGTCATAAGATTTTTTTTTTTTACTTATTTTAAGCAATTTAATTTGCCAAGTAAAAAATGTGTGCCAATGAAGCAAGAAAATTTGTCTCATCAAATTGCTTAAAACAAGTAAAAAAATTTTACCAGAACATTTTTAAATTAAATTAATTAAATCACCCTTTATTGTCATTCAACTGTACAACCAATCATGTACAGTAGAACGAGATTGTGTTTTACCTACCTACAGTGTTACTCACACACACCCCAAGTGTAGAATCAGAGGGCCGCTGCCACGCAAGGCACCGCCACAAATTTCCCTCCTCCATTCCATTATTGCTGAGCACCAAGCTGGACGGCAGGAAGTTCCACTTTTATATGGTCTTCGGCATGACCCGGCTGGGATTTGAACCCCTGCCTCCCAGCTGTGGGGCGGATGCTCTACCAACTGAGCCACCACTCCGGTATAATTTTATAAGTAAAACTTTCTTGTTCCACTGGCAGAATTTTTTTCTGCCAATGGAGCAACAAGATTAAATTGCTTAAAACAAGTAAAAAATATCTTAAAACAAGTAAAATTTTCTTACAGAAAACTGCACGATAAGAAAAAAATATCTTGTCAGACAAAAAAAAAAGAATTATATCCTTGATTTAAGACATTTTTTCTTACTAAAATTTTATTTTTTGTAGTGGAGTATGAACACAATAGAATAAGCTTAAATTCACCATTCAGTTGACAGCACGCATGGTTATATAATCTACTGATCTTACATTTTTAAAATCTGATTTATAAATTACGTATTAAAACAAGTGTAAGGTATTTGATTGAATTACTTCTTAACCCATAAGAACCCATGGGTTCTTATGGGTTAATGGAAGACACAGAAAAGGCAGTAATAAAAGTCTATGTTTTCATTTCGTAACTCTCCTGACTATAGACAAAGTGCAAAGATCCTTGCTTATGCAAATATAATTTATTAGGTTACTTTACAAACAAGTTTTTTGGCACAAAATTCATTATACTTTAGCTCAAGTAGGTTCATTTTGTCTTCATTGAATTATTTTGACAGTTATTTTGTCATTGAAGTGACACTTCTGATGAAGACTGCAGTGCCATTCGAAACATGTAAATAAGGTAAAAACATTTCCTTTCCATCTTTGTCTTTAATAAGAAAAAAAGGCTAAAAAAATGCATTATACTTTGTTTTGGGCCAAGGACAAAAGTTAAAATTCTAGTGGCTCGGAGAGAACAGCTCTCTGTGTGTTGCTGCTCCTCAATTTACTCTCGTTTATTACAAATTCAAGTATATACTAAAGTATGCATGCATGGTCTTACCTTTACTTATAAATGAAGTCCATTCACCCATCCTTCTGGAGATTTTTGTCCAGAACGATGGAAGACAAAATATGTTGTACACATACATGACGGACATTACCACTATGGAAAGTCACATTACAGTGGTGACATGCAGAGAAATGTCAGATGGAACGCGCATATTACACAGGTCAATCCACTTTGTGAAGGATTGCACAATCCATTTGAGGCTCTGTTTGCCACTGTTGCACTTTGCGTCTCTCTATCATGAATTTGAACAGGAAATGTGGAGATTCAACGATGCTAAATGTAAATATTGATGAAAGGATTAGAATCATTTAGAAATTACATTTAGACCTACAAGACAGATCAGAGGACAAATAATATTTATTTATCATTGTTTCTTTTTTTTTTTTCTGGATGACACATGAAACTCTACCTCACCTGCCTCCCCTGACTACACGTCACTGCCATTGTGGAACAAAACAACCTTTTGCATATGTGCACTTGAACACAGGTATAATCATCTCTCACCAGGTAAGTGATGTCTTTATTTTGCTGCTTGTTAAGGTTGAGGTTGATTTTCAGGTTTTGTCCAATTGTCAGCTCGGCTGCATCCACACCTAAAAACAAACAGCATGATGTCATGAAACCAGAAGAATCTTGAAAGGACCTGCTGCATTGTGCATCTACTACTTATCCCCTTGTAACAACAGTAACATTTTTAGAGGTATTTCTCACCTATGTGGATGAAACTGTTAGTTTTGCTTCTGTAAGGGTCAGCTCTCATTTCTGATGATGCCTGTCTGTGATCTAAAAGTACTGGATCTTTTGTCTTTGCCTGTAATAAAAGGGTGATGAACTTAGGTCACAGTAATAATAAATAAATAAATAAATAATAAACAATAGTAATAAAAGTAGTAAATAAAGTTTTTTAAAAGCTTATCTTACTGTAACCAGGGCTGAAATTATCATGGGATGGCCCTCGCGGGCCATCAGTGAGATGTTGTAGGCAGCCGATGAGTTTGCATGTTTATTAATGAAAGATAAATGATCACAAAATAATGAGCCACGTGGGGCAAAAGCACAAACAAGAGGCCACGACTAAGGCATGGTAGCAACACATACAAGTTCAGGAGTAAACTTACGGATAATATGGAGAACAGGAGGATGACTGGAGCCGGGGAATAGGGACTCCAGCCGAACGTTGGGGAGACCAACGTTACACGTGTGAGGTCGCAGCCCGCAGTAACCTCAGCTGCTCCCTTAAATAGGGCTAAGGAGTAATCAGACAATGAGCAAGTAATCAAAGGGAATGTGAATCAGCTGTCACGGCGCAGCTGGCTCTGATAGCTGGAAGTCCTGCCGTGACGTTGTCACAACAAAGGCCCTGGACGGCCACAACAGATAAGAATGGGGAAAATACTGGACAACCCGAGCGTGGACAGAATCGGCGCTCAGGCCATAACAGTATCCCCTGTTCACAAGGCGCATTCCAGGCGCAAACGTAACATCCAAGCCCCCCCCAGAAGGCCACTGGGACCACCCCAGGGAGGGTGGAGGGGGAAGCAGGCCAGGAGGGCAAGAATGATACAAAAATGAAGAGGCTCAGACATGGAGAAAAAAACAAAAAAACGACAGGCTACTATAAACCCAGAGCCTAGAATACACAAAAAAAGAATAAATCCAGGTACATCAGCGCTGCACCCACAATATACCAGGAAGAAAAAAAACTCAGCCCGCTACAAGCAGTGCAGCACACCAAGTATACAGTCTAATAAATGTAACGGGTCAGGAGAACAAGAAAAACAAAAAAGCATCTCTCAAAATACAGAGCGAACCAAAAAACTGAAATACAGGCACAAAGCAAAGTACAGAGTACCCCATAATACCAGAAAAAATAATCCAACCCGCTACAGAGTGGTGATATACAATCAGACCAATATAGTCTATCGACAAAAAAAAACAACCCACAAGATCATCCCTAACATTGCAGAGGAGGGGAAAAAAAACACTACAGGGACCTCAGCAGGCAGAGTACAATGGAACAAAAATCAGAAAAAAATAATTCAACACGCTACAGAGCGGCGATAAACAATCAGTTCAATATAGACCATAGACAAAAACACAAGAGCATCCCTAACCTTACAGAGGAAAAAAAAAAACATTATAGGGATGTCAGCAGGCAGAGTACAACAGAACAAAGAAAAAATAGTTTGGGAGGTCTGCCCAGATTGCTGGCAGGGGAAATAGAATTAGTTTGGGCGGTCTACCCCAATCCCAGGCCCGGAGAAACAGTTACCTCTGGCGGCTGGGCCAGATCGCCGAACAGAGAAAGCAGTCCATTGGGTGGCCGACCCAGAACGCCGGACCGGCGAAGCAGTTTCCCAGGCGGTCAACCTGCATCATTAGGCCACCAGGACCGAAGGGGAGAACTCGGAGGCAGCCTCCCTACCGAGAGGGATAGCGAGGGGAAGCCAAGCCGAATACAGGGAATCCCAGCAGCACCCGATGGAGGAAGAAAAGGAACAGGGAAAAGATGAGGGGCCAGTCTGGTGTCAAACGGCGAAGCATCTGCAGCTCCTTCTCCGAACTCCACTCGGACTGGCGCTGCGCTCCTGCTGGATCCCAGGTGGGACCGCGCTGCACCCTCAATGGACCCCGATTGGGCCAGCGCAGCACCCACGATGGGCCTTAATTGGACCGGCGCAGTGTCCTTGACGGGCCCCGATTGGACCGGCACAGCATCCTTGACGGGCGCTGATTGGACCGGCGCAGCACCCACGATGGACCCCGATTGGGTCAGCGTAGCACCCACGACGAACCACGAATGGGCCAGAACATTACCCACGATGGACCCCGACTGGGTCGGCGCAGCACCAGGAATGACCTCCAGACACGAACCCGGAACCTCCAGGACAGCGACCGGAACCGACTCGTACCCGGTGACCCTGGGAGAAGGCTCAGGAGAAGAAAGAAAACTGGGATCAGGATCACCGGCAGCGGCAGAGCCCGGCGAGACAAGCTCAGATGCAGCGATCGGCTGCACCCGGCTCGTTTCCCCGAGAGACAGGCAATAATGCTCAAGAATGGAAAAGAGAAAAACAAAATAGAGCACTTGCCTGATCTCAGGCTCCACCGCCATCCAGGACTTCGACGATCCAGGTTCAATGATCTGAAGGTCCACTCCTGGTTCCCACTCAACTGCGGCGGGGTCCGCAGCTGGCATGATGGTCGTCACAGTCTGGGGATTCCCTGGTGCTGAAGTCCACGCCGAAGGCCCGCATGGCGTGGTGGCAGGGGATCCGTGGCCTGCTGGGTTGAACTGCCCCTCCATGGAGACCCGGGGATGCTTGATCGTCGGTGCAGGCTCCAAATGGCAGTCTGCTCTCCTCCTCTGCCCATGACATGGCTGTGGGGCGGGAACCAGGTTCTCCAGGCCCGCAGTCTCCTTGTTCGTCCGGCGGTGTAATCCTGGCACCGGGGGATGCTCAGGGGAAGGTGACACAGAGGATGCAGGTTCACAATTAGCAACTGCAGCAGGTGGAGGGAGCTTGGAGGACTGTGAGCCCCGAACTCCACCCCCAGGAGTCAGACAAGGCAATTCACACTGTGAGGGAAAAGAATGAAAAAGCACTTGCCTGCTCCGCTGAGGGTCAATGGAAACTGCTGCAGTGGGCTTGGCTTTCTCCTTCTTCTTCTGGATGGTGACGAAGGGCCCCCCAGGAAGACGAGGAGGACCCACTCGCACAAGATCAGCAACAGGGACAGCCGGAGTCAGACTCATGGAGCTCACAGCAGCTGGGGAAAGCGTCGAGGTGGAGGGAGGAACAGCCGGGTCGGTCCGGGGATGAGGAGCTGACGGAACAACAGGAACGGAAGACCCAGAGACAGAGGCTGCAGTCTTACCCCTCTGACGTGACGCAGAGGCAACAGCTGGCTGGGAGGCAGAGTTCTTACGGCCACCCGGAACTGGATCTGGACGGGGATCTCGCTGAGGCCCATTATGAGCATGGTGACGCTGTTTACTGGCTGAGGGCGAGGCAAAGGTAAGGCCAGGGAAATGCCGCTCCTGCGCGGAGACAGAGGCAAGCAGTTCAGCGTACTCAGGGTAATCATGGAGCTCGGGACTGATCTCCACCAGTCGGACTGCCGCCGTCACATGCTTCGTAACTTCGTTAGGATGGGAGGCAGAACGAGCCACAGCCACATGGTCCTGGAGGATCACAGCTGTCCACTGAGTCTCCTCCCGGGGAATCCCGGCTGACGTCCTTCTCTGCTGGGAACGACACTTGGGTGGTGTAGATTCCTGAGCTGGCCGGGTGACAGGGACTGGATTCCGAGGTGAGGAGCGGGGATGTCTCATCTTCGGGTTCCTGACGAAGTTTCCCTCCAGTCCGCTGATCTTCTCCCAGAGTGCCAAGATCTCCGCCATCCTCATCGTAATTTCAGGGTGGTCGGAGTAGCGAGGATGACAATTAATTACCGTCTCTGCGAGGTCCAGGTACCAGCGTGAGTTGCTGGGAATGGGGTCGCTATGAGCTTGCGAAAGGAGATCATCTATCTTAATGAGGGCCATCACTAGCTCGTAGCCCAAGTTCATAGCATAGCCCTTGCGTGGCAACACCATCTCCCAGCACACTGGTAAGAAGAAAAGGAAAAAACTTCAAGCCCTAACAATGCAAACTCACGGTGACCGGCGTCTCGCTGGGATGCGACCTACTGTCATGGGATGGCCCTTGTGGGCCATCAATGAGACACTGTAGGCAGCCGATGAGTTTGCATGTTTATTAATGAAAGATAAATGATTACAAAATAATGAGCCACGTGGGGCAAAAGAACAAACAAGAGGCACAACTAAGGCACGGTAGCAACACATACAAGTTCAGGAGTAAACTTACGGATAATATGGAGAACAAGAGGATGACTGGAGCCGGGGAATAGGGACCCCAGCCGAACGTTGGGGAGACCAACGTTACACGTGTGAGGTCGCAGCCCGGAGTAACCTCAGCTGCTCCCTTAAATAGGGCTAAGGAGTAATCAGACAATGAGCAAGTAATCAAAGGGAATGTGAATCAGCTGTCATGGCGCAGCTGGCTCTGACAGCCGGAAGTCCCGCTGTGACGCTGTCACAATAAAGGCCTTGGACGGCCACAACAGATAAGAACGGGGAAAATACTGGACAACCCGAGCACGGACAGAATCGGCACTCAGGCCATTACAAAAACGAATGTTTATATTATAATAATAATAATAATAATAATTCAATTGTCCATAGTAACAATTAGCAGCATATTAGCTGGGGATGCTATGGGAATTTGATGCAGTAGAATTTTGCAGTAGTTTTTGATTTGAATGATACCGTATTATTTAGAGACATTAGCACTGTGATATTTTTATAAAAGATAATTAATAAATGTTGCAAATACAACATCAATTTTCTGAATGCTAGAGTAATAAAAAAAATTGTCTCTTTAGTCCATGGAATGATGCCAAGTGTTCACAATGAGGTGAGGTCAGGACAGTAAAGGTGTGACCTCTCAGGTCTAGCCAAGATTTTTTTTTTAAATGGGTATCAGGATATTTTTCTTCTTCTTCCAGCTGCTTCATTTAGAGATTGCCAAAGCAGATCATTTGCTCCATCTCACCCTATCCCTTGTAACCTCTTCTGTCACACCGACCCTCTCCATGTCGTCCTTCATTACATCCAGGAATCTTCTCTGTCGTTTTTCTCTTTCTCTTTTTACAGGCAGCAAATTCAAAATGAGTGAATATTTGCAAAAAAACAGTTTATCAGTTTGAACATTAAATATCTTGTCTTTGTAGTATATTCATTTGGATATACGTTGAAAAGGATTTTTAAATCATCATACCTTGGTGCAAAGTAACATAGACATGTGGTAACGTGTCGATGCGTCTGCTTGTATCTGTCTGTCCATCTTTCTGTTAGCAGGTTTTCAGCTCGACCAGTCAAAATCAAGTGGAACTGTAGCTGTCACAGTGAAAAGGTTTATGTATCTTTGGTTCTTTTTCTGAAATAATGTTTGTTTATAGGTGTGTGCGCCAGTGTTGCGGACGTTAGCGGTGTCTTTTTCTCCGCCTTCAGTCCCTCCATATTGCGGTGCATATGCGCTCGTGCTGCCAAGCTCGCGGGTGAGTCGGAGAGCTCGTGAAGGGGGCTCGTGCAGGTGTCTCGCTCCGCCTATCAGCGCCATTGTGTGAGCGAGTGTCGTGAGAGAGGACGGAGTGTTTTTCCTGCAGGCAGCCGGACTGTTAAAGGTCCTCCATGTTTGTGAGAAAGCCAGCGGCGAACCTGGACCTGATATGGTGCAAAAATGGGTGGTAGGCATGCGCTGTTCACATGCCTGATTAGAAGAGTCACACGGCTGCTGGAGGCTGTCCACAATCAGATGCGGAGAGAGGACTTTGTTTGGGAAATTTGAGACATGACTAACAACTCCTAAATTCTAGGCAGAAGGCGCACACGGTATGTGATTATTTTTGTTTATGAACATTTGTTAAGTGTTATAATTACCTCCGCCAAGGAGGTTATGTGATCATCGACGTTGGTTTGTCTGTCTGTTTGTCTGTTTGTTAGCAAGATAACTCAAAAACTTATGGACGGATTTTCATGAAATTTTCACAGATTGTCAGAAATGGGGTATCCTACAGATGATTACATTTTGGTGGTGATCAGGATCACCGTCCAGAAGAAAACCGCCATTACGCAAAATGCCATTTTCGTGAATAACTACTGAACCACTAATCATATCATTGTCAATCCAATTGCTAGTCATATGTTTTCATGGTCAAGGAATCTGAAAACGTACACACAAACACTGTATGGGGGAACTGTGGCCGCCATTACGGAAAATGCCATTTTCGTGAATAACCACTGAACCACTAATCCTATCATTGTCAATCCAATTGCTAGTCATATGTTTTCATGGTCAAGGAATCTTAAAACGTACACACAAACACTGTATGGGATGAACTGTGGCCGCCATTAAGGAAAATGCCATTTTCGTGAATAACTACTGAACCACTAATCCTATCATTGTCAATCCAATTGCTAGTCATATGTTTTCGTGGTTAAGTGTTATAATTTATTTTGTATTCATGTTTTTTATGTTAGTATTTTTAGTTTTTCACAGTGTTTAAGGGTGAAGACTTGCTGTGGCAAAATAAACAAAAAACTTGTCAACATCAGTTGGGGCGTGGTTTTCTGACCTAGAAGAAGACTTTGGGAGCGGTTATAGGAACTAAAGGCTTGTGTCAATGTATTGCCATGTTTTCTCAAATTTTAATTTGCCAGAATTTGGAGATAAAGCTTCATTGTCAAAAGAAACACAAAAACAACTCGCTCACAGTCAATAAATTTAGGAAAAAGTTGTTGTAATAACTATGTTGGTCCAGTAGAATGGCAGTGTGACTTTTTTTTTTTAAGGATCACTTCCTGTCAACAGTCCACTGCGTGCTGAACTACGGCTGTGCAATATGATGATAGATATCAGTGACTAGGGTTGCCACCCATCCTGTAAAATACAGTATCATCCTGTTTTTTACACTAAAATAATGCATCCTCTGTTGATTCAATACAGGACGTGGTTTGTCCTGTATTTACTAGGTGCCTTTAACGCAGCATCATCTCATCTGCGTTCTACATGTTGCCCTCTTGATTGGGCGAGAGATAGCTTGCGGGCTCAGCAGCAGCCACAGTGGCTTGCTGACTTGTCACAGACCAACATATCTTCGACTGCACCATTTCCCGATAGTCTGCCCCATGCATCAGTCAAATGTAAATGTTTGCAAAAGCACTGATGTGAGTGGGAGCAACTCAAAGATTAGTAAACAGGAACATTTTGACTTTCAAACTTGAAAGTTATAAACACTGTCAAAGAAGCACTTCAAACTTTGGCCTATAAATACTATGTTAATACTGTATTTAAACAATGATTAAGGTATGATAAACCACAGCTAGCACCCTATACATCATCTTGGGGCGGGGCGGGGGGTCCTTTATTTTTCTGGATTGAAGGTGGCAACCCTATCGGTGATGCGATTAACAAAAAGTTTACCGTTTCGTATAAAACTGTATCGTTTATATCGGGATTTAAAAGACACACATTCCATTTCTACTTGTCACCGTGCCACATCTCACCTGCAGTGCACCAGGTGTGTGCAATAGTGGGTTCCAGAGGTTAGCACAGCAGCTAACAGCAAACTAATATTTTGGTCATATAGCTGCTACTTCTGTTTGTCAGGGATGGTGGACTTTTTCCCACTGTGCTGCATCAGAGAGGATAGTCCTCTAACCATGTTTTAATTGGTACAGTGGATATAAAAAGTCTACACACCCCTGTTCAAATGCCAGGTTTTTGTGATGTAAAAAAACTGAGACCAAGATAAATGATTTCAAAATATTTCCACTATTAATGTGACCTAAAACCTGTACAACCCAACTGAAAAACAAACTGAAATCTTTTAAGGGGAAAATTAATTGGTAAATTCCTCAGTAAAATAAGTATTTGGTCACCTACAAACAAGCAAGATTTCTGGCTCTCACAGACCTGTAACTTCTTCTTTAAGAGGCTCTTCTGTCCTCCACTCGTTACCTGTATTAATGGCACCTGTTTGAACTCGTTATCAGTATAAAAGACACCTGTCCACAACCTCAAACAGTCAGACTCCAAACTCCACTATGGCCAAGACCAAAGAGCTGTCAAAGGACACCAGAAACAAAATTGTAGACCTGCACCAGGCTGGGAAGACTGAATCTGCAATAGGTAAGCAGCTTGGTGTGAAGAAATCAACTGTGGGAGCAATTATTAGAAAATGGAAGACATACAAGACCACTGATAATCTCCCTTGATCTGGGGCTCCACGCAAGATCTCACCCCGTGGGGTCAAAATGATCACGAGAACGGTGAGCAAAAATCCCAGAACCACACGGGGGGACCTAGTGAATGACCTGCAGAGAGCTGGGACCAAAGTAACAAAGGCTACATCAGAAACACACTAGGCCGCCAGGGACTCAAATCCTGCAATGCCAGACGTGTCCCCCTGCTTAAGCCAGTACATATCCAGGCCCATCTGAAGTTTGCTAGAGAGCATTTGGATGATCCAGAAGAGGATTGGGAGAATGTCATATGGTCAGATGAAACCAAAATAGAACTTTTTGGTAAAAACTTAACTTGTCGTGTTTGGAGGAGAAAGAACACCATACCTACTGTGAAGCATGGGAGTGGAAACATCATACTTTGGGGCTGTTTTTCTGCAAAGGGACCAGGACGACTGATTTGTGTAAAGGAAAGAATGAATGGAGCCATGTATTGTGAGATTTTGAGTGAAAACCTCCTTCCACCAGCAAGGGCATTGAAGATGAAACGTGGCTGGGTCTTTCAGCATGACAATGATCCCAAGCACACCGCCCGGGCAACGAAGGAGTGGCTTCGTAAGAAGCATTTCAAGATCCTGGAGTGGCCTAGCCAGTCTCCAGATCTCAACCCCATAGAAAATCTTTGGAGGGAGTTGAAAGTCTGTGTTGCCCAGCGACAGCCCCAAAACATCACTGCTCTAGAGGAGATCTACATGGAGGAATGGGCCAAAATACCAGCAACAGTGTGTGAAAACCTTGTGAAGACTTACAGAAAACGTTTGACCTCTGTCATTGTCAACAAAGGGTATATAACAAAGTATTGAGATGAACTTTTGTTATTGACCAAATACTTATTTTACCGAGGAATTTACCACTTAATTCATTAAAAATCCTTCAGTGTGATTTTCTGGATTTTTTTTTCTTATTTTGTCTCTCATAGTTGAGGTATACCTATGATGAAAATTGGAGACCTCTCTCATCTTTTAAGTGGGAGAACTTGCACAATTGGTGGCTGACTAAGTACTTTTTTACCCCACTGTAGGTTGTGTTTGACATGAGGCCATTTGGATTTGTATCTATTTGTATCTAATTGTTATATTTTTTAAGTAACTGCATTTTTTGTATCAGTACCACACTTTTCCATTTGTAGGGTCAAAAATTTCCAGAAGCTTTTCCCCAGCTGTCCCCTTTTGAATCTCACCATGGTTATCAGTAACACTGTAGACACTGCAATTAGCATCTCAGACTGGATGCCGAGGGTAAACAGAGAGGGTAAACAGATGAGGACAATAGGTTTTTTTAGATGCATATGTGGGGTCAAAAATGACCCCAAGCTTCTCCCAAGCTATCCCCTTTTCAATTTCACCACGGTTATAAGTAACAGTGTAGATGCTGCAATTTGCATCTCAGACTGGATGCTGAGGGTAAACAGAGAGGGTAAACAGATGAGGACAATACAGTGTATACAGTGAGGTCAATGTAGGTATTGTTAGATGCAGGGGTAAAAAATGCCCGAGCGGTTAGTTTTTTTGCAATATCTTTGTAATTTTAATTTTTTTATAATCTAATCTTCCATATATTCCTCAAATAGGTTGTCTTTGACATGAGTCCATTTGGATTTGTATCTAATTGTTATATTTTTTAATTGCATTTTTTGTATCAGTACCACACTTTTCCATATGTGGGGTCAAAAATGACCCCAAGCTGTCCCCTTCTTTTGTTGACCAAAATATAATTTAAAATAATAATAATAATAATAATAATAATAATAATAATAATAATAATAATAATAATAATAATCTTTAAACAAAATGAAAAAAAAAATTCTTAAGTTTACAGCATAAAACACATATATTCTAGTTGGGGTCATTTTGACCACACTCATTGAAGAGTGTTGGAATTGGTTGGTCATGCATCTAAGGGCTATGCACACCATGCTATAACTGGGAATGTGGCTGTGTTCTCCAATAACAACCAAACTCATGTTAAATGGGAGTCAGCACACTCCTGGTACCATTTAAAGTGCCTCTCATTAACCCCAAATAGAGTTCAGCTGTTCTAGTAGGCTTTTCCTGACATTTTTGTAGTCACATCTTACAGCACAAGCTATGGTCCGCAGAGAGCTTCCAAAGTATCAGAGGGATTTCATTGTTCAACTGTATCAGTCAGGAGAAGGGTACAAAATAATTTAAAAGGTATTATACAGTGGTATGAAAAAGTGTTTGCCCCCTCCTGATTTCTCATTTTTTTGTATGTTTGTCACATTTAAATGTTTCAGATCATCAAACAAATTTAAATACTAGACAAAGATAACACAAGTAAACGCAAAATGCAATTTTAACTGATGGTGTTTATCATTAAGGGTAAAAAAAAAAATCCAAACCTACATGGCCCTGTGTGAAAAACTGATTGTGCCCCTCTAAAAACATAAATTAACTGTGGTTTATCACATCTTTGGAAAGCTGAGTTCAATTTTGTAGCCATTTCTAAAGCTTTGGGATTCCAGCTAACCACAATGAGACCCATTATCCACAAATGGCAAAAACATGGAACAGTGGTGAACCTTCACAGGAGTGGCCGGTTGACCAAAATTACCCCAAGAGCGCAGCAACGACTCATCCAAGATGTCACAAAAGACCCCACAACAACATCCAAAGAACTGCAGGCCTCACTTGCCTCAGTTAAGGTCAGTGTTCATGACTTCAACATAAGAAAGCGACTGGGCAAAAATGGCCTGCATGGCAGAGTTCCAAGACGAAAACCACTGCTGAGCAAAAAGAACATAAAAGCTCGTTTCAGTTTTGCCAGAAAACATCTCGATGATCCCCAAGACTTTAGGAAAATACTCTGTGGACTGACGAGACAAAAGTTGAACTTTTTGGAAGGTGTGTGTCCCATTACATCCAGTGTAAAAGTAACACAGCATTTCAGAAAAGGAACATCATACTAACAGTAAAATATGGTGGTGCTAGTGTGATGGTCTGGGGCTGTTTTGCTGCTTCAGGACCTGGAAGACTTGCTGTGGTAAATGGAACCATGAATTCTGCTGTCTACCAAAAAAATCCTGAAGGAGAATGTCTGGCCATCTGTTCGTGACCTCAAGCTGAAGCGCACTTGGGTTCTGCAGCAGGACAATGATCCAAAACACACCAGCAAGTCCACCACTGAATGGCTTAAGAAAAACAAAATGAAGACTTTGAAGTGGCCTAATCAAAGTCCTGACCTGAATCTGATTGAAATGCTGTGGCATGACCTTAAAAAGGCGGTTCATGCTCGAAAACCCTCCAATGTGGCTGAATTATAACAATTCTGCATAGATGAGTGGGCCAAAATTCCTCCACAGCGCTGTAAAAGACTCATTGCCAGTTATCATAAACGCTTGACTGCGGTTGTTTCTGCTAAGGGTGGCCCAAACAGTTATTAGGTTTAGGGGGCAATCACTTTTTCACACAGGGCCATGTAGGTTTGGATTTTTTTTTCCTTAATAATAAACACTTTCTTTTAAAAACTGCATTTTGTGTTTACTTGTGTTATCTTTGTCTAATATTTAAATTTGTTTGATGATCTGAAACATTTAAGTGTGACAAACATACAAAAAATGAGAAATCAGGAAGGAGGCAAACACTTTTTCACACCACTGTATGAAATGATGTTAAGTGATGATGATGATGAGTGATGTTAAGTCTGATGTTAAGTCTGGAATTACCTGCTGGACAGATGAGGTGAGGTGACTAGGAAAACACAGCTTTACTGAACTCACTCAGCTTGACAGCCACTGACAGATTGTTGGCTAAGCTCAGGTGAGATAAGAGACGCTGTATGATGGCCAACCTGGCCTTATATAGGGCGAGGCGGAGGCGCCACCTGCAGGTGCGTGTCCATCTTACACTTTCCATATCTCACATTTTCCCTCCCCTTTAAAAAAGTCCAAAACCACTCACTCAATTAGAGCCTCCCCAATTTGGGACCTGAATGATGCACTAACAAACGAAAACTAATGTTTCTAAATGGCCTAACACATTCACACAGCAAAACCTAAAATAGGGAGGATGGGTGGACTGCCGTCCTGCCCACATGGCAAGGTGGATTATTCTGCTACCTGCTGGGGTAAATTAGAGTTCATTAATAACTAAAATTGCATGCCATATTCCTAAACTAAAACTGAAAAAAAAATTAATCCCTTATATAACATTCTTAATAGCCTTGACATTCAATATATAACACTCTCTCTTTTTTTCTTTTTTTTTAAACAACCACACCAACATAACAACAACAACAGAACTTAGGTTCAACAAGTACAAAACTGGCATGGGGGCCCAGGGCACCCGCTCTGCAGATGCGCCCCTGGAAACAGCCGGTCTCCGGGGTGATGGCTGGCCCTCTGGACACTGAAGCCACTCCTCTTCACCATCGACCTTGTCCCACGTCCAGCCTTATCTCCTGGCGTCTTCTCCCGGACACGCCGAAGCCGATTTGCATGCCATACCGAGCCATCAGACAGCTTGAATTCCACTGCGCCCAGTTTCTCCATTATACGCAGACACCCGATGCTCCTCAGGTTGTTGTCTGGCCCGTCATCGCTGCGGATGCTCCTCATCCCAGCTCTGAACCCAATCCAGGATCCTCAACGGGGCCTGGCTTGGCTTGAGATGCTGTTGTCGAGCACGCTGATCCTCCGTGCTTCGCGGTCCTGCCCCGGCCTCTTCTAATACCGTTGCAACGTTCACCATCGTAGCCGCAAACCCTCCGTCCTTCCACGGCCAGGCTCAGGAGGCATCTGGGGCCAGCTCACTGGTGTCGCTCGTCGGTCTAGGTACTGACCCTGGGCGAAATTGGTCCTGCTTGACCGCCATGGTGCGGTCATTTCTCCAGCCTGCACAGTGTGGATGGTTGTTGGGGGTGGGCTGAGTGCTTTCTTCCGTGGCCTCTCCGGGTTAAATCCACGACAGACCCTGGCAAAATGGTTCAAGCGACTACATCTGTTACAATGTGCTCCTCTCACTGGACAGTTCTTAGCCTTTTTATGGTGCTTAGCAGACCCACAGCCCATGCAAAGGGACTTTCCCGGGGCAGACCTTCAGCTGGTGGCATTTGCTTCCATATCCTCGTCATCCAAGCTATCTTGGCTCTCCAGGTCCATGGCATTTGCTGTGACAAGAGGCTCCAGCGGCTGCTGTGACTGGTGTCTGATTAGCTCCAGAGCTAGCTTGCCTGAGGTTTCTATTTGGAGTGCTAGCTTGATGGCTCTGGATAACACTTGGCGCTGTAAGCAGCCTAGCTGGCAATGTGGCACTGCAGGTATGCTCTGCCAGCTGGTCATGAATCGTTTGCTCCTCCAGTGCTCTGAAATGGCACTTGCTAGCAAGCTGCCTCAAATTGGTGATGAACTGCCAGACGGGTTCACCTACCCGCTGGTGCCGCTGCTGAAAGCAGATCTTTCGGACCGTCACATTATCTGGGGTGTCGAAATGGCTAGCTAGCAGCTCTGCTACCTCCTCGCAGGTGTCAGCAGCACTGAGCATTTGCAGGATTCGTTGGCCCTCTATGCCCAAGTTGTGCACCAATAGCTCCCAGGCTCTCTGCTTGTCGAGCTCCCCAAGACCCAGCGCGGCAACGTAGTTCAGAAAGGCCTTGTACCACCTAAGCCAGGGCACTGACGGTTCTCCGGGCACCTCAAAGAAAGGGTAAATAGGGACCATGCATGCCTCCATGGTTTAATCCATTGTTGCCAATGTTATGTCTGGAATTGCCTGCTGGACAGACGAGGCGAGGTGACTGGGAAAACAGCTTTTTTGAAGTCACTCAGCTTGACAGCTACTGAAAGATTGTTGGTAAAGCTCAGGCGAGATAACAGATGCCGTAGCATGGCCGACCCGGCCTTATATCAGGCGGGGCAGAGGCGCCACCTGCAGGTGCATGTCCATCTTCCACTTTCCATATCTCACACACGGAACACAGTGAAGACAGTTATCATCAAGTGGAGAAAATATGGCACAACAGTGACATTACCAAGAACTGGACATCCTTCCAAAACTGATGAAAAGACAAGAAGAAAACTGGTCAGGGAGGCTGCCAAGAGCCCGACAGCAACACTGAAAGAGCAGCAGGAATTTCTGGCAAATACTGGCTGTTTAGTACATGTGACAACAATCTCTCGTCTTCTTTATATGTCTGGGCTATGGGGTAGGGTGGCAAGATGGAAGTCTTATCTTGTGAAGAAAAACATACAAGCCCGGCTATATTTTGTAAAAACACATTTGAAATCTCCCAAATGCATGTGGGAAAATGTGTTATGGTCCAGTAAAACCAAGGTTGAACTTCTTGGCCATAATTGCAAAAGGTATATTTGGCGCAAACACAACACTGCTCATCACCAAAAGAACACCATACCTACAGTGAAGCATGGTGGTGACAGCATCATGCTTTGGGGCTGTTTTTCTTCAGATGGAACTGGGGCCTTAGTCAAGATGGAGAGAATAATGAACAGTTCCAAATACCAGTCAGTGTTGGCACAAAACCTTCAGACTTCTGCTAGAAAGCTGAAGATGAAGAGGAACTTCATCTTTCAGCACGACAATGACCCAAAGCACACATCCAAATCAACAAAAGAACGGCTTCACCAGAAGAAGATTAAGGTTTTGGAATGGCCCAGGAAGAGTCCAGACCTGAATCCGATCGAACATCTGTGGGGTGATCTGAAGAGGTCTGTGCACAGGAGATCCCCTTGCAATCTGACAGATTTGGAACATTTTTGGAAAAAAGAGTGGCCAAATATTGCCACATCAAGATGTGCCACGCTGATAGACTCCTACCCAAAAAGACTGAGTGCTGTAATAAAAGCCAAAGGTGCTGCTACAAAGTATTAATCTAAGGGTGTGCATATTTATACAACCAGGTTATTGTAAGTTTTTTATTTTTTCCCTTGAAAGATTTCAGTTTGTTTTTCAGTTGGGTTGTACAGGTTATAGGTCACAGTAACGTGGAAAAAGTTTTGAAATGATTTATCTTGGTCTCATTTTTACATCACAAAAACCTAGCATTTGAACAGACTTTTTATATCCACTGTAAGTAACATTAACACCATCTCTCTCTAATTATAAAAAGAAAATGCTAAATGACGATGCTAACTTCTTACTAATAGGAAACATTATAGTGTGTCAGCCCATCGTTTCTGTGGTTTAAATTACTGCTAAGATTCTTAATTTACTTAATTTCAGTATAGTATAAATTTATAAAACTGTTACTACAGCATTTTTCTTTGTGCTGCTAACTTTATTCTGGTGCTTCTATATTTTTTCTGTGACAAGATCCTTGACAGCAATGCCAGCTTACAGCCCTTTGATGAGGTACAACTTGTGTGTGTTGGGACAATGACACCAGCATCATACCTACGTAAACAAATACCTATACATTTCAAAACTGTGCACGGATGGACTGACACAATACTTAGCTATCCCATGCTACCATGCTACAAGCACCAAGGCATCAGCACCTATGGTGCTGTCATTGTATTCTCTTTTTGTTTTCATTTTACCAACATCCCAGCTTCACTGGAATTGGGGTTGTATTTATTAGTCTACACTGACTTGACTGACTTAGTCCACACTGACTTGTGTACACAAGCTGAGAGCTTTCATGGGATTTGAGCACATCCTACAATCATGTCAAGATTGATAAATACAGATCTTTACATTGAAATGATTGTACAACCAGTTTTCTATGTTACGTACATTTAATAAATGAGTGCCAGTGTGCTTCAGTATGGTACCACTATGGACTATTGTCTGATACCTGACCCAAGCAGGTAGCAGCAACCTGTGGATTTAGATTTTGAAAACTGTAGACTTACAGTGATTGTTAGCAGGCCATCCCTTGCTGCTGTGTTAATTGTAAGTCTTGCCATGCCATTGCCAGTTGTGATGCCATTGACTGGACCAGGAGTAACCACCACTGGAACATTTGAGGCAGGAGTTTCATCTGGATTCAAAACTTCAACCTGCCATCACAAAGTAATTAAAATTTGCTTTAAATGTATTGCATGGAACTTGTGAAAACTCTGCTTTTAGCCTCCGCATGTTTAATACAGTACTTTGTAGAGCTACAAATTATAATTTAAATGATAAATATAGATGCATCATAGTTGTCCTGTGTTATTAAAAATAGTGTAATTACATTTTAGTGATTCTGTAAATGCAACTGTAACCCAGTGTAAAAATGTGACTAGAATTATGAATGTCCCCCCTTCTTCTTAAAGCGGTATCAGAGCCACTTAGCATGGTCAGGTTCTTTTCTTTTTTTCCTACAGTGTTGACTTCAATTTCTCTTGACTCTGAAACCATAAACTCCTCTTGAATTTCTGCCACTGACTCTTCCTTTGGCTTTGAAATTTGAGTTACTTCTATGTCTGATTTCAAGACTTCGGGCACTTCTTCTTTTCCTGGAACTCCAGCTACTTCTTTGTCCGACTCTGAAATTTCAACAACTTTGTCTTCAGGTGAAATTTCCGGAACTTTAGGCACTTTATCCAGTTTATTCTAGAAAATGTTCCTAACTATTTATGAATATATATTTATTTAAATATTCATATTCAAATTATGTATTCCCATTGTGAAATGGGTGTTTTTCTTTTCTAAAAGCAGTATCAATATTTATAATTTAATTCACGTTAAACTATCTACTCCCATTGTGAAATGAATGTCCCCTCTTCTTCTTAAAGCGGTATCAACACTCATAATTCTAGTCACGTTTTTACACTGGGTTACACAACAGAATTGGCTTCTCTTACAGCTTTCTAATAATATGAATGGGCTTTCTGTTCTAATTAAGCACACAGCCTTACCTAGTCTATACTGCTTTATGTGTGCTTTTAAAAGCACTTTCATATGTGCTCATACATAAGCAATAGATTAGTAATTTACCGTAACATCAAAGGACATTCCTGGCTTATAATATTTGGGAGTTCTTCTGAAATGGATGGCGTAGGGTGATGTGACAATCTGGATCCCTCTCAATTCTGCCTCCACCATTTCACTCCCTGTGACAGGACACAAAAACAACCACATGCACTTAAAATTGGATCAATAGAAATTCTTTTCAAATATGATCTCTGCCTTTCTGCAATATAAAATAAAACAGTTATTCCCCATTTTTGACAAACATTCTGATCTGATGAATTGATTTTAGGGATGATGCTGATGTAATATTTTTGTTGCCCCCTTTAATTTAAGCTGAAGTATACATACAGTACATACAGTATCTTGATTGTTTGCTTGATTTAAAGGTCCCATTAACTACAAAATGTTGTTTATATCGGTTTTATTCTTATCAAATACATCCATCAATCACATTTATAAAATATCAAAACTGTCACTTCATGAAGAAATACACACTACTTTTAGATGAACTTTTTAAAACAACACAGAATAGTTTTTGGTCTTTAAAAACACATCTGTATGCCCTTGCGGATCCCAAAACTTGAAATAAATTTCTGCAATATCTACTTTATGGAACCTTTAACAGCAACTGTAGCTGTGTAGGAAGAAAAACTGCAAAAAATGTATCACTGTCCAAGTATTTACTGACCTAACTGAAACACTTGATCATACTGCACAGACACAAACAGCCTTTCTCTCTCTTACCACTTTCTGTGAGCACACTGACTGATACAAGTATGGAGGACCCAACAAATTTGTTGATATCTTTCACAGTGTTTGTGATGTGTTCTTTTGTCAATGTGGCACGTCCTTCACCATTTCTGATCTACAGGAATAAACAATAAAGAAATGGGTCTTAACAGTCAATACAGTCACTGCAGTCATTTAAATGTGGACAATGGCATTATTTTATATGGAACTCCTAAATCTCAGGTCTAAATACATGCTTACATCCACTCTTTGAAGAGAACTTGAAAAGATCTGCTTTTTGTCATCCTTATGGATGACCCCAAATACCACATAGGCTGTCCCATCCACCTCTTCACCAAACAGGTACCTAAAACATGAAGGAAAAGCATGTTTAAACAACAAAATTAAGCAGGCCAAGACCCCCTATTTTGCTTCAAAAACAAAAACTTTCACATACGTAGCTTTGATGTCGACAGTGAGACTTTCACTGTCCACATAGAAGAATCTGTTCCTGGGTGTTAGCTTCACCTCAAAACTGGGAAGCACTACACAATTAAAGGATTACGAGTGTCAAGTCACATCATGTTATTCAACACAACCATAGCACATTTAACTGAAAAGTTAAGTTGACCGTGTACAGGTACAGGGCATCTGATGAGACACTCACCATATTCCTTGACCTCAAAATCTGCAGAATAGCTCTGCTGTGGATTGTTGGTAAATTTTGCCACTATCTTCCACACTCCAAGACTAAGCAGACACACAGGATACAGAAATTAGACTTGAGGCTGTAGTTGTTGAGAGACAACACAAAGAGCAAAATACAGACATTTCGAGGGGCAGAAGCTCAATCAAAAAAAAAAGGCATTCCGAAATACTGAAAAAAGTAAGGACACATACAGTAGGACAATTTTTTCTGTACTTACTTGGTATATTTATTTTATTTTAAAGGGCCTATATCATGCAAAATTGACTTTTTTGAGCTTTTAAGCATGTTATAATGTTAATTCCTCACCAAAAACACCCCCAAAGTGGTATTTTGCTCCATTCACGCATCTCTGAGCATTCCTCCTCAATCCTGCTCTCTGAGCTGCTTCTCCGCCCTGTTCCTGATAATGACTGGGTCCCCACGTTCATACGTATGAACGTGGGTGAGCCGCCCACTCCAGGAAGTGCCTGTGCTGCCAGCACCGCCCCCAGGCTAATGCACACACCCACTTTCTCCGCGCAGCTAACAGAGCGGTGATCGGCAAAACTCTTTCACTTTAGCATTGACACTGTGAAGAAATAGTTCCTCTCGCACCTAATCTGTTCAGTGACAACAACTGTTTGCTTTTTTATGTAAGACAATGTCTTCTAAGTGGCGTAAATGTGTCTTTGGCTGTGAGAGATTTAGGAGTTTGCTCAGCCTTCCTAAAGAAGAGCCTACTCGTCAGAAATGGTTGGAGTTTATTTTCGGGAGCACGCGTCAAATCAGCCAGCAACTTTTTGTCTGTGACCGCCAGTTCTATAATAAATACAACACTATGAAAGACATTTCTCTTCGCTTTTCATTTAGCAGTCAGAAACTTCCTTTAAACGTCTTCGAGGTCGCTGTGGTATCTTGTGCACCTCAAATTCCCGATCGGACTCTGGGTCAATGTAGATGTTGTTTTCGTGGGCGGAACCCAGCGACACGCTACAGCAGCCGGCTCAGGGGTTACGTCATGAAATGGGCAGCAGCCACAAGAAGGAGAGGCGGAGCCTCAGAGATCGAGGCATCTTACTTCCGGGTTGGAAAAGTAGTTCGCAAAAATAACTCATATTTCATAAGAAATTCATTCTCCAGTGTACCAAAGGTAATATACTATCACATACATGCACATAATTTACTCTGAAAGGCTTAAAATAGCATGATATAGGCCCTTTAATACCTTTACACTCATGGGAATGCAATACTCCATAGATTTCTACAAAACTATCAGCTCACACAGAGACCATGGTCTTCATCATTAATTATTTATTTACATGACAAAAGGTCAATGGCAAAAAAAGGTCAGCTCCCATGAAAAAATATTAAATTAATTTTAAATCACCCTTTTATTGTCATTCAACTGTACAACCAATCATGTACAGTAGAACAAGATTGTGTTTTACCTATCTACTGTGTTAATCACACACACCCCAAGTGTAGAATCAGAGGGCCGCTGCCATGCAAGGCACCACCACAAATTTCCCTCCTCCATTCCTTTATTGCTGAGCACCAAGCTGGACGGCAGGAAGTTCCACTTTTATATGGTCTTCGGCATGACCCGGCCGGGATTTGAACCCCTGCCTCCCGGGTGTGGGGTGGATGCTCTACCAACTGAGCCACCACTCCGGTAATCAATCCATCCATCCATCCATCCATCCATCATGGACATGGTGGCTATGTTGATAGAACATTTGCCCCACAACCGGGAGGTTGGGGGTTTAAGTCCCAGCCGGGCCATAGCAAAGACCATATAAAAATGGTACTTCCCACCTTCTAGCTTGGTGCTCAGCATAATAGAATGGTTGAAAGAAAAGTTGTTTGTGGCAGCACCTTGCATGGCAGTGGCCCCTCTGATTCTACATGTGATTAACATTGTAGATAGGAGAAACGTAATTTCGTTCTACTGTACAGGATTGGCTGTATGGACTGAATGACAATAAAGTTTTTATCACTTTTCCAGGGATCCAGGTCGCGGGAGCAGAAATCCAAGTAGAAAAGCCCAGACTTCCCTCTCCCCAGCCACCTGCTCCACTCTCAGAGGGGACACCAAGGCGTTCCCAGGCCAGTTGGAAGACGTAGTCTCTCCAGCAGGTGCTGGGTCTGCCTAGGGGTCTCCTCCCAGTGGGACATGCCCAAAAAACCTCAAGTGTTAGGTGTCCAGGAGGCATCCTAATTCGATGCCAAAACCACCTGGCTCCTTTGGGTGTGGAGGAACAGCAGCTCTAATGTGAGCCTCTCCCAGATAACTGAATTCCTCTCTCTCTCTCTCTCTCTCTCTCTCTCCTTTCCGCTTCCGGTGGGTGCGAGTGAGAACGTGAGTGAGGAGTTTTGGATTATACTTTTTCACAACGTTTGGACTTTTCCTTTATCCTTTGTTATTGGCTGCATATTCAGGTAAGTTTATTTCAGTCTTTTGAGTGCGTTTGTGTTTTTGTTTGTTTTTTTTGGCGTTTTGCTGGAGGATGGCGTCCTTTGAGACGCCACCTCCGTCTATCCGGCAGGGAGTGAGGATAGTCCCGCCGGATAGCAGCGTTGCTGTGGAGGAGGTTCTTCTTGCTGTGGGTGAGAAGGTGGGACATGATATGATCTGCTTTGCCTCAAGAATGAATAAAGCTGTCGTTGTGTTTTTGACTGGTGAGGAATATGTCCATAGTCTGATTGGGAGCGGTGTTGTAATTGGGGACACGTATGTACAGGTGTCCCCGTTATCTGTTCCATCAACGCGCATCACCGTTTCAGGTGTTCCTCCCTTCATCACTAATGAGCAGTTGGAGACGGAGCTTCGCAGATTTGGTTAGTTTGCGGGCCCGTTTAGAACTGTGAGTTTGGGATGTAAGGATAGTAAATTAAAACATGTCAAATCACTTAGGCGCCAGGTATTCATGTTTTTGGACTCGCCCACTCAAACGTTAGAAGTGTCCTTCCGGGTTAAACATGGGGACGGCTCCTACATGGTGTATGCGAGCTCAGGGCAAATGAAGTGCTTTGAATGTGGAGACGTGGGCCATAAACGGTTCACTTGTCCGCATAAGCAACGGGCGGGAGGCTCTGATGAAGCCGCAGCTGAAACCAGCGGTGCAGCCTCCGCTCATGCCGCTACTACAAATGACGTTGCGGGGCCTTCCGCCGGTCCTGCTCCGGAGCCTGCTGCTGTGTGTGTGGACAGCCCAGCTGTGGCGCCCGCAGCCCAGCTTACGGTTGGGAGCGTGGCTGGTGATGACGCCCAAACAGTCACTGATGGTGCATCAGAATCTAGCTGTGAGAAAAGGCCTGTAAAATCAGCAGCTGTGGTTCCGGTGGCTGCTAACGTTTCTGAACAGCTGACGGAACAACACCAGTCAGCTGCTGTAAGTGGCGTTCAGGAAACTGTAGATCACGATCAATCAGCTGGGACAGCTGTATCAAACAGTAAATTAAGTTGTGATGAGGAAATGGATTCTGATTCTGATACTGTGTCTATTGGAGAAACTTGCAGTAAAAGCAAAAGCTTGTACTCATTGGATGAAATAAATGTTTTCCTGGACGAAACCTACAAACGAGCAGTTAAAGTCACTGATTACTTCAGTGACGCCAATAAATTTATTAGATCTGTTAAAGTGCTGGAAAGGCGGGTTGGCCTTGACCTCCTGGATGAGAGAAAACGTTTTCGCCTTAAAAAACACCTAACGGCCCTGCGTAAATCAGCAGGAGGAAAAAAGGTCACACGCACCCGACAGATGAAATAACGTACATGGGTATGCACAGCACGGTGTTCCTATATATCTACTGCTCTTTGCTGTCTCTCCCTGTCTTCTATCTTCTCTATCTCCCTATGCAAAACATAAAATTAGGAACCTTAAATGTCAATGGTGGGAGGGGCAATCATAAGAGGGGATTAGTTGGTGAATTGTTTAGACAAAAGAATCTTAACATTTTGTTTTTGCAAGAAACTCATACCACTTCAGCAGATGAAGTGGACTGGGGCTTGTGGTGGAAGGGCCCTTTTTCACTCAGTCATGGTACAAATTTTAGTGCAGGAGTAGCCATTTTGTTTGGGGAATCTGTGAATGCAACAGTTCTTTCTGTAGTGGAGGTAGTGAAGGGCAGGCTGCTCTTTGTTAGGGCAGAAATAGAGAATTCGGTGTTTTGTCTGATCAACATCTATGCTCCAAATCAGGGTTCTGAAAGAACTGCCTTTTTCAATAAACTGAAAAATGAATTGCAGAATTATCACCAAGATCAACTTATTGTTGCTGGTGATTTCAACTGCACCTTAGATTTTACTGTGGATCGAACTAATGCAGAACCTCATCTTCAGTCATCGCGAGTTTTAAAAAATATCACTGTACAGTTTGACCTTTTGGATACATGGAGAATTAAACATGCAAACACTAGACAATATACCTGGGTCAGAGTCGTAGACAATACGGTCAGTGCTGCCAGATTAGATAGGATATATGTTTCTCAAAGTTTTGGCCCAGGAATTCTTCATAGCAACATAAGTCCTGTCGGTTTTACAGATCATCATCTAGCTTCTGTGATGTTAATCATTTCACCAGGGGAAAGAACTAGATCCTATTGGCATTTCAACAATAAGCTCCTTCAAGACAACGCTTTTTGTCATTATTTTGTGTGTTTCTGGGAACACTGGAGGGCTACAAAGCCTCGTTTTAGTTCCTTAGGACAGTGGTGGGAGGTTGGCAAGGTGCAAATTCGCATTTTTTGTCAGCAGTATACTGCAAACTCGACTGCTGTCATCAGAACCAAAGTTTGTGAACTTGAGGACACTGTTAAGAGGCTGGAGGAGAGTTTGATTAGGGATCGGGATTCTACCTCGGGTCCCTTGCTGCAGGCGAAGAGATCGGCCCTGAGCTCTTTGCTGCGGGAAAGAGTGAAGGGAGCACTTGTTAGGTCCCGGTTTACTCAGCTGAAGGACATGGACGCCCCAACGTCCTTTTTTTTCAATCTGGAGAAGTCTGCCGCAAAAAAGAAATTGATGACTTGTTTAAAACTCCCACATGGTCAAATAACTACAGATCCATCTGAGATGAGGAGCCATGCAGTGGATTTTTATGGGGCCCTGTTTGGTGCAGAACCATGCTGTATAGACTCTCGAAATCAACTCTTTGGGGGCCTTCCCAAGCTCAGCCCAGGGGAAAGGGCTGCTCTGGACTGCGAACTGACCTTGGATGAGTTAACTGTAGCAGTCAATCAAATGGCTCTGGGACGTGCACCTGGACTTGACGGTCTCTCTTCTGACTTTTTTAAGCACTTTTGGGATATTATAGGATCAGATTTTTATGACGTTCTAATTGACTGTTATAGAACTGGATCTTTGCCTGTTTCCTGTCGGCGTGCAGTACTATCCCTGCTGCCTAAGAAAGGGGACTTGGCCTTGCTTAAAAACTGGAGGCCCGTTGCTCTTCTTTGCACAGACTATAAGGTGCTTTCTAAAGCCCTATCAAATAGACTAAAAAATGTTTTGGATGTCATCATAGATAGAGATCAAACGTATTGTATTCCTGATCGAACCATTATGGACAATATTTTCCTCATACGTGATGTTCTTCATCTTAGTAAATGTTATGATTTAAAGTTTGGTATTGTGTCTTTGGACCAGGAAAAAGCTTTTGATAGGGTTGACCACTCCTATTTGTTTTCCACACTTAAGGGGTTTGGTTTTGGCAATATTTTTTTGACATGGGTTAATATGTTATATACTGGAGCTGAGTGTTTGGTAAAGTTGGGGGCAGGGCTGAGTCGGCCAATCCCAGTACATCGGGGAATAAGGCAGGGTTGTCCGATCTCGGGTCAACTGTACAGCTTGGCTATTGAGCCTTTGCTGTGCAGGTTGCGCACTCAGCTGGGTGGTTTGACCCTGCCGGGGCCCTCCAGTAGTTGTCGTCCACTCGTCTTGTCTGCTTATGCAGACGACGTTAACATTTTCATCACATCCCACAGGGATGTACAGTGTTTGGTGGACACTCTGTCTATTTATGAAAAAGCATCTTCTGCACGGGTAAACTGGGGCAAAAGTGAGGGTTTATTGGTGGGGCAGTGGACACATCAAGACATTCCTCATCTACCTGGAGGTCTTCTGTGGGGGAAAGCCGGTCTTAAAGTGTTGGGGGTGTTTTTGGGTTCTGAGGACTTTGAAAGCAAGAACTGGGAGGGATGTAAGGAGAAGGTGTGTGCCCGTTTTTCTAAATGGAATTGGTTGCTACCACAGCTGTCTTATAGGGGAAGAGTTCTGGTCGCCAATAATCTGGTCGCTTCGGCTCTTTGGCATAGACTTATCGCTTTGACACCGCCCAGGAGCCTGGTGGAGGAGGTCCAGAAGATGATCGTGGGTTTCTTTTGGTCTGGTCGACACTGGGTGCGTGCGGCTGCTCTCTACCTGCCTGTTGCCGAGGGAGGACAGGACCTGGTTGACATACAGTCCAAGATCACCTGTTTTAGGCTTCAGACTGCGCAACGGTTCCTCTATGGATGTGGCCCCTGCTGGATGGACACTGCAAAACTGCTCCTGAGGAGAGTTGGCCGCTTGGGCTACGACAAGCAGCTTTTCCTCGTGAAATCCGGGGAGATGGACTTTACTGGACTTACTGCCTTTTATGCCTCTGTTTTGCATGCATGGCAAGTCTTCGCTGTAGCTCGTATTCCTGAGGAGACACCAGGTATGTGGCTGTTTGAGGAACCGTTGTTTTTCAATGGATTCATGGACACTCAGTTGCTGCAGTCTGTCAGTCTGCGAACCTGTTTAAGAGAGGCGGGCTGCACCAAGCTTGGCCATCTGATGAAGATGTCAACCACGTCCATAGAAACGCTGAGGCGGAAAGCCAATATTACATCCGTCAGACTGGTGCATAGGGTGGTGACGGAAGTGTGTGCTGCCCTGCCACGACCACTGAGAGCCTTTGTGGAAAACCGCACTCTTTCTGATCAATGGGATGAGGACACTGTGTTCAGCTTTCCTGCCCTTTCCGTAAGTCCAGCAGTGGGAGAGTGGCAGGAGGAAGAAGACCACCTGCTGTCTTTCGGAACTCCCCGTCTGGGCAAGTTCCAGGCTGTAGGGAAGAAGGCGGCGTATCACATTTGTGTGAAAGTTCTAAATCTGCGCTCTCTGACGGGGGTAAAAGAGTCGAAGTGGGCGGGGTTTTTGGGGCCGGGATTCTCCCCAAAGGGCAGCTGGCGCTCCATGTACAAGCCCCCTATAGAGAAACGGACTGCAGATCTCCAGTGGAGGATTGTGCATGGGGCAATAGCTACAAACAAATACAGAGCACACCTGGATCCTAGTGTTGGGGAGGGTTGTTTGTTTTGTTCACAAGTCGAGACCCTGGAGCACTTGTTTGTTGGATGTTTTCGTTTGTCTGGGCTTTTTGATCTTTTGAAAGTTTGGTTTCATGATTTTGGTGAATGTTTTTCTTTTGGTTTGTTTATTTATGGTCCGAAGTACAAAGTGGCAAAGAAGTCTGTGCATATTTTGATAAACTTCTTGTCTGGTACCGCTAAACTTGCCATTTGGCTGACGAGGAAAAACCGGACTATTAACACTGGCAATGTGGACCCCGTGTCTGTTTTTAAGGCCCTGTTAAAAGTCAGACTCCGGGTGGAGTTTTCTTATTATAAAATGGTGGACAATTTGGAGGAGTTCTCCAATAAATGGACTGTTGGGAGTGTTTTGTGTTCTGTGGGGGAGGGGGATGAGTTATGTTTGAATTTTTGAAATGTGGAACACTTGGGTGGAATGATGGTATGATGGTGATTTTATATTTTTGAATTGTACAATAAAGGGACTTTTTAAACGTCAAACGTCTCTCTCTCTCTCTCTCTCTCTCTCTCTGTTTCCGGCGGCCGAAGGAGGAGGGCGGAAAAAGGGAACTCCGTGGTTTGTTTGGACTTTTTTTTCGATTTTCTACTACTGAACGCTTTTTCAGTTTTTGTTTTTTTGGGTGGAGGATGGCAACTTTGGAAAAGCCACCTCCGTCTATCCACCAGGGGGTGCGGATCGTTCCCCCGGACAGCACTGTTACTGTGGAAGAGGTGCTTCTGGCTGTGGCCGAGCAGGTGGGCCATGATGCGATCTGCTTTGCGTCCCGAATGAATAGAGCTGTAGTTGTGTTTCTGGCTGCTGAAGAGGATGTTCACACCATGATTGCAAGCGGTGTTGTTATCGGGGAAACGTATGTACAGGTGTCCCCCTTATCTGTCCCATCAACGCGTATCACCGTCTCAGGTGTTCCACCTTTCATCACTGACGAGCAGTTGGCGACGGAGCTCCGCAGATTTGGGAAGATTGCGGGCCCGTTTACAACTCTGACTTTGGGATGCAAGGAGACCAAGTTAAAACATGTGAAATCACTCAGGCTACTGGTGTTCATGTTTTTGGACTTGCCAACTGCGACTCTGGAAGTGTCCGTCCGGGTCAAACACGGGGACAGCTTCTATATGGTGTATGCAAGCTCAGGACAGATGAAGTGTTTTGAATGTGGAGACGTGTGCCATAAACGGTTCGCTTGTCCGCACAGGCAGCGGGCGGGGAGCTCTGATGGAGCCGCGGCTGGTACCGGCGGCGCGCCCTCCGCTCACGCCGCTGTTGCGAACGGCGTGGCGGGGCCTTCCGCTGCAGCTGAGGCTGCCGGCGCGGCCTCCACTCCCGCCGCTACTACAGACGACGTTGCAGGGCCTTCCACTGGTCCTGCTCCGGAGCCTGCCGCTGTGTCTGTGGATAGCCCGGCTGTGGTGCCCGCAGCCCAGCTTACGGCCGGGAGCGTTGCTGGTGATGGCGCCCAAAATGTCACTGATGGTGCATCAGAATCATCTCGCTGTGTGACATCAGCGGCTGTGCTTCCGGAGGCTGCTACCGTTTCAGAGCAGGAGACGGAGCAGCGACAGTCAGCTGCTGTGGGTGGCGTCCAGGAAAATTTGGCCCATAATGAATCCACTGGTCCAGATGAACCAAACAGTCAGCTGAGTTGTGCTGACGAGGAAATGGAATCTGATAACGACACTGTGTCTAATACTGAGTCTATTGAGGCAAAATGCAGTACAAACACGAGTTTGTATTCACTGGAAGAAATAAATGCTTTTCTGGATGAAACCTATAACAAGGCCATTAAAGTCACTGACTACTTCAGTGGCACTGATAAATTCATTAACTCTGTTAATGTGCTAAGAAGGCAGGTTGGTCTTGACCTGGATGAAAGGAAACGTTTTCGCCTCAAGAAACACCTGACAGCCCTGTGTAAAGCAGCAGGGGGAACAGGGGTCAAGCGCGCCCGACAGGAGGAATAAATGGCGGTCGTTCCTCTGCCTGTTTTACACATTTTTGGGATATTGTTTGATCAGACTTTTATATGACGTTTCTAATTGACTGTAATTGACTGTCACGGAACTGGATCTTTACCTGCAGGGCATGGATGCCTGTCACTCTGTTTAACATGCTTTTTAAACATCTGGATTTTAATGGGACACACGCCAGACTTTTATTTGTGGACTTCTCCTCCGCCTTTAATACAATCCAACCTCATATCTTAGTTGAAAGGCTCCTGCAGCAATTTGATTTGAGCAATAATCTGGTGGGTTGGATTCTGGATTTCTTAACCAACAGGACGCAGAGAGTAAGGGTCAATGGTACATTGTTGGACCAAAAGTGCTCTTCTACTGGCTCTCCTCAGGGGTGTGTGTTGTCACCACTACTCTTCATCCTGTACACAAACATGTGTCGGAGCAGACATGACAACAGACACATTATAAAGTATGCTGATGACTCAGTTATTGTCAGTCTCCTCCAGGATGGTGAGAGTGGCCACGGCCCAGTAGTTGATGATTTTGTTCACTGGTGTGAGGATTCCTACCTGCAGCTGAATACGACAAAAACTAAAGACATGATTATTGAATTTAGGAGGAAAAATCCCAAGCACAAAATCACCGTACTAAAAGGCCAGACCACCGAATGTGTACAATCCTACAAATATCTTGGGACGATTATTGATAGTAATTTAAAGTTTGAAGAGAACTGTGAAAGGGTGTGCAAAAAAGGTCAGCAACATTTGCATTGCTTGAGAAAACTTGCATGCATCCAAGATGACCGAACCATAATGACAATGTTTTATCGGGCTTTTATTGAATCTGTTTTATTCTTTTCTTTAGTGTCATGGTTTGGTCAGATAAAACTGAAACAGAGGAAATCCTTGGATCAGGTAGTTAGATGGTCCAGTCGTTTGCTTGGTGAGCCACAGCTGAGCCTGACATCCCTGTACACCAGACAAGTACAGAGGATGGCTACCTCCATTTTAAATGATGACTCCCACCCTTTGCACTGCCACTTTCAGCTTCTTCCCTCAAGACGGAGGTTTGCTGTCCCAAAAAGTAGAACCCAGTGCTACAAAAACAGTTTTGTCCCTGCTGCTGTCAAAGAGTTGAACAAGCTGTAAAAATATATTGCACATAATTTAGGTTTCATGGGATCGATTCCACCCTTGACCATCGTGGGTTCGATCCCACCCCCAGACCATCGGTGACCCTTCTGTGTGGAGTTTGCATGTTCTCCCCGTGTCTGCGTGGGTTTACTCCGGGCACTCCGGTTTCCTCCCACATGCCACAAACATGCAAGTTAGGTTAATTGGCATCAAAACTGGGGATTCTAAATTGTCCTTAGGTATGGATGTGAGAGTGAATGGTTGTCTGTCTCTCTGTGTTGGCCCTGCGATGGACTGGCGATCTGTCCAGGGTGTACCCTGCCTCTCGCCCAGAGATGCTGGGATAGGCTCCAGACCCCCCACGACCCGAAAGGATTAAGCGGTAGAAGATGGATGGATGGATAATTTAGGTACCTATTTATTAACTCCATTTTATATTTACTTATTTTTGTAGGATGTCACTTGGGTTCTAAATATTTTATTGGGTTTTAGACCTTTGAGTTTTTAACCTCTTTGACTAGTTTTTAACTTTTAATATGACCCTTCTCTCTTACCTCTGGTTTTTCTCCCAACTCTTTGTCTTTTTATACCCTGATTGATGGAACCTTGAGTATTTTTATCATGTTTATAGTCAGCTTCATATGTGCCTGTGTTTGTGTCTATGTTGAATGTAATTTGTGGCTTGTATATATGGATGTCACCAGACTGCAAAACAAATCTACCTACGGGTACAAATAAAGTAACCTGAACCTGAACCTGAACCTGTGCGAGAGGCAGCTGAACAGAGCAGATGGGGTTCTCTGAGTAATGTGGCTTGGATTTGTGCTGTGCGTTTAAACATGGTAAACAGACACTTTTCATGTGTCTGGAATTTTAGAGGTTTGCTTGACAATTATTAGATAAGACTGCAGGTTTCTCCAGAGCTGCGGCCGCAAGGTGGTCGGTGCATCTCGTGGTGGCAACCCCCGAACCAAGTGGTGGACACCAGTGGTGAGGGGGGCCATTAAGCTGAAGAAGGAGTCCTATCAAGCTTGGTTGGCTTGTGGGACTCCCGAAGCAGCTGAGGTGTACCGGCAGGCTAAGCGGAGTGCAGCTCGGGTGGTTGCTGAAGCAAAAACCCGGGTATGGGAGGAGTTCGGTGAGGCCATGGAACAAGACTTTCGGTCGGCTTCAAAGAGATTCTGGCAAACTGTTCGGCGGCTCAGGAGGGGAAAGCAGCTCCCCGTCCACACTGTGTATGGTGCGGATGGGACACTGTTGACTTCAACTGGGGATATCGTCGGGCGGTGGAAGGAATACTTCGAGGATCTCCTCAATCCCACTGATACGCCTTCCACAGAGGAAGCAGGGTTTGGGGACGAGGGGGATGACTCGCCTATCACAGGGGCTGAGGTCGCCAAGGTGGTTAAAAATCTCCTTGGTGGCCGGGCCCCGGGGGTGGACGAGATTCGCCCCGAGTACCTCAAGGCCCTGGATGTTGTTGGGTTGTCATGGTTGACACGCCTCTGCAACATTGCGTGGAGGTCGGGGGCAGTGCCTTTGGCATGGCAAACCGGGGTGGTGGTTCCTCTCTTCAAATAAGGGGACCGGAGGGTGTGCTCCAACTTTAGAGGGATCACACTCCTCAGCCTCCCTGGGAAGGTCTATGCCAAGGTACTGGAGAGGAGAGTCCGGCCGTTGGTCGAACCTCGGATTCAGGAGGAGCAATGTGGTTTTCGTCCTGGCCGTGGCACATCGGACCAGCTCTTTACCCTCTCGAGAATTCTTGAGGGTTCGTGGGAGTTTGCCCAACCAGTTTACATGTGTTTTGTGGACTTGGAGAAGGCATTTGACCGCGTCCCTCGTGGATTTTTGTGGGGGGTGCTTCGGGAGTATGGGGTATCGGGCTTGTTGTTACGAGCTATTCGGTCTCTGTACGACCGTTGTGAGAGTTTAGTTCGCATTGCCAACACTCGGTCGGAGTCATTCCCAGTGAGAGTTGGACTCCGCCAGGGCTGCCCTTTGTCACCGGTCCTGTTCATAATTTTTATGGACAGGATTTCTAGGCGCAGCCAGGGAATGGAGGGTGTCATGCTTGGTGACCACAGGATCTCATCTCTGTTGTTTGCAGATGATGTTGTCCTGTTGGCTTCATCCAGCAATGACCTACAGCTCTTGCTGGGACGGTTTGCCGCTGAGTGTGAAGCGGCTGGGATGAGAATCAGCACCTCCAAGTCCGAGTCCATGGTCCTCAGCCGGAAAAAGGTGGATTGTCCTCTCCGGGTTGGGGACAGGCTCCTGCCCCAAGTGGAGGAGTTTAAGTATCTTGGGGTCTTGTTCACGAGTGAGGGGAAAATGGAGCGAGAGATCGACAGACGGATTGGAGCAGCATCTGCAGTGATGCGGACGTTGTACCGGTCTGTTGTGGTGAAGAGGGAGCTTAGTTCTAAGGCAAAGCTGTCGATTTACCAGTCAATCTACGTTCCTACTCTCACCTATGGTCACGAGCTTTGGGTAATGACCGAAAGAACGAGATCGCGGATACAAGCGGCTGAAATGAGCTTTCTCCGTAGGATTGCTGGACTCACCCTCAGAGATAGGGTGAGGAGCTCAGTCATCCGGGAGAGGCTCAGAGTAGAACCGCTGCTCCTCCACATTGAAAGGAGTCAGTTGAGGTGGTATGGGCATCTGATTAGGATGCCTCCTGGACGCCTCCCACTTGAGGTGTTTCAGGCACGTCCCACTGGGAGGAGACCCCGGGGCAGACCCAGGACTCGGTGGAGAGACTATGTCTCCCAGCTGGTCTGGGAACGCCTTGGTATCCCCTCTGAAGAGCTGGAGCAGGTGGCTGGGGAGAGGGAAGTCTGGGCTTCTCTGCTTGAACTGCTGCCTCCGCGACCCGGACCTCCGGAAAAGCGGTAGAAGATGGATGGATGGATGGATGGACTGCAGGTTTTATTATGATTTTTTTAAAGTCTTTTAACTGATCTGGACCAACATTGTTCTTAGACTTGCTAAGCCTGATTCCAGCAGTTTAAGCAGTTGTCTCTATCAGAGCACATATGCCATTACCTCGCATTGAAGTTTCCTTATCATCCTCCTTACTGTCATATTACAGATTTTACCGTGGAGTGTAAACAGGGAATGAGGTGAGATCAGAGAGTGCATCCTTTTTAAGTTTAAATAATGGTTGAAAGAAAACCACTCTTTCAGTCATCAGTTGTACTAGTCTTTAGTTTAACCCCTTGACGCCTATTGTCGCGAATTCGCACCAATCCCAAAAAAAACAAAACAAAAAACAAAAAAACAACGATTTTCAATTATGAAAAAAATAAAAATAAAAAAAAATGTTAACAGTTGGAAATAAATTCAGTCATCAAGGGGTTAACATTGTGCTAATATTACATTGTATTTTAGATTGCGTATTGCCTTTTATTGTAATTTTCCTATACAGTGATCCCTCGCTACTTCGCGTTTCACCTTTCGCGCCCTCAGTGCATCGCGGATTTTTCAAAAATATTCATCAAAAATTCAAAATTGAGAAAAAATGGCACGAAAGTTGCCCGGGCGCTAGCAGAAGGCAGGGAGACTACATTAGAACATCAGGTATCAACACGGAGAGCCCGCACAACTCAAAATCCACCTCTCTGACCACCGTTCCACTCCTCTCCGCCCACCTCTTCACCACTCGGGAATCTCGCAAGCTGATTGGCCGAGACGTTTTACCTCGCAAGCTGATTGGCCAAGACGTTTTACCCAGCTTCTCTCCCTGCAGAGCGCCCATACCCAGCGAAGGAAGACCGTATTCATTGTTCTTTATCGCTCGTGTTGCTTAGTGGCACTTTTCGCTGTTCTCTTGTGCCTTTTTGTGCAAAATAGTGCTTGTGACGCCCTTGGGGGGGGGGGGGTGACGCTACTTCACGGTTTTTCACTTTTCGCGGTCGGTTCTGGTCCCCATTAAACGCGATAAGTGAGGGATCACTGTACTGCACAGAAATATGGCAAGTTTAACATTTTAAGTTTGCATTTCTAGATTGTGTATTTAATGTCTTTATTTTACTATGAAGCACTTTCATTTGGATTTCGTGCATGACAAGAGTTATACAAATAAAGTTTATCATTTACAGTTTATGATTTTTGCGAGTAAGTTGGCTAAAACAGCATTGGCAGTGTATCTGTGTTAACTCCATAATATTAGATTTAAGCTCAGGGATAGAGGCAAACACGATCAGTGTGTCACAGATTTACTCTGTCAGGGGGATTCAGTACAGCTGCGTTTCAGGCAATGAAGTGCTGTCTACTGATTGGTATTTTTTTTTTTTTTTCGCTTCCCATTCATTGTCTATGTGAAAAGCTTCATGGCATATTCTGGGCAGGTTTTGCACCTTTTTTTCAGCTGTTGACCCAAGTCAGGTACAAACTTAAATGAGCAGATGTGTGTGTCATATAGTAAAAACAGATTTAGCAACCAAACAATATATTTCAAGCTTCAAAATCATTTTCGCTGCTTCATTTTCAAGATATTAGATTATTGTCGAGGAAACACCATGTTAAATCCGTTTACTTCCTGCAGGAGGAGACTTTCGTGAATGACGAAAAGCAGCTCCTTCAGGAGCTCCGGGTTTGTGAAGCTGTAATTGGATGCAGAAGGCTAGGAGGTCTACCAGTCAATGACCATGTTTACATGGACACAAGTAACCGGATTAAAAGCCTGATCGGAATAAAAATGCTTCATGTAAACACGCCAATCTGAATATTCTGACCTGACCACACTCATTTGGATCAAAATTTCATTCCGATTGAGGCGGGTGGGTTATGCCGATTGTTTATCAAATGGTGCGCATATAAACACTTATTCCAAAGGTTGGGCAGAAAATGTGTTTACTGCGCATGTCTGTTCATCAGCCACACGTCGACGTGACATGTTTCTGCCTTTACAGCAGCTAGCGGAAGACATAGCGGGAGTAAAACAAAACTGGTCTGTATCGTCCTGCTGTCTCCCTCTGTTCATCATATGCAGAAGTATGTACTTGTAGCTTCATCATGGAGACCAGCAGAAGCAAAAGTGCAGTCTGAATAACACAATACAGGTCCATTTCAAAAAGAGAAAGACACGAAGCGGGGTTTGGCTACACTGGAAGTTGCTTCTTCTTCTACTATTTTCCGAATGTCGAAATGTCGATGTGCGCATGTCAAAATGATTTCGCCCGTTCAAACGTGTGACACATGGAAACACACGTCCTAATCGGATCAGCTTTTTCAGGATCCATGTAAACAGTAAAATTCTAATCGGAATTGAAATCAGATTGAAGAAATTTTGCCCATGTAACTGTGGCCAGTGAACTGTGTGTGATCCAGAAGCGGGGGATGAAATCAGGGGCGAGAATACCTTTTCACTGTTGTGGGGGACAATAAACAGGAAAATTTGACAGTTTAATTTTTGAGGGGGGACAAAAAAAAAATGCCATTTTTGCTGTGTTGTCTGAAACTTTCTCAAATGTCTTATATAATGATATTTGATAACTATGTCATTGTTCCTTATTAGTCTATATCCTACCTGTCTACAGGTTTTTACACAATCAACCTGTAGTGTAGTAAGATGGCACCCATACCATCTTGGGTGTAGTGGGAGGTGACGGCCAGACTTTCCGGTTCCGCCGTCAACAGGGGTATAAAGGGCTCGGGCTGAAGAGACCTGGTCTTTTCGTCGTTGACCCCTTGGCTTGTATGGAGTGTCCACTGTATTCTGGTTCTGTTAATAAAGTACGTTCAGTGGCACACTGAGCCTCCTCCTTGTTTCACTAAGATATGGACATAACATTTGGCGACGAGGAGAAAAGAGGTAAGGAGCGAGCTGTCACCGCTTTTTGGATATGTTTAGAGGTCCCAGGTGAGCCGCCCGTGCCTTGGGCTAGGTGGTACGTGGTGTTTCAAAATTATTTGGTGGCCCTTAACCTCGGTAAGCTCGAAAAGCTGCGTGCGAGAGCCATTCCTGTTCATAATCTTGGGATGGAGGGTCAGAGGTTCCTTCGCACGTTAGGAGAGACTGATGATTATGAGGATGTGGTGGAGCTAATGGCGCGTTATTTTCGCACCTCTGAGAACATCATAGTCCGGCGGATAAAGTTTCGGCAGCACCACCAGCGGACGGGAGAGTTGGTGCAGCGTTTTGTCACAAACCTGTGTCAGCTGGCGGGGGAGTGCCACTTTGGAGCCCTAGAGGACAAAATGGTTCATGATCAGGTGGCAGAGCGTGTTCTCTATTCTGCAGCACGGTCGAAGCTCCTGACCTACCCGGGTGAACTGACGTTAGCCACGGCCAATGATATAGCAAAACAGTGTGAGGCAGCGGGAAAACTGTCTGAAGACCTCTGTGAGAGAGACACCTCGAGGCGTGGAGAACCAAGTTGGAGGACACTGGCTGTGGGCTTGGACAGCAAGGATGGCATGAGTGAGGAAGAATATGCCACCGCTGTGAGAATTCAGTCCACCTCGGGTACGCAAAAATGTTATGGCTGTGGGTCCACAAGGCACCAGTATAAGGCAAGAGAGTGTCCGGCAAGGACAAGCGATGTGGCAAGTGCGGTCTTCTGCATTACTTCACCAGAGCCTGCAAGAATTTTGAGCGGGAGGACCAAAGTTGTGGAGTGGATCTCCCCGCTGTGACTCCTAGGGTTGTGCATGCCATCTCTCAGAGCACAAATGGATACATCTACTGCAATGTGTTGTTGGACAGCATGGAAGTTTTGCTGTTGGTGGACATGGGAGCTGGCCCACTGTGAGGAGTCTGTTCCCACACTACTGCGTCAGAGAACTGACAGCATCATACATCAGCTACGGTGGGAACAAGTTGGGACAGCGATTGGCTTGGTGTTTTTGAGGGTGATGAGGACTGGTGCCAGGACGACCCGGCACGGGAGGGTTCCGATGCCAGTGTCCAAGCAGCCCTGGATGTGGGAGCTGGATGGCACAGCGGAACCCCTGGGACGGCTGCTGGTGTTGGGATGAAGAAGAGAGGGGCAGGACCAACCGGCGCGGTGCTACGGTGCGCTAGACACCAACATTCAAGGAGGGCTTTGGATCAGGTCGGCGAAACAGCTCAGCCCAGGAAGGAAGCCCGGTCATGACATGTTGGACACACTAGGCTGAGTCAGACTCCCCTGCTGGTCAGGGATGAGGTCCAACCCAGGGAGGAGGCTCGGGTAAGGGGAATACATGAAAGATGAAAGTGGCGTGATGACTAGGGGCGGCTGCGAGTGGTGGCTACCCAGGAAGACAGCTACTTGGGGCTGTTTGATGAGTCGTGGAGGCACCCTAATGAGCTGCGGCGCGTGGATGAGAGGAGACACCAGCGTGGCTCGTCTCCAGAGAGGAAGACGCAAAGGCACTCAGGGTGGGATCCACCGGATAGTGATCCACGGGGTGGCCCTTTTCATCGACCAGTGATATGAGTGGGGGTAAAGTTTAACGTGTTTGTTTTGATTTATGGCCCTAAGTCATTTGATTAATATGTTTTGTTATGTCTACTTATTGTATGTTGGCTCTGTGTCTAAAAAAAAAAAAAAAAAATGCCCTCAACACTGTTTGTTTGCTGTGAAGTGCCCAGGTTGTGGGGCAGGAGTGTTGGGGTGGAGGCCGCCAATAAGAGCGTAAATGTACATATTTCCTGTGTTAGTTGGTGTGTCGTGAAAAGACCTGGTCTCTTTTATATTTATATATACTGTGTATATATATATATATATATATATATATATATATATATATATATATATATAGGCCAAGCGGCATACGCTTGGCCAAGCGTATGCCGTTACTATCCAGCTACCGGATTTTTGGCAGCACAACCTGCGCTCCTGGTTCCACCTGGTTGAGGTGCAGTTCGTCCTCCGGGGGATATCGGTGGATGACACGAAAGTCTACCACATGTGTAATGACAATAAAGTTGAATCTAATCTAATCTAATCTAATGTGGTCGCAAAGCTCGACACACACACGGCTCAGCATGTGCAGAGCCTGCTGGATCAGCCACCAACCAGCGACAAATACGGCGCGTTGAAGGCCGCACTTATCCAGCACTACACACTCTCGGTTGAGCTGAGAGCAGAGAGACTCCTGACGCGGACCGGGTTAGGAGATTGCACGGCTATTGACCTGATGGAGAGGATGCTGAGATTGAAGGGCTCGGACGACGACCACTTCATTTTTACCCACCTCTTCCTCCGGAACCTGCCGTCAGCGACGAGAGCAGCCCTGGCCAATTCGCCGTTGCTAGTCAAGCGGGACTACCGTGCGCTGGCCCGGGAAGCACACTGGATCATCATGGCCAGCAGAGAGCTCGCGACCACGGCGGCAGCGACGGAGCTCGGCGCGATGGCCGGAGAGGGCGAGGAGCCATTGACGGCGGTAGCAGAACCACCAACGACAGCGGCGGCGGGAGCCAAGGAACGCGGAGGAGACATCCTTTGTTTCTACCACCGCCGCTTTGCAGAGAAGGCACGCAAATGTATACCACCGTGCCAGTTCAAGCGCTCGGGAAACGCCAAGACCAGGGGTCGGTAGCAGCTGCGACCCTCGGGGAGGAGAACAAGCTGCTCTACTTGACGGACGCACGCTCAGGGAGACATTTCCTCGTGGACACCGGCGCCCAGTTGAGTTTCATCATGCCATCCTACGCCGACTGGCTGGCAGGTTCCAGCGGCCCCGAGATGGCAGCAGCAAACGACTCAGAGATTAAGACCTTTGGTGAGAGGACTCTACTTCTGTCGCTACACGGCCGTGCATTTGAGTGGACTTTTGTCATAGCAGCATTGAATTTCAATATATTGGGGGCTGATTTTTTTGTGCTCACATGGTTTATTGGTTGATGTCGCTAACAGGCGCCTGGTTAATGCACTGTCCTTTGATTCTATTCCCTGTACAGCTCGAGCGTCCCGGCCAACAGCACAAGCCAACGTCACAGCTGCAAGCGGTAAGTTCCACACACTGCTCACTCAGTTCCCAGCACTCACGGTCCCGACATTTTCGGCAGCCGTCGCTAAACACGGGGTGGAACATTTTATTACCACCACCGGGCCGCCCATTTTTGCAAAACCTCGGCGCTTGGACGCAGCTAAACTGGCCATAGCGCGCGAGGAGTTCGCCAACCTGGAGAGGTTGGGCATCATCAGGCGTTCAAACAGCCCATGGGCTTCCCCGCTACACATGGTCCCTAAAGCTGACGGTTCGTGGCGGCCTTGCGGGGATTTCCGCAGGCGGTACGCCACAACGCCACAGCGCATGACCGCTACCAAATTCCTCACATCCAGGATTTTTCCGTTCACTTGGCAGGAGCGCGCGTTTTTTCTAAAATAGACTTGGTCCGCGGTTACCACCAAGTCCCAGTGCGCGCTGAGGACATACCCAAAACAGCGGTGATAACTCCGTTTGGTCTATTCGAGTTTTTGCGCATGCCATTCGGGCTTAAAGGGGCCGCACAGACGTTCCAGCGCATGATGGATGCTGTGCTGTGCGATCTCCCTTTTGTATTCGTCTACCTGGACGATATCTTGGTAGCCAGCGCGTCCGAAGACGAACATGAAACCCACCTCACGGCAGTTTATCAGAGGTTGGGAGAGCACGGTTTAATAATCAACCCAGCGAAGTGTCAGTTCAGGGTGACACAGATTGATTTTTTGGGGCACCGCATCTCTCCTGAAGGAGCGGTTCCGCTGCCTGACAAAGTGCGCGCGGTAGCAGATTTTCTCCGACCGCAAACAGTCAGGGCGTTACAGGAGTTTTTGGGAATGGTGAATTTTTATAACCGTTTCCTCCCCCGCGCAGCGCAACTCATGCAACCACTGTACGCCGCGCTCAAAAAACAGAAACCCGCAAATAAGATCGAATGGCCCCCGGAGCGAGAGCGGGCGTTCTCGGAAGTCAAGGCAGCCCTGGCAAACGCTGCGTTGTTGGCACATCCAGACCCAACGGCCCGCATAGCGCTCACTACTGACGCGTCAGATGTGGCCATAGGGGCGGTCGTGGAGCAGCGTGTAGCCGGGGCTTGGCAGCCGCTTGCCTTTTTCAGCAGGACTTTGCGCGATAGTGAACGTAAATACAGCGCATTCGACAGGGAGTTGCTGGCTCGCCACTTGGCCATTCGCCACTTCCAGTTTTGGCTGGAAGGACGCCGTTTCACCGCGTTCGTTGACCACAAGCCACTAACATTCGCGATGGCCAAGGTTTCAGAACCGTGGTCGGGCCGGCAGCAGAGACAGCTGGCCGTGATCTCAGAGTTTACTACCGATATTCAGCATGTGTCGGGTAAACTGAATGTATTGGCAGACTGCCACTCACGCGTCGTGGCGGCCCCGGTCTGCGTGGGGATAGATTACACAGCCATGGCCGCGGATCAGGTTAGTGACGTGGATGTGCGCGCCCTCCAGTCTGGACCAACAGGGTTAAGCCTGGAGAGCAGGGTGCTGCAAGACGGTATGCCCCCCCTAATCTGCGATGTCTCCACTGGGCGACTGCGTCCCGTAGTGCCGGCCGCGTGGCGCCGCCGCGTTTTTGACTTGATTCATTCTTTAGCGCACCCGGGAGTGCGCGCGTCAGTCAAGATGGTAGGAGAGAAATTTGTGTGGCCGAGCCTTCGCAAACAAGTGAAAGAGTGGGCAGCAGCCTGAATGGCGTGCCAACGAGCCAAAGTACACAGACACACGAGAGCTCCTTTGGAGCCGTTTCACATCCCGGCTAAGAGGTTCGACCTTGTTCACGTGGACCTCGTGGGCCCCCTCCCACCATCACAGGGGTGCACGCACCTTCTGACAATGGTGGACCGCACCACGCGCTGGCCTGAAGTGGTTCCACTGGCGTCAACCACAGCCGAGGAGGTGGCGTGCGCGTTTTTAACAGCATGGGTGGCGCGTTTTGGAGTCCCTTCGGACATTACGTCCGACAGAGGCCCTCAATTTGTTTCCGAACTTTGGTCAACAATGGCCCGCAGCCTTGGTGTCACAATTCACTGCACAACCGCGTACAATCCACAGGCTAATGGGTTATGCGAACGTTTTCATAGGTCATTGAAAGCGGCTCTCAGGGCGTCACTGACGGATGCAAATTGGGTAGATAAGCTACCGTGGGTTTTATTGGGGTTACGTTCTGCGCCTAAAGAGGACTTGGAAGCTTCCCCGGCTGAACTCGTTTTTGCGCAACCACTTCGGCTGCCCGGGGAGTTTCTCCCAGATAATCCTGTGCCGGGCAGCTCCCCGTCTCAGCTGTTGCAGCGTAGCATTGACACAGGCATGCTGCCGGGTCCTGTTCACCACAGTTTTCCGCGCGTTTTTGTGCCTAAGACTTTGAAAAACGCGGAGTTTGTTTTTGTCAGACACGATGCACATCGCCCCCCATTGCACCCACCTTATGACGGACCGTTCAGAGTGCTGGAAACGGGACAAGCATTTTTTGCTAGATTTGGGGGGTAGGAGGGAAAAGGTTGGCATTAACAGACTCAAACCCGCTTTTGATGGTGGCGGACGAGCAAGTGCTGTTGGTGAGGGCCCCTCGGCGTGGAAGGTCCCCACGGGGAGCTTCCCAGAGTAAAATTTCCCCAGAACACCTGCAGGGACAGACAAAAGGTTTTCACCCCCAAACAGCAGCTCCCCAGCATGACAGCGCAGCTGAGGCGGTGAATCCTGGTTACAGCAGATACGGGAGAAGACGGAAGCCCAGGCAGCATGTGGATTGATGTTTAATGATTCTGTCGCAGCATACGGACTGTTATTCTTTTGTTCGATCCAATATGCTCGGGGGGGGGGGCGGGGGGGTGTAGCCGCACATGGGGAAAACATAATGTGTAGCATCTTAGATAAGAACAAAGAGCAGAGTTTCCTTGGAGATAACTGGAAGTTGTGAAAGTGTGATCTTTTGTGTGTCAGAGACTGCTAGGAGGATCCTTTGTGTGTCAGAGACTGCAAGGGGGATGTTAAAGGATTAAGGAAGTGAATGCAGAGACTGTGAGGGGGATGTTAAGGGATTAAGGAAGTGCATGCAATGTGACCTTTGATGTGTAGAAGCGGCTGTAGGAAGACCTGAGTATTTAAGAGAAGAGTTCTGTCTGAGATGCCCTCTTTCTTTCTACTATGCTCATGTGTGAGATGTGTAATAAACTGCCTGAGACAAACCTGCCTCGTCATTTACACACTCCACACTATACGTATATTTTATATATATATATATACTGTATATATACACTATCGTTCAAAAGTTTGGGGTCACTTAGAAATTTCCTTATTTTTGAAAGAAAAGCACTTTTTTCAATGAAGATAACTTTAAACTAATCAGAAATACACTCTATACATTGCTAATGTGGTAAATGACTATTATAGCTGCAAATGTCTGTTTTTTGGTGCAATATCTACATGGGTGTATAGATGCCCATTTCCAGTAACTATCACTCCAGTGTTCTAATGGTAGAATGTGTTTGCTCATTGCGTCAGAAGGCTAATGGATGATTAGAAAACCCTTGTGCAATCATGTTAGGTCTGCAGTGCTGTAATTGCTGCAAATGGAGGATTCTTTGACGAAAGCAAAGTTTGAAGGAAAAAATTATTATTTCAAATACAAATCATTATTTCTAACCTTGTCAATGTCTTGACTATATTTTCTATTCATTTTACAACTCATGGTGGTAAATAAGTGTGACTTTTCATGGAAAACACAAAATAATTGTCTGGGTGACCCCAAACTTTTGAACGGTAGTGTGTATATATATATATATATATATATATATATATATATATATATATATATATATATATATATATATATACTGTATACTAATATATATACTGTATATACTGTATACTAATATATATATACTGTATGTATGTGTGTGTTCCGGGATTATTTTTAGTTTTGTAGGAACACGGCTAGTTTTTTGTTTATGGACCTGATAAAATCAGAGGGTAGAATAATCTGTCTAGGCCGTGTGTGTGTGTGGGGGGGGGGGGCAGTAGCCCACCTGTCCCCCTCTAAATAGTTGTGTGTATAGATAGGCTTGTATATACTATTTGTTAGCGTGTGAGTCGGGTTTAAATTGGGGAGGGTCTGACTGGTGTGCTTGCGTTTTTCTACAGAGGGAGGAAAATGTAGTGTAGTAAGATGGCGCCCATACCATCCTGGGTGAAGTGGGAGGTGACGGCCCACCTTTCCAGTTCTGCCGTCACCAGGGGTATAAAGGGCTAGGGTGGAAGAGACCCGGTCTCTTTGTTGTTGACCCCTTGGCTTGTACGGAGTGTCCACTGTGTTCTGGTTCTGCTAGTAAAGTACATTCAACGACACACTGAGCCTCCTCCTTGTTTCACCAAGATATGGACAAAACACAACCAGCAGTACCAAAAATTGTACTGGGTGGTCGGTGTCAATTACACCATATATGATCTAACAAAATGTCTTTGCTCACCATGAACACTGGTCTGATCCCCACCACAGCAGCTTTACAAGAAATTAAAGTTCAAAATAAGTTCTGAAACTAGAACAAATACCTTAATGAATAACTAAACTACATCAAATTATTCTTCAGAAATATGTATTTATTAACAAGCAACAACAAAACAAAATCTCAATATGTCTTAAAACTAGGGCTGTCAAACAATAACATTTTTTAATCTGATTAATCATAGTGATACTGTGGATTAATTTACAGTAATCATAATTAATACCCATCCATTATTACTGATGTTTCTTTTTGTGGAAGCAAAAAGACTCATGACTGAAGAAATGAACAAATGTAGACAAAAATGCATCAGCTGAGTTTATGTAAAACATGCCGGTGCTCAACATGCCGAGAATTACACCCCATACTGTCAAAGTCAATACAACTATGTCGAGAAGTGCACCCCATCGTTGCAAGCAGATCTTTAATGTAAGTCAAGTTAATACAACTATATACTTTGAAAATACTTTGAAAAAATAATTACCCTTTTTACCAACAATGCATAAATGAAAAATCTCGACTTTGAAGATTGTAAAACGTGGAGTTGGATTTCTAACCCTCTTTGAAACACTAAAACGTCTGGCGAATCAACATAATTTAAAGATAATTTACAAGAGGTAATAAGAATTTTTACTTCTAAAAATGTATAATGGGTACTTCTAAAAATGCAAAGCTAAAAATGTCAAACAATGTGTTTTTAAGTCACACCACTTGCATTGTGCCTTCAACGAACATTACTACGCTGTTCAAATAAAACATGTTTGTGTTTACAATGTGATTTTTTGGGGGGACATGACCCCTGCGTCCCCCCCCCCTCCGGGATTTATGTCCCTGGATGAAATGGCCACTATTTCATTCAGTTATGTTAAGTGATTCAATACAGTTCGTTCACCCAAAAGAATGAGTACACTCGAACAACTCGTTCATGAATATTACAACTCTAGCTCACACACTGCACCAGTCACACTGCAGCCTGCAGCATGTCTCCTGTCCTTCAACTAGGTTAGTGTATCATTTCCCTAAGTCTCGGGATTTATGTAATAATTACTGTTGAGAAAGGACATGCAGTAGGTGATTTATTATTTTTTAACATGGGAGGCGGTGTTACATTTTAGAGAGAAAAAAACAACTTCCAAATTAAAAAAAAAACAAAAAAAAAAAATTTCCATTAGAAAACTCATAGATTAGAAGAATAAAGTCACAAATTTACGAGAAAAAAAGTCCAGCTTTCTAGAAAATTTATTAAATTTTTTTTAAACTTTTTTCTCTCATAAATGTCCAGTTTTCGCACCAGTTAGTGAGGTTTTTCTCGTAAATATGCAATATTTTCCTGAGAAAGTAATAACTTCTTTTTGACAAACTTTGACTATTGAATCAAAAGTTTTTTTCCTATGAATTTGTCATTTTTGTCATTATTTGGCTGAATACTTGTGTGGTAGGTGTCGTCCGAGTTAACAAGGTCAGAAGTTCCTGGCAGCGGAGGGCGAAGGACAGAGCTGCATGGAGGAATCTGCACGGTGGCACAGTGGTTAGCTCTGCGGCAGCACAGTTTACCCTTGGCCGGGGGATCGTGGAGATCGGGGGGTCGTGGGTTCGATCCCAGCCCCCGACCAACAGTGATCTGTGTGGAGTTTGCATGTTCTCCCCGTGTATGCGTGGGTTTACCCCGGGATTTCTCCGGTTTCCTCCCACATCCCAAAAACATGCAGGTTAGGTTAATTGGAGACTCTAAAGTGGCCCTTTGTGTGAATGTGTGTGTGTGTGTGTGAATAGTTAAAAAGGGATGGCGCAGTATTGTGGCTGCTTCATCCATCTAGGTGGTGGATGACCCTTAATTTCTGTAAAGCGTCTTTGAGTGTCTATGATAAAGCGCTATATAAATCTGATGCATTGATTGATTGATTGATTGATCGGACCTAAATAAAACAGTCATTGTCGCCCTTGACAGACTGCTATGATGGTGATGATGAGGTGGGATGGTACTGTGTATATGTTGTTTTAGGCTGGGTATATATATATATATATATATATATATATATATATATATACAGTGGGGCAAAAAAGTATTTAGTCAGCCACCAATTGTGCAAGTTCTCCCACTTAAAAGATGAGAGAGGTCTCCAATTTTCATCATAGGTATACCTCCACTATAAGAGACAAAATGAGAAAAAAAAAATCCAGAAACTCACATTGAAGGATTTTTAATGAATTAATTGGTAAATTCCTCGGTAAAGTAAGTATTTGGTCACCTACAAACAAGCAAGATTTCTGGCTCTCACAGACCTGTAACTTCTTCTTTAAGAGGCTCCTCTGTCCTCCACTTGTTACCTGTATTAATGGCACCTGTTTGAACTCGTTATCAGTATAAAAGACACCTGTCCACAACCTCAAACAGTCAGACTCCAAACTCCACTGTGGCCAAGACCAAAGAGCTGTCAAAGGACACCAGAAACAAAATTGTAGACCTGCACCAGGCTGGGAAGACTGAATCTGCAATAGGTAAGCAGCTTGATGTGAAGAAATCAACTGTGGGAGCAATTATTAGAAAATGGAAGACATACAAGACCACTGATAATCTCCCTCCATCTGGGGCTCCACGCAAGATCTCACCCCGTGGGGTCAAAATGATCAAGAGAACGGTGAGCAAAAATCCCAGAACCACACGGGGGGACCTAGTGAATGACCTGCAGAGAGCTGGGACCAAAGTAACAAAGGCTACATCAATAACACACTACGCCGCCAGAGACTCAAATCCTGCAGTGCCAGACGTGTCCCCCTGCTTAAGCCAGTACATGTCCAGGCCCGTCTGAGGTTTGCTAGAGAGCATTTGGATGATCCAGAAGAGGATTGGGAGAATGTCATATGGTCAGATGAAACCAAAATAGAACTTTTTGGTAAAAAAATCAACTTGTTGTGTTTGGAGGAGAAAGAACACCATACCTACTGTGAAGCATGGGGGTGAAAACATCATGCTTTGGGGCTGTTTTTCTGCAAAGGGACCAGGACGACTGATCCCTGTAAAGGAAAGAATGAATGGGGCCATGTATCGTGAGATTTTGAGTGAAAACCTCCTTCCATCAGCAAGGGCATTGAAGATGAAACGTGGCTGGATCTTTCAGCATGACAATGATCCCAAACACACCACCCGGGCAATAAAGAAGTGGCTTTGTAAGAAGCATTTCAAGGTCCTGGAGTGGCCTAGCCAGTCTCCAGATCTCAACCCCATAGAAAATCTTTGGAGGGAGTTGAAAGTCCGTGTTGCCCAGCGACAGCCCCAAAACATCACTGCTCTAGAGGAGATCTGCATGGAGGAATGGGCCAAAATACCAGCAACAGTGTGAGAAAACCTTGTGAAGACTTTCAGAAAACATTTGACCTCTGTCATTGCCAACGAAGGGTATATAACAAAGTATTGAGATGAACTTTTGTTATTGACCAAATACTTATTTTACTGAGGAATTTAACAATTAATTCATTAAAAATCATTCAATGTGATTTTCGGGATTTTTTTTTTTTTTCTCATTTTGTCTCTCATAGTTGAGGTATACCTATGATGAAAATTGGAGACCTCTCTCATCTTTTAAGTGGGAGAACTTGCACAATTGGTGGCTGACTAAATACTTTTTTGCCCCACTGTATATATATACTGCTCAAAAAAAATAAAGGGAACTAAAAATAAAGGGAATTAAAAAATGTTCCTTTAATCTGAGTAAGCTGGACTAGCCTGCCACAATTTCAATATCCAGCCTATTTTTTCCCATTAAACTTAAAATCTGATGTGTTTTCAAAGTGTTCCCTTTATTTTTTTGAGCAGTATATATATATATATATATATATATATATATATATATATATATTTTATAAAATATATATATATTTTCCGGTTCCGGTTCCGCCGGACCGGTGGCGCCACACGAGTAGGCTGCCCGTTGCAACAGCCTTTTTTTTATCTTCCTTCTTCTTTCTACACCTTTCACTCTGTATATATATCACGGACGCACGGATCACCCCGGGGGTCTCCTGGGTCGGCGGACGGAGCCACGGTTTGCAGCGGGAGACGCTACAGCGGGGAGGAGCTAGTGCTAGCTAGCACTTGGCCGCCGCCCGGTGCTAATGGGAAACTCGACATACCGGGAGCTGTAGCGAAAACGACGCGGGTGCCGGGCTGGAGTTTAGGCGGCGTGCAAGAAATATAAGACAGAATAATAAAGAGCGATGGCAAGAACCAAGCAGACCGCCCGTAAAATCTACTGGAGGAAGAAGCCCCCCAGGAGACAGCTAGCCACCAGGGCTGCTCGGAGAGGCGCTCCGGCCACCGGCAGAGTGAAGAGGCCTCGCCGTCACAGGCCCGTGGCTCTGAGAGAGATCCGTCGCTGCCAGAAATCCACGGAGCTGCTCATCCGTAAGCTGCCCGTCCAGCGCCTGGTGAGGGAGATCGCTCAGGACTTCAAGACCGTCCTGCGTTTCCTGAGCTTCGCCGTCATGGCTCTGCAGGAGACCAGCGAGGCCCACCTGGTGGTCTCTTCTTCGCTAAAGGGGTCACCATCATGCCCAAAGACTTCCAGCTGGCCCGCCGCATCCGCGGAGAGAGAGCTTAGACTTTCTGCTGCACATTCACCAACCAACCATAATGCTCTGCACTGTGTGTCTATATATATACATTTATAGTAATATGGACATATGTTTACTAGATGTTGTTTTTTCTTGCCTTCTGATTGTTGCTCTGAGTGTTGCTATCCCTGTGCTGTTGCAATCCTGGAATTTCCCCATTGTGGGACTAATAAAGGCTTATCTTATCTTATATATATATATATATATATATATATATATATATATATATATATATATATATATTATATTATATACACTACCGTTCAAAAGTTTGGGGTCACCCAGACAATTATTTTGTGTTTTCCATGAAAAGTCACACTTATTTACCACCATGAGTTGTAAAATGAATAGAAAATATAGTCAAGACATTGACAAAGTTAGAAATAATGATTTGTATTTGAAATAATATTTTTTTTCCTTCAAACTTTGCTTTCGTCAAAGAATCCTCCATTTGCAGCAATTACAGCATTGCAGACCTAACATGATTGCACAAGGGTTTTCTAATCATCCATTAGCCTTCTGACGCAATGAGCAAACACATTGTACCATTAGAACACTGGAGTGATAGTTGCTGGAAGTGGGCCTCTATACACCTATGTAGATATTGCACCAAAAACCAGACATTTGCTGCTAGAATAGTCATTTACCACATTAGCAATGTATAGAGTGTATTTCTGATTAGTTTAAAGTTATCTTCATTGAAAAAAGTGCTTTTCTTTCAAAAATAAGGAAATTTCTAAGTGACCCCAAACTTTTGAATGGTAGTGTATATATGCAAATATATGGACTGGATGGATGGATGTGTGTAAATGTTGATATGTATATAAAAAATATAGTTAAAAATGTCTCTTGGGGCTCGAAATAGAGATAATATGCATATATTTCACATGGGTTGTATTTAGGGGAACAGGAGTATTAACTTCTTCCTTCTCCTTTTCGAACACTGTGTGTCACTTTTTTTATTACACTTATTGTTTTGTTTTTTTGTTTGAAATAAAGTATTTCATCATCATCATCATCATCGTCATATTTTATGATAAAATTGTTACTTTTCCCCCACACAAATACAACACAATATACTCATAAATTTTAAACTTGAAAAAAATCTACAAATTAAAATATTTTATAAAAATAAAATTTTCTGCTAATTAGTGTAACTACAAAATTATCCTAATTAGAACTATCAAAATATGGGAATGAAATAGTTTAAATGTGGGATGAAGTAACTAAAACATGGGATTGAAAAAGCTAAAACAAGTAAATTAATTAATCATATGCACGAAAAAGGTGCTCCTTAATTAGCTTGTGAAATAAAATAGAAATCTTTCTTACATACATTTCATTATGTATCTTAGAGTGAATGTCATTAAAATGCTAGTGATGCCCCTATTCAAAAGAAAAGTAAACATGCACTGAATTTACAATAAAAACCAAGTAAATTCTCACCTAACAATTTCTCCTAATTGGAAATCGCCAGAGTGAATGCCAGTTTTCAAAGAGACTGGATCAAGTGGTAATACGATGCCATCAGGGGTCTGGAAATTAAAAACATTTATGTGCCATTAATCATGTGCCGTCCAGTTTTATAAATACATTAATTCATGCTTAACTATTAAAAAACGCATCTGCATGTTGGCCATCTTATTTATTTAAGCAATTTTCTCTACAGTGTGTTCCTCTGAATAGAGAGGAGATGCAATCAAATGTGCAGCTCTGGAACATTTATGAGATTATTACAGTGAGTGATTGGCTAGAAAGATGGATGCAAGTAAAGAGTTTGCTGTCCCACTTAAAGCTAATGACCATTATTTTTTTTAATTTTAAAAATTCAACACAGTACCACAAACTCAATGGTGATGGAGTCATCATTCTGGGATGCGTCGTCTTTCACCACAGGCTCCATCCGCGGTGTCAGTCCAAATACTCTAAAAAGAACTGAGAGGAGAGGGAGAATTTGGTGCGATTAGTGGCATTAAAGGGGTCATTGACTGAAAAAATATCTTTTTGAAGGTTTTAACCTTCTGAAATTCATGTCTTGGTCACGTGATTATCAAAAATAAATAAATAGAAATGCTCACTTTGCTTCAAAACACACACACACACACACACACACACACACACACACACACACACACACACGCACAGCCTTTATCCCATTTTCCTCGTTTCGCTCCAAGAAGCCATTCTGACTCTTCCACAGATTTTCTTGTTTGCCAAGAAATATGAAACATCACTAAAAGGTAAATGTCACTAGTCTTGATACCAGCACACTGCTCTATTATTGGCCAGCCTGTTTGCAATATACAGTGGGGCAAAAAAGTATTTAGTCAGCCACCAATTGTGCAAGTTCTCCCACTTAAAAGATGAGAGAGGTCTCCAATTTTCATCATAGGTATACCTCAACTATAAGAGACAAAATGAGGAAAAAAAAATCCAGAAAATCACATTGAAGGATTTTTAATGAATTAATTGGTAAATTCCTCGGTAAAATAAGTATTTGGTCACCTACAAACAAGCAAGATTTCTGGCTCTCACAGACCTGTAACTTCTTCTTTAAGAGGCTCCTCTGTCCTCCACTCGTTACCTGTATTAATGGCACCTGTTTGAACTCATTATCAGTATAAAAGACACCTGTCCACAACCTCAAACAGTCAGACTCCAAACTCCACTATGGCCAAGACCAAAGAGCTGTCAAAGGACACCAGAAACAAAATTGTAGACCTGCACCAGGCTGGGAAGACTGAATCTGCAATAGGTAAGCAGCTTGGTGTGAAGAAATCAACTGTGGGAGCAATTATTAGAAAATGGAAGACATACAAGACCACTGATAATCTCCCTCGATCTGGGGCTCCATGCAAGATCTCACCCCGTGGGGTCAAAATGATCACGAGAACGGTGAGCAAAAATCCCAGAACCACACGGGGGGACCTAGTGAATGACCTGCAGAGAGCTGGGACCAAAGTAACAAAGGCTACATCAGTAACACACTACGCCACCAGGGACTCGAATACTGCAGTGCCAGACGTGTCCCCCTGCTTAAGCCAGTACATGTCCAGGCCCGTCTGAAGTTTGCTAGAGAGCATTTGGATGATCCAGAAGAGGATTGGGAGAATGTCATATGGTCAGATGAAACCAAAATAGAACTTTTTGGTAAAAACTCAACTTGTCGTGTTTGGAGGAGAAAGAACACCATACCTACTGTGAAGCATGGGGGTGAAAACATTATACTTTGGGGCTGTTTTTCTGCAAAGGGACCAGGACGACTGATCCGTGTAAAGGAAAGAATGAATGGGGCCATGTATCGTGAGATTTTGAGTGAAAACCTCCTTCCATCAGCAAGGGCATTGAAGATGAAACGTGGCTGGGTCTTTCAGCACGACAATGATCCCAAACACACTGCCCGGGCAATGAAGGAGTGGCTTCGTAAGAAGCATTTCAAGGTCCTGGAGTGGCCTAGCCAGTCTCCAGATCTCAACCCCATAGAAAATCTTTGGAGGGAGTCGAAAGTCCGTGTTGCCCAGCGACAGCCCCAAAACATCACTGCTCTAGAGGAGATCTGCATGGAGGAATGGGCCAAAATACCAGCAACAGTGTGTGAAAACCTTGTGAAGACTTACAGAAAACGTTTGACCTCTGTCATTGCCAACAAAGGGTATATAACAAAGTATTGAGATGAACTTTTGTTATTGACCAAATACTTATTTTACCAAGGAATTTACCAATTAATTCATTAAAAATCCTTCAATGTGATTTTCTGGATTTTTTTTCCTCATTTTGTCTCTCATAGTTTAGGTATACCCATGATGAAAATTGGAGACCTCTCTCATCTTTTAAGTGGGAGAACTTGCACAATTGGTGGCTGACTAAATACTTTTTTTCCCCACTGTAGATGGGAGGGGAGCCAATGGTGTTAGCTTTCAAGCACCAAGTGTTTTATATTGTTATTTTCTCTAAATTTCAGTCACCCTAATAGACATCCTTGTTTCTACCAGGTTCACTATTCCACAGTTGATACTAGAAAAGCACTCGGAGAGCGCAGACTTCCGCCAAGCGGCACAGTTCTGCCCATACAGTGTTTGTGTGTACGTTTTCAGATTCCTTGACCATGAAAACATATGACTAGCAATTGGATTGACACTGATAGGATTAGTGGTTCAGTAGTTATTCACGGAAATGGCATTTTCCGTAATGGCGGCGACAGTTCCCCCATACAGTGTTTGTGTGTACGTTTTGAGATTCCTTGACCATGAAAACATATGACTAGCAATAGCACCGTGATTATCCGCATCGTCTGTGTTATCTCCCTGCCTTTTTTTTTTCCTTTCTCATGCACTCTGCACTCTGTTGCCTTCTGTGTTTCACACTTTTAGAGTTTGAACGAGGCATGACTGGCAATATCGAGCAGATCTTCTTTTAAAAAAAAAAACAAAAAACCTAACCTCCTGGCGGAGGTAATAAGAAAAAAAATCAATAAAAAAAAATAAAACTAAGCTTGATGAGCTTCAATAGCGCCTGAGTCGCTGCATTTCTTGTGTTGCTGCAGCACGGTGATTCTCCGCATCCTGTGTGTTGAAAATGGCCCTATCTCACAATGTTAAAGAATCCTTTAAAAAATTCCTGTATCCATATGGTGATCTGGATCATGCCCAAAATTTAATCAGTTCTTCCTTGTACCATTTGCAACAACGCCTGAAAGTTTCATCGAAATCTGTCCAAAACTTTTTGAGTTATCTTGCTAAACAACAGACAGACAGACAGACAAACAGACAAACCCCGGCAAAAACATTACCTCCTGGCCTGTGGCCTGGCGGAGGTAAATATGTCTTGCGTCATTCTTATTACCTCCGCCAAGGAGGTTATGCTTTTACCGGGGTTTGTTTGTCTGTTTGTTTGTCTGTCTGTTACCAACATAACTCAAAAAGTTATAAACGGATTTTGACGAAATTTTCAGGACAAGTCCGAAATGGGACAAGGAAGAAATGATTAGATTTTGGGAGTGATCCGGATCACCATCTAGATCCAGGAATTTTTTAAAGGATTCTTTATCATTGCGAGATAGGGCCATTTTTAGCATATGTGTATATAACTCCACAATAAATGGTCAGGACGCTTGCCAAAAAAATACAGGATAAGATCCCAGTAGGTTCTACAAAATATCAAAGACGGATCCCGATCCTGCAAAAAATCCAGATACTGTGATCCAGAAGAGGAAATAATAGGGGATCTTTGGAATTTTCATCACTCTAAGGTAACAAATTAAGATATAAACATACAACAAACACCAAAATATAGCCAAGACACTGAGGAATCAGAAGTGTGTCAACAGATTTGTTGTATCTTCAAAAGCTATGGAGCTATATCCAGAAGAAAACCGCCATTACCGAAAAAGTGATTTTTGTCAATAACTACTGAACTAATAAAAATATCAATGTGAATCCAATTGCTAAAGGTATGTTTTGATGGTCAAGGAATCTGAAAATATAGATAAAATAAATGTAGGACTATTATATTTGGGGAAAATCTTAATATTAGGGGGAACTGAGGTACTTGGCGGAGGTCTGCGCTCTCCGAGTGCTTTTCTAGTTTTGTTATATTTTTGCTGTAATGCCACAGCCAGCTGTTAGAATTAGCATACTAGGCAGTCCGAGTCAAACCATGTAGCTGGATATTGTTCACCTTGACCGGAAGGAGGTGACAGACAGGCCACCTAGCGTTAGCTTAATGACAAATTTATTGGACAATACTTGACCAGATATGCATGCTGTTCTTAGACATTATTTTAGGTCATTTTCTTGTAGTATTATCCATAACCATGACCAAACACCACAAGCTCAAGTTAGCAGTTTAGCCACTTATTCCTGAATGCTTCTGTACTTATTGTACTCCAGGGACCAGTCACATCCTATCGACCACTGAAACCAGGTGCCTCTGTGCATCAGTGATACTGGCTCTGAGCTAAGCAGCTATGACCAGGTAATGTTAGCAATAGTGATGTAAGAGGGAGGGCAGAGTTGAATATGGCCAAGGATTTCTTAAATTGACAGCACTGAAACGAAGCTTTCTCGGGAAAGCTGTAACAATTTAAAAAAACAAATTTGCTGCTGTGGGGGCATGGTGTGGGGGTTTCTCCACCCAGAGAAGGCAGGGGGAAGGGGAGATCAATGGACCAAAGGAGGAGGTGTCACCGGGGAGTATCACATGGGACTGTTGGGTCTATGCACCCCCTGTGAAGAGTAGGAGCTGCTGTTGCTGTTGAGAGAAGAAGAGTGTTGGAGCGGCACCAGCGTTATGCCATGTTAATGTGCCACATAGTTATTTGTTCAAACAATAATGTGTTATGGTCGGAAGTTCCGGGTCTTAATGCATGGAAATAAAGAGATAAAAGAGGAATGAACAGAGACCCGGGATGCTCTTTTCCTGTAAGTTATGTTGCAGAAGGAATAAAGTTTCTGTGTCGTCTAGCTCGTTGCCTCGCCTGCTTCCTTTCTCCACATTGGTGACCCGATGACGTGCCAAGGAAAGCAAGCCGAGCACAGCCCCGGAGACTGCCTGGAGGGAGAGCACCAGCGCTGCTTGCGTGGTCTCAGTTGGGCTCCCAGACTTCTGTCTTCACAACCCGACTGCGTAGTTCTTGCACATAGAAACCCAGTTCGCACTCCGCGGGATAACAACGGATGATACCAGATATTATTAGGGGGTTGCTGCGCTGGATGCACGCGCCACGCAACAGGTGACGAGCCTGCTCCAGGAGCTGCCGGCCAAAGGAATATATGAAGGGCTCAAAAGGATGCTTCTCCAGCGCTATACCCTTTCTGACAGTGAGAGGTCAGAGAGGCTCCTAACACATTCGGAGTTAAGATAAGATAAGATAAGATAAGCCTTTATTAGTCCCACAACGGGGAAATTCCAGGATTGCAACAGCACAGGGATAGCAACACTCAGAGCAACAATCAGAAGGCAAGAAAAAAAACAAGCAAGCAAGAGCAGCTAATATACATATGTATATATTACTATAAAATATATATATACACACACAGACACACAGTGCAGAGCATTGTAGCTGGATGGAATAAATATATGAATATATAAACACAGTGCGGAGCATTGTAGCTAGATGGAATAAATATGTAAATATATAAACACACACAGTGCGGAGCAATGTAGATAGATTGAATAATATGTAGATATATAAACACACAGTGCGGAGCATTGTAGCTAGATGGAATAAATATATAGATATATAAATATAAACACACCCAGTGCGGAGCATTGTAGCTAGATGGAATAAATATGTAAATATATAAACACACACAGTGCAGAGCATTGTTGCTAGATGGGATGAAACAGCATAACCGTCTACTTAGTTATCCTACATGGTATGATTATGTACCCATACATATTCTCACCCTCCATAGCGACCGGCATTTTCCTAGTTGTATGCCGGAGGGGACCATTTGTAAGTCTATTGCATCTTTTGCATTCAAAAAACTATTAGTTTGTTACGTCTTTTTGCTATCTCTGCGAGCCGCCCTGCTTAGGTTGTACAGTCTGACAGCCGTTGGTAGGAAGGACCTGCGAAACCTCTCGGTTGTGCACCTGGGATGATGTAGTCTGCTGCTAAATGAGCTCCTCGGTGCATTCAGTATGTCCTGCATAGGGTGGAACTCGGACTCCAGCAGAGATGACAGTTTAGCCACCGTCCTTCTCTCTCCTATTTCCTCCACTGGATCAAGGCGCTGCCCCGGGACAGAGCTAGCTTTCTTGATCAGTTTGTTCAGTCTCTTCCTATCGGCTGCAGTAATGCCACTGCCCCAGCAGACCACTCCAAAAGTGATGGCTGATGCCACCACCGTGTCATAGAATGTCTTCAGCAGCGCCCCTTGTACACCAAAAGACCTGAGTCTCCTCAGCAGGAACAGCCTGCGCTGTCCCTTCTTGTAGAGTGCGTCAGTATTGTGTGACCAGTCTAGTTTATTGTTCAGATGAACACCCAGGTACTTATAGGATGTCACCATCTCGATGTCTGTTCCCTGTATATTTACTGGTGCTGTGAGGGGTTGCCCATGCCTGCGGCAGTCCACCACCAGCTCCTTAGTTTTCCTCGCGTTGATCTGGAGGCAGTTCCGATGGCACCAGTCCACGAAGTCCTGGATAAGCCCTCTGTACTCAGCTTCATCTCCATTGGAGATGAGGCCAACGATCGCAGAGTCATCAGAGAACTTCTGTAGATGGCAGTGTGTTGTGTTGTGTGAGAAGTCTGCAGTATAAAGAGTGAACAGGAAGGGAGCCAGCACCGTTCCCTGGGGGGCCCCCGTGCTACCGATGATCGTGTCGGACACACAGTCCCGGGTTCTCACAAACTGAGGTCAGTTCGTGAGGTAGTCCAGGATCCATGATGACAGGGGCTGGTCCACCCCTGCGCGCAGCAGCTTGTCCTTCAGGATCATCGGTTGGATGGTGTTGAAAGCACTGGAGAAGTCAAAGATCATGATCCTCACCATATTCCCGGGCTTCTCCAGGTGGGACAGAGAACGGTGAAGGAGGAAGATCACCGCATCCTCCACCCCAATGCCATGCTGGTAGGCGAACTGGAGTGGATCCATCGCTGGTTCCACCAGGGGGTGGAGGTGAGCAAGGAGCAGTCTCTCCAGGGTCTTCATCAAGTGGGACGTCAAGTTAGGGTACAAGTCAGCCGTGGAGCTTATGGAGAGCACGTTGGCACTGAGGTGGAAGGACGATGAATCTTTCCTGTTCACCCACTTGTTCCTCAGCAACCTACTGGCTACAGCGAGGGCGATCCTGGCCAACTCACCGTGGCTGGTTGCTAAGGACTACTGTGCCCTGGCGCAGGAAGCGGATCGCATCATTTTGGCGGCCAGAACTCTCAGCGTGCAAACAGTGGCACCGGCATCTATGAGGGACTCCAGTGAGGTCGAGGAGCCGTTCGTGGTAGCTGGGACGGACACCAGCAGACAAAGGAATGGGGCGATCTGTTTTTATCATCGCCGTTTTCAAATCAAATCAACCTTTATTGTCATATTGCTGTATATACAACTGTAGTGCAGGCAAGATGAAACTGCGTTTCTCTCGGCATCCATATAAGTTAAAAAAAGGAACAGAATTTAAGACACACTCACACACACCCTCACCCCCCACCTCAACACAGCCATTCACACTTCCCTGAGACATGCTTGAAAACTAACCAGAACTATAATATACAAATAATATACACTACCATTCAAAAGTTTGGGGTCACTTAGAAATTTCCTTATTTTTGAAAGAAAAGCACTTTTTTCAATGAAGATGACTTTAAACTAATCAGAAATACACTCTATACATTGCTAATGTGGTAAATGACTATTCTAGCAGCAAATGTCTGGTTTTTGGTGCAATATCTACATAGGTGTATAGAGGCCCACTTCCAGCAACTATCACTCCAGTGTTCTAATGGTACAATGTGTTTGCTCATTGCGTCAGAAGGCTAATGGATGATTAGAAAACCCTTGTGCAATCATGTTAGGTCTGCAATGCTGTAATTGCTGCAAATGGAGGATTCTTTGACGAAAGCAAAGTTTGAAGGAAAAAAATATTATTTCAAATACAAATCATTATTTCTAACTTTGTCAATGTCTTGACTATATTTTCTATTCATTTTACAACTCATGGTGGTAAATAAGTGTGACTTTTCATGGAAAACACAAAATAATTGTCTGGGTGACCCCAAACTTTTGAACAGTAGTGTACATAATGTCCATAGGTGCAGTAGTATGTATGAGAGATTCCGGATCAACTGTTCAGCATCCTAACAGCTTGTGGAAGGAAGCTGTTAATCAGTCTGGTGGTTCTGCCTCTGATGCTCTGGAATCGTTTGCCAGATGGCAGAAGTTCAAAGTGTTTATGCAGAGGGTGAGAATGGTCCTTAACAATGTTCAGTGCCCTGCTCCTACAACAGTTCTAAAAAAGTTCTTGGACTGAGGGGAGGGAAACTCCAATTACCCTCTCAGCTCCCTTAACTATCCTCTGCAGGGCTTTTTTGTCTGACATACTGCAGCTGGAGTACCATCTTGCAATGCAGTACGTCAGAACACTCTCCACCATACCTCTGTAGAAGGTCCTGAGGATGCAGATGGGGAGAGAGGCCTGTTTGAGTTTCCTCAAGAAGTGCAGTCTCTGCTGGGCTCGCTTCCTGATCCCCAAGGAATTCTTGCTGCAGGTCAGGTCCTGCGAGATCTGCACTCCGAGGAACTTGATGTTCTCCACTCTCTCCACTAAACGGCCGCCGATGCTGAGAGAGACGTGTTTAGGCTGTGACCGCCGGAAGTCGATAATCATCTCCTTCATTTTGTCCACGTTGAGCACCAGATTGTTCTCCCTGCACCAGCCCTCCAGGTCTCGAACTTCTTCCCTGTACACTGATTCCTCATCCCTCTGAACAAGTCCCACCACTGTGGTGTCGTCTGCAAACTTAATAATCTGGTTCCCCTCGTGTCTGGATACACAGTCATGTGTATCGAGACATATTCCGGTGCTCAGCGTGATAGAGTTGGAGATGTTATTTCCAACCCGGACAGACTGAGGTCTCTCAGTCAGGAAATCAAGGATCCAGAGACATGTGGCGATGTTCAGATCAAGAAGGAGTAATTTCTCCATCAGTCTCTGGGGAATAATGGTGTTGAATGCTGAATTGAAATCAATGTACAGGAGTCTGGCGTAGGTGTCTTTCTGGTCCACATGGGTGATGACAGAGTGCAGGGTGGTAACTATAGCATCCTCCGTGGAGCGGTTTGAACGATATGCAAACTGGAGCGGGTCATGTGATGCAGGGAGGCAGGCTGTGATGTGTGGTTTGACAAGCCGTTCAAAACACTTCATCACAATTGGTGTCAGTGCAACAGGACGATAGTCATTCAGACAGGACACAACTGGTTTCTTTGCCACCAGTTCTATGGTAGAGGTCTTAAAGCATCTGGGAACGATGGCCTAACTCAGGGAGATGTTATAAATGTCAGTCAGGACATCCTCCAACTCGCTCGCGCAGTCTCGGAGCACATGTTCTGGGGTGTTTACCAGACCTGCAGCTTTACGTGGGTTGACCCTGGTTAGGGTCCTCCGTGTGTTCGCTGTGTTGATGGTGATAGCTGGCCCAACCGATGGTGGAGATGGGCCAGCCCTCCCTCTAATTGTTGGGTTTAATGCTTCAAAATGTGCAAAGAAGTTGTTGAACCTGTCTGGAAGCAAAGCGTCGTCATCATCGACACCCTGCCTAGACTTATAGTCCGTCAGTGCCCGAACTCCCTGCCACATCCGCTTGGTGTTCCTAGTGTCACAGAGGTGTCCCTGGATTTTCTCTGCATAGACGCGCTTCGCCGTCTTAATTCCCTTTGAGAGCGCAGACCTGGCTGAGCGGAGGGCGATCCTGTCCTTCACTCTGAAGGCTGCATCTCTGGCTGTGAGCAGCGAGCGCACCTCTGCAGTCATCCAGGGCTTATGGTTGCCCCGTGCAGTGATAGTCTTCACTATAGTGACATCCTCTGTGCACTTCGCGATGTAGCTGGTGACCGTTTCAGCATACTCCTCCACATCTGTCTTGTCTTCCTGGGAGGCTGCTATTTTGAAGACCTCCCAGTCTGTGTGCAGAAAACAGTCTTTAAGTGCTGAGGTTGCACTCTCTGGTCAAATCTTGATTTGTTTCACTACTGGCCTGCTGTGCTTCAGTAAGGTTTGTAGGCAGGCACCAGCATCATGGATAGGTGGTCAGAATGGCCGAGGTGGGGGCGAGGTGTTGCCTTATAAGCATCTGTGTTTGTGTACACTAAGTCCAACATATTCTCTCCTCTGGTCTTAAAGTCTACACATTGTTTAAACTTGGGGAGCACAGTCTTTAAACTGGTGTGGTTAAAATCCCCCGCAACCACCACAAAACTGTCCGGGTGTGAAGTTTGAATTTCACTAATAGCATTGTGCAGCTCTCCGAGTGCCTCGTTAACCTTAGCTTTAGCATTAGTGCTAGGAGCTATGTAAACAGCAGCTACAAACATGTTGGTGAATTCCCTCGGCAGATAAAATGGCTGACAATTTACAATAAGGAACTCCGCCAACGGAGAGCAGTGTTTAGATACTAACGTGGCGTTAACGCACCAGTTCTTGTTAACATAGATGCATAGGCCCCCCCCTCGGCTCTTACCGGAACTAGCAGCTTCTCTGTCCGCCCAGAACGATGTTGTACCTTCCAGCTGAATGGCCATGTCAGGGATGTTGTCGTGGAGCCATGTCTCCGCAAATGCAAGCACACAGCAGTCCCTCCACTCTCTCCGGGTTTCTCTCAGCAGATGCAGCTCGTCCAGCTTGTTGTTGAGGGAGCGGACATTAGAGAGAAGGAGAGATGGTAATGCTGGTCTGGAGGGGTTAGCCTTTAGCCTAGCATGAATCCTGGCCCTTTTTCCTCGCTTTTGTTTGCCTTCGCTCCGCTTACGCCTCCTCCTTTCCCGGGTAGCTTCCAGCAGAATCTCCGACAGAATTCCATGCTGGCATAGAATGTCCAAGTCACAACCGAGCACCGCGATTCTTGCAGTGTGCGGTACCTTGATGTTTAATAAGGTTTCACGGTTGTAAGTTTTACAGAATGTACGTCTGGGATGATCAAAACACTCAAAACTCTCACACTCGCTGATGCCAAGAGGGGTCGCTGCGTCCATGCGCGCCATCATCATCCATATTTTGGCTCGAATGCCGAACGCTGCCTGTTGCCATGCCGATTCAAGAAGCTGGGAAGACGGCATGTTCAGAATTCAGTGGCAGCTGCAACCGATAGCAACAGGAACAGACTGCTTTATGTTACGGACACACGTTTGGGGAGACTGTTTTCGGTGGACTCCGGCTCCCAGAAGAGCCTCATCAACAGCCCGAGCTCATGGCCGCCAACAGATCCACCATCAGGACATTTGGTGAGTGGACACTGACGATATGCTTACACAGACGCAACTTTCAGTGGGACTTTGCGATAGCTGCATGTTCGGGCCCATTTTAGGCACACACTTTTTATGTGCTTATGGGTTGTTAGTCGATAAGATAAGATAAGATAAGATAAGCCTTTATTAGTCCCACAATGGGGAAATTCCAGGATTGCAACAGCACAGGGATAGCAACACTCAGAGCAACAATCAGAAGGCAAGAAGAAAAGCAAGCAAGCAAGAGCAGCTAATATACATATGTACATATTACTATAAAATATATATATACACGCACACAGACACACAGTGCAGAGCATTGTAGCTGGATGGAATAAATATATGAATATATAAACACACAGTGCGGAGCATTGTAGCTAGATGGAATAAATATGTAGATATATAAACACCCACAGTACAGAGCATTGCAGCTAGGTGGAATAAATATGTAAATATATAAACACACACAGTGCGGAGCAATGTAGCTAGATGGAATAATATGTAGATATATAAACACACAGTGCGGAGCATTGTAGCTAGATGGAATAAATATATAGATATATAAATATAAACACACCCAGTGCGGAGCATTGCAGCGAGATGGAATAAATATGGAAATATGTAAACACACACAGTGCAGAGCATTGTTGCTAGATGGGATGAAACAGCATAACCGTCTACTTAGTTATCCTACATGGTATGATTATGTGCCCATACATATTCTCACCCTCCATAGCGACCGGTATTTTCCTAGTTGTATGCCGGAGGGGACCATTGCGTAAGTCTATTGCATCTTTTGCATTCAAAAAACTATTAGTTTGTTACGTCTTTTTGCTATCTCTGCGAGCAGCCCTGCTTAGGTTGTACAGTCTGACAGCCGTTGGTAGGAAGGACCTGCGAAACCTCTCGGTTGTGCACCTGGGATGATGTAGTCTGCTGCTAAATGAGCTCCTCAGTGCATTCAGTATGTCCTGCATAGGGTGGAACTCGGACTCCAGCAGAGATGACAGTTTAGCCACCATCCTTCTCTCTCCTATCTCCTCCACTGGGTCAAGGCGCTGCCCCGGGACAGAGCTAGCTTTCTTGATCAGTTTGTTCAGTCTCTTCCTATCGGCTGCTGTAATGCCACTGCCCCAGCAGACCACTCCAAAAGTGATGGCTGATGCCACCACCGTGTCATAGAATGTCTTCAGCAGCGCCCCTTGTACACCAAAAGACCTGAGTCTCCTCAGCAGGAACAGCCTGCGCTGTCCCTTCTTGTAGAGTGCGTCAGTATTGTGTGACCAGTCTAGTTTATTGTTCAGATGAACACCCAGGTACTTATAGGATGTCACCATCTCGATGTCTGTTCCCTGTATATTTACTGGTGCTGTGAGGGGTTGCCCATGCCTGCGGCAGTCCACCACCAGCTCCTTAGTTTTCCTCGCGTTGATCTGGAGGCAGTTCCGATGGCACCAGTCCACGAAGTCCTGGATAAGCCCTCTGTACTCAGCTTCATCTCCATTGGAGATGAGGCCAACGATCGCAGAGTCATCAGAGAACTTCTGTAGATGGCAGTGTGTTGTGTTGTGTGAGAAGTCTGCAGTATAAAGAGTGAACAGGAAGGGAGCCAGCACCGTTCCCTGGGGGGCCCCCGTGCTACCGATGATCGTGTCGGACACACAGTCCCAGGTTCTCACAAACTGAGGCCGGTTAGTGAGGTAGTCCAGGATCCATGATGACAGGTGCTGGTCCACCCCTGCGCGCAGCAGCTTGTCCTTCAGGATCATCGGTTGGATGGTGTTGAAAGCACTGGAGAAGTCAAAGAACATGATCCTCACCATATTCCCGGGCTTCTCCAGGTGGGACAGAGAACGGTGAAGGAGGAAGATCACCGCATCCTCCACCCCAATGCCATGCTGGTAGGCGAACTGGAGTGGATCCATCGCTGGTTCCACCAGGGGGCGGAGGTGAGCAAGGAGCAGTCTCTCCAGGGTCTTCATCAAGTGGGACGTCAAGGCTACCGGTCTGTAGCGGTTCAGGTCTTTGGGTGGGAAGTTTTTGGTACAGGTACCACACAAGATGTTTTCCACAGCTGTGGTACCCTCCCCAGCTTCAGGCTCAAGTTGAAGATGTACGTCACAATCCCACACAGCTGGTCTGCACAGGATTTGAGGAGCTTTGCGCTGATGCCGTCCGGTCCCGACGCCTTCCTCGCCTTGATCTTCCTCAGCTCCGTCCTCACCTAGGTCCTGGTCAGGGTCAGGATGGGGGGCTGTGTGTTGGGAGTGGCGGGGTGTTGGTGGAGTGGGGAGTGGGCAGCAGGACTTGATTTCTTTAGAGGCAGCAGTGGTTGTTGTGCAGTCAGGGGGGAGGGCGGTTGGTCAAACCTATTGAAAAACAGATTCAGGTTGTTCGCCCACTCCCTTCCCCCCATGGCCTGGGGGGAGGTATTCTGGAGCCCAGAGATGGTTTTGAGGTTTCTCCAGACCCCGCTGATGTCGCTCTGTTGCAGCTTGTCCTCCATCTTCTTCCTGAAGCTGTCCTTGCCTTCTCTGATCGTTCTCTTCAGCTCCCTCTGTACGGACTTCAGCATCTCTCTGTTCCCCGACCTGAAGATCCTCTTCTTCTCTCTCAGAAGTGTTTTTATCTCAGGGTTGATCCAGGGTTTGTAGTTTGAGCAACACCGTATGGTCTTGGTGGGAACGGATTTGTCCACACAGAAGCTGAGGTAGTCCGTGAAGGTGTGAGTGAGGCCATCAATGTCCTCACCATGTGGATCGCAGAGCTGCTTCCAGGCGGTGGCTTCAAAACAGCCCTTTAGAGTGTCCATTGTCTCCTCAGACCATAACTCCACTGTGCGCATGGCCGGAGGTTGTCTGTGCACTAGGGGTTTGTACACCGGCCGGAGATGAACCAAGTTGTGATCCGATCTCCCGAGTGAGCGGAGTTGTGATGAGGTGTACGCCTCCTTAGTGTTTGCGTAGAATAAGTCCAGTGTTTTATTGTCTCTAGTGTGGCATGTGACATACTGGGTGAACGTGGGTAGAATGGGAGATAGTGAAACATGGTTGAAATCGCCTGAGATGAGGAGGAGAGCATCTGGGTGTTCTGTCTGCAGCCTGCTGGTTACTGAATGGATGACGTCACGCGCTGTCCCAGCGTTCGCCGTCGGATTTGCATAAACAACAATGCAGATCACGTGTGAGTGTTCTCTCGGGAGATATATAGGCCGCATGCTAACAGCTAGCAACTCAATGTCTTTGCTGCAGTGTCGTTGTTTAACAGTGATATGTCCCGGTCTGCACCAGTTGTTGTTAACATACATTATCACTCCACCGCCCCTTGCTTTGCCACTGTCTGGTGTTCGGTCAGCCCGTATCATGTGGAAACCCTCCAGCTCAATGTTAGCATCTGCTGCTAGTTCAGTTAGCCACGATGTTGATAATAGGAGATTAGTGGACGCTGTCTCTTTCACCTCACTGCCCTGCACAGCTCGGGGAGCTGGGTCTTCAACACTGGCTAACGTTATAGCTCCAGGGGATAAGTACCAACATTTACTCGCACAGTTCCCAGCACTCACGGGCCCAACTTTTTCAGCTATGGTAACGAAACACAGAGTTGAGCACTTTATAACAACAACAGGCCCACCGGTGATTGCGTGTCCTCTGCATTTGGACGCAGCTAAACTGGCCAGTGCACGAGTGGAGTTTGCCAACTTAGAGCAGTTGGGCATCGTCAGGCACGCCAACAGCCAGTGGGCATCCCCACTACACATGGTGCCTAAAGCCGACAGGTTGTGGCGAACGTGCAGCGATTTCCGGCTCTTGAATAATGCCACGGAACACGATTGCTATCCCATTCCGCACATCCAGGATTTTTCTGTGCACCTGGCCAGGGCATGTGTTTTTTTCAAAAGTGGATCTGGTCCGCGGATACCATCAGGTGCCAGTGTGTGCTGAAGACCTTCCAAAAACAGCGGTAATAACTCCTTTTGGCCTTTTTGAGTCTTTATGCATGCCGTTCGGACTAACAGGCAAGGCGCAGACTTTCCAGAGGATGATGGATGCAGTGCTTTTCTACTGATCCTTTGCTTTTGTCTACTTAGACGACATTCTGGTAGCTAGCGTGTCTGAGGAGGAGAACATCGCCCATCTCAAGATGGTTTTTCCAGAGGTTGGAGGTGCATGGGCAGATAGTTAACCCGACGAAGTGCCAGTTCGGCGTGCCAGAGACTGATTTTTTGGGCCACCACATTTTGCCGGAGGGCGTGATTCCGTTACCGGATAAGGTGAGTGCTGTGTCGGACTTTCTGCACCCATAGACCATGAGAGGACTACAGGAGTTTTTGGGAATGGTTAATTTTTATAACCGTTTCCTTCCTGGGGCAGCCCAGCTGATACAGCCGTTGTATGCCACGCTTAAAAAAAAGAAGCCCGCAGAAGCCATCGACTGGACTCCTAAGCAAGTCCAGGCTTTTATTAACACCAAAACAGCGCTTGTGGATGCTGCTTTGTTAGCCCACCCAGATCTGTCTACATGGATAGCACTCACTACGGATGCATCTGATGTTGCCATAGGGGCAGTGGTGGAGCAGTGTGTCTCAGGTTCGTGGCAGCCGCTCGCACTTTTTAGCTGAACTTCGCACGACAACGAATGCAAGTACAGCACATTTGATAGAGAATTGCTTGCTCTCCACCTGACAATGTGCCATTTCCAGTTCTGGCTGGAGGGGCATAGACTAGGTACTGGAGAGGGACCTTCATAACACCTCAGCAGTGCCACAGGTTGATCACCTCCATGCCATGCCACATTGATACAGTAATTAATCCAAAATTTGCCCGGACCAAGTATTGAGTGTGTACATGGACATACTTTTCAGTCGGCCAACATTTCTATTAAAAAACTATTTTTTTAATTAATTTTATGTAATATTCAAATTTTTTGAGAAACTGAATTTAGGGTTTTCATGGATTGTAAATATAATCATCAAAATTAAAATAAATAAAAACTTGAAATATATCACTCTCTGTGTAATGAATCTATATAATATATGGGTTACACTTTCTGAAATGAGGGACAAAAAATATTGAACTTTTTCATGATATTCTAATTTTTTGAGATGTGCCTGTATACATTTTGTTATAACAGAGGGTGGGCGAAGTTGGTTGATGCTCACCTGCCATCGACCTCAGCGCCATGTGACTGGAGAGAACAATTGCGCCGGTTCTGAGTCGTCATAGAAGATAAATAGCGGCAGGATAAAAGCGAAATTGAGGTGGAATAATCATAACAGTTTCTGGATGTAAGGGGGAAAAATGAAATGACCGACAGGAGAGAAAATAATGACCAGGATGCCGCAAAAGGACGAAGCGAGCAAGCCCCCCGGCCAGCGGTGAGTGACGTATGTCTTGGTTTGTTTACATTGTAATGATTTTCTGGTTCATATACTTTGAAGATAAGATAACAAAATGCCCAAAACAAGAAATGGTGACAAAAAGCAAAACCATTCTTTCTGTAAATATGTCCAAAGTCCACTTTTGACTGAAAGTTATGTAATTCGATTTGGCTGCCGTGGCATTATCCAAATTAGATGCGTAAATTTACTCCTATCTCAAACTTTGGATCGGAGGAGGGAAATCTGTGGCGGTGCCTTGCATGGCAGCGGCCCTCTGATTCTACATATGGGGTGTGTGTGATTAACACTGTAGATAGGGAAAACACAATTTCGTTCTACTGTACATGATTGGTTGCATGGTTGAATGACAATAAAGGGTGATTTGATATTCTACATCTTTGTAATTGACAGTAAGCCATTATCTCTTACCACTTTCAAGTTATAGCCTTAGAAATCTCTGACATCTGAATTGAATATTTTCTTGAAAAAAATTTTGACCACTAGGGGCTTATGGTGCAACGGAGCGCTTGTGGCAGTCATAGGTGACACATTTCTCGAAGTACAGCATTAGACTCACCTTTACTTTTAGGTGTGTAAAGGGTCTTGTCTGTTTGTATGAAGATATATCCAGACTGGAAAGACACCATGACAACCTTCTCCAGGTCTCGGCCAGGGAACTGAGCTTGTATGTAAACATACTGCTTCATGTTGGGATCTTTACTGAACTCCCCAGATGGGATCTGTATCAGCATGAAGGAACAATGTGTTGAGATGTACTGAAGGGTTTGTTTAAAGAAAACATATAAACAGTAATAGCAGCTCATGAGTATTTTACTAACCGTAATCTGTCCAAACTCCTGAAAATCTTTTGTGTCTGTACGTCTAAGAGTCACAGATGTGGATGTCAGAATTTTGGATTTGGTTGGATGGTTCATCACATTGATCTTGACTGTGATGTCTCCTCCAGAGCAATCTTGACACTCCACAAAGATCTTTTCTGGCGTTCCCACCCGCAGCAAATTGGGGGCAGACAACACTTGCCTGCAGAGCAGTAATGAGAGAAATGATTTCTTAATGTACAGAAAGAATCATTATAGAACATACAGATAGAACAAGTGATTATTTTATGCTTTGCTTTTTTCTTACAAATGCTGTGTCAGTAAATATTCATATAATTCTATTTTATTCTGTTCTATTCTATTCCAAACAGAGAAGTCCAGACTGTCCCACAATCCCTCCTGCAGGTGGTAAACCCACATATTGGGTCCTTGATGCAACTTTTTGAATTTGTTAATTGTGGATCACAATTTATCTTTTATTAGTTATAATTATTACTATAAATTTTTCAATCAATCTACAATAATCAACATCCCTGAACATAAGCCATCAGAAGCTCCCAGATCTATCTATCTATCTATCTATCTATCTATCTATCTATCTATCTATCTATCTATCTCATATGATTTTTTTTGCATCATTAGGAATGACAGTGATGACACCACTGCCGTTATAAAAACAGAATATTTGAAAAATAAATAAAAGTTGTCCTCTGCTGCCTGGACTTTACACACAATGAGTGACCCATTGATTATCTTGACTGAGATCCAGAAGTGGGCAGCACGGTTGCGGAGTGGTTAGCACTGTGGCAGCACAGCAACTCACCCTTGGCTGGGGGATCCTGGGTTCGATCCCAGCCCCCGACAACAGTGATCTGTGTGGAGTGTGTATGTTCTCCCTGTGTCTGCGTGGGCTTACTCCAGGATATCTCCAATTTCCTCCCACATGCCAAAAACATGCAAGTTAGGTCAACTGGCATCAAACTGGGGATTCTAAATTGTCCTTAGGTATGACTGTGAGAGTGAATGGTTGTCTGTCTCTCTGTGTTGGCCCTGCGATGGACTGGCGATCTGTCCAGGGTGTACCCTGCCTCTCGCCCAAAGATGCTGGGATATTCTCCAGCCCCCCACGACCCGAAAAGGATTAAGCAGAAGAAGATGGATGGATGAAATCCAGAAGTGGATCAATAAAACTGTGTACAAACTTTAGATGAACATTTTGTAATTACTTACATACAAGTCACCTTGACTTAAGATACTGATAGAAAAATTGCATATTATCTACATTATCTTTGATATTAATAATGTATTATTATATTTGAGAAGTATTATAACTTTCATATGCCATGTTTAATGTTTATATGTGCATTCCATGTGGAATAAGTTCATATATTCTTGGTATGTTTCTGTGAGCAGTTTCAGAGAGTTCAGACTGAAGATCAGTACAGGATCAGTACATGCGTAAAGAATGATCTCAGCCACTCTTATAATCTCTTTGACATGTCCTGTTTCGGGTCACAGGAATGCACAGGAACTCCTCAGCCTGTATAGATCAGTTCTATTGATTAGGTATATAGACATTCTGTTAATTTTGTGGACCTCATGTGCATGCCTCCAGAGCATCTGTGACGTTTCCCCGGATAAGCTTTGATTATCAGGACTGTCCCGTTCTGCCCCTTCCCTTATCCTTATCCTCCCTCTCCTTTCTCCTACCTATATACTGTATATCAGACCTAAAGAAATGAATCCTTTAGAGATTCTAGGTGTGTCTGAATGCCATGCTTTGTAATCTCTCCCCCAAGTGGCCATTGGGGTGACACCTTATATATTTTTATAATAAATGTACATAAATCCAACTTTCCGCCTGATTTTTGACCTTGAATAATTTAAGCTTAAAATTATTCTAACATTTTGGTGCTCCGAACAGCGGATCCACATATCTCCGTCTTTTCGGCGCCTCTGCTTGATTTAAGCAAGTGCACAGCTGATAAAAAGACCTTCCCAGGCTGAGTGAAAAAAAAAAAAAAGGCTCAGTGTTACTGCAGTGAAAGATCTATTCACATCACCAGGGGTGTTTCTGTTCTTATTAAACCCCAGAGACTACCCATATACTATCAGCCATTCACACCACACACCCTTGTCTCTGGTAATTCTTTATTTGGGCTTTTACATGCAGCCAATAAGTTAGCTCAGGTTGTGTTTGCTACAGGAGCTATGAGCTAATGTTATCATCAACCACAGAGATTAGCAGTAAACTGGGGCTCATTACCATTCAAATAAAAAAAAAATAAATCAACAAATACAGCCAGTTGTGAGGACTGCTGCTGTGACTGGATGTAAAATGGTACTGCAATAATTAAACCATGATATATTCTAGCCAAAGCATGTCATGGACATTTCAAAGACACCACATGTCAACATATGGAAAAAGGGCATGCCATGGGCACTATAAATACACAATAATTCTTAATTTTGCAAAATAAAAGCAGACCCAGTGACAAAAAAACAGTTTGTCAGTTTTGTTTTCATTTAAGCTTAGTTGGATATTTTTTAAAATTAAAGCAGGTCTACTTACAATGGACTACCATTAGCTGGACAAATCAGGAAAGCAAAGGCCAGAAAGGCCAGTGACAGCGTCTTCTTCATCCTCATCCTTTTCTGCTGTTAAAGAAGACTCAGACCGAGCTTCATCCCAATTTAAGCATCTACCTCTATACCCCCACTTGACTTAATCACACAGAAAAGGACACCCTCCTCCCAAACACACGCAAACATTGATTTCTCAGCAGCAGTTTGGAAACTGTAAACATTATCTTTTCTCTGAGGAAACAGGTAAACATGAGAGAATCAATAAGAGTTTGCATGTTTAACTAAACATTTTGGCAGAACATGCAAGATGTTGGGAAACTCCCATAAAGTGCAATGTTTTGCATTTGTGCTTTCTAAATTGTACCTTTTGAAATTCCTTTGAAACTCGGACACTTTTAAAAATAATTTCTTAAGCTACATTTGTGCGTCATCACAGCAAACACATAATAGCACAAATATCTGTGGTGTTGAGTAATGGGTAGATATGGTGTTAGACAGGGCTTTCTGGAGTTTCAGCGTGAGGAATTTTTCTTGGGTTACTATTAAATTCAGATAATTGAGAATGAGCTGTCAAATATTCAATTTGAAATTTAAGTAATAAAAACAATTTAAATAGATATACTGTATCATATTTTATGTTATATATATATATATATATATATATATATATTTCTTTTTCACTTCCGGCGCCACATGAGTCGGCTGCCTTTTGCAACAGCGGCTCAATTCTGAGTCTTTTTTTCCTTCCTCTTTCTTTTGATCCGGTGACAACTCTCTGATCCGGCACACCTTTCACTCCATTTATATCACGGACACAGATCGCCCCAAATGTCTCCCGAGCCGGTGGACGGAGCCACTGTTTATAGCAGGAGACGGTACAGCAGGGAAGAGCTGCTAGCACTCAACCGCCACCCGGTGCTAACAGAAAAACTCGACATACCGGGTGAACTGAGGCGAAAACGCCGTGGGTGCCGGGCTGGAGTAAGGCGGAAGACAAGAAATATAAGGTACAGACCCACCCTTCCATCCATTGTCATGGGGAATGTACGATCGTTACTGGGAAAGGTAGATGAGGTAGCGGCTATCTCCCAGTACGAGAGCATATACCGGGAGTGCAGTCTGTATCTATACACAGAGACTTGGCTAACCGAATTAGCAGCAGATGCTAACATTGAACTGGAGGGTTTCCACGCGATACGGGCAGACCGAACATCAGACAGTGGCAAAGCAAAGGGCGGTGGAGTGATAATGTATGTTAACAACAACTGGTGCAGACCGGGACATATCACTGTTAAACAACGACACTGCAGCAAAGACATTGAGTTGCTAGCTGTTAGCGTGCGGCCTACATATCTCCCGAGGGAATACTCACACGTAATTTGCATTGTTGTTTATGCAAATCCAACGGCGAACGCTGGGACAGCGCGTGGCGTCATCCATTCAGTAACTGGCAGGCTGCAGACAGAACACGCAGATGCTCTTCTCCTCATCTCAGGCGATTTCAACCGTGTTTCACTGTCTCCCATACTACCCACGTTTACCCAGTATGTCACATGCCACACTAGAGACAATAAAACACTGGACTTATTCTACGCAAACACTAAGGAGGTGTACACCTCATTACAACTCCCCCCACTCAGGAGATCGGATCACAACTTGGTTCATCTCCGGCCGGTGTACAAACCCCTAGTGCACAGACAACCTCCGGCCATGCGCACAGTGAAGTTATGGTCTGAGGAGGCAATGGACATTCTAAAGTGCTGTTTTGAAACCACCGCCTGGGAGCAGCTCTGTGATCCACATGGTGAGGACATCGATGGCCTCACTCACACCGTCACGGACTACATCAGCTTCTGTGTGGACAACACCGTTCCCACCAAGACCACACGGTGTTGCTCAAACTACAAACCCTCGATCAACCCTGAGATAAAAACACTTCTGAGAGAGAAGAAGAGGATCTTCAGGTCGGGGAACAGGGAGATGCTGAAGTCCGTACAGAGGGAGCTGAGGAGAACGATCAGAGAAGGCAAGGACAGCTTCAGGAAGAAGATGGAGGACAAGCTGCAACAGAGCGACATCAGCGGGGTCTGGAGAGACCTTAAAACCATCTCTGGGCTCCAGAATACCACCCCCCAGGCCACGGGGGGCAGGGAGTGGGTGAACAATCTGAATCTGTTTTTCAATAGGTTTGACCAACCGCCCTCCCCCCTGACTGCACAACAACCACTGCTGCCTCTAAAGACATCAAGTCCTGCTGCCCACTCCCCACTCCACCAACACCCCTCCACTCCCAACACACAGCCCCCCAACCTGAGCCTCACTAAGACCCAGGTGAGGACGGAGCTGAGGAAGATCAATGCGAGGAAGGCGTCGGGACCGGACGGCATCAGCGCAAAGCTCCTCAAATCCTGTGCAGACCAGCTGTGTGGGATTGTGGAGTACATCTTCAATCTGAGCCTGAAGCTGGGGAGGGTACCACAGCTGTGGAAAACATCTTGTGTGGTACCTGTTCCAAAGACTTCCCACCCCAAAGATCTGAACAGCTACAGACCAGTGGCCTTGACGTCCCACATGATGAAGACCCTGGAGAAACTGCTCCTTGCTCACCTCCGCCCCCTGGTGGGACCAGTGATGGATCCACTCCAGTTCGCCTACCAGCATGGCATTGGGGTGGAGGATGCGGTGATCTTCCTCCTTCACCGTTCTCTGTCCCACCTGGAGAAGCCCGGGAATGCGGTGAGGATCATGTTCTTTGACTTCTCCAGTGCTTTCAACACCATCCAACCGATGATCCTGAAGGACAAGCTGCTGTGCGCAGGGGTGGACCAGCACCTGTCATCATGGATCCTGGACTACTTCACTAACCGGCCTCAGTTTGTGAGAACCCAGGACTGTGTGTCCGACACGATCATCGGTAGCACGGGGGCCCCCCAGGGAACGGTGTTGGCTCCCTTTCTGTTCACCCTTTATACTGCGGACTTCTCACACAACACAACACACTGCCATCTACAGAAGTTCTCTGATGACTCATTCTTCTGATGACTCAGCTTCATCTCCGAGATGAAGCTGAGTATAGAGGGCTTATCCAGGACTTCATGGACTGGTGCCATCGGAACTGCCTCCAGATCAACGCGAGGAAAACTAAGGAGCTGGTGGTGGACTGCCGCAGGCAAGGACAACCCCTCACAGCACCAGTAAATATATAGGGAACAGACATCGAGATGGTGACATCCTATAAGTACCTGGGTGTTCATCTGAACAATAAACTAGACTGGTCACACAATACTGACGCACTCTACAAGAAGGGACAGCACAGGCTGTTCCTGCTGAGGAGACTCAGGTCTTTTGGTGTACAAGGGGCGCTGCTGAAGACATTCTATGACACGGTGGTGGCATCAGCCATCACTTTTGGAGTGGTCTGCTGGGGCAGTGGCATTACAGCAGCCGATAGGAAGAGACTGAACAAACTGATCAAGAAAGCTAGCTCTGTCCCAGGACAGCGCCTTGACCCAGTGGAGGAGATAGGAGAGAGAAGGACGGTGGCTAAGCTGTCATCTCTGCTGGAGTCCGAGTTCCACCCTATGCAGGACATACTGAATGCACTGAGGAGCTCATTTAGCAGCAGACTACATCATCCTAGGTGCACAACCGAGAGGTTTCGCAGGTCCTTCCTATCTACGGCTGTCAGACTGTACAACCAAAGTAGGGCTGCTCGCAGAGATAGCAAAAAGACGTGACGACCTAATAGTATTGAATGCAAAAGACGCAATAGACTTACACAATGGTCCCCTCCAGTATACAACTAGGAAAATACCGGTCGCTATGGAGGGTGAGAATATGTATGGGTACGTAATCATACCATGTAGGATAACTAAGTAGACGGTTGTGCTGTTTCATTCCATCTAGCTACAATGCTCCACACTGTGTGTGTTTATATATTTACATATTTATTCCATCTAGCTACAATGCTCTGCACAGTGTGTTTATATACAGTATATATATATATTTATATATTTACTCTATCTAGCAACAATGCTCCACACTGTGTGTTTATATATTTACATATTTATTCCATCTAGCTACAATGCTCCGCACTGTGTGTTTATATATTCATATATCTATTCCATCTAGCTACAGTGCTCTGCACTGTGTTTATTATTACCTCCGCCAAGGAGGTAATGTTTTTGCCGGGGTTTGTCTGTTTGTCTGTTTGTTTGTCTGTCTGTTGGTTAGCAAGATAACTCAAAAAGTTTTGAAAGGATTTTGATGAAACTTTCAGGCGTTGTTGGAAATGGTACAAGGAAGAACTGATTAACTTTTGGGGGTGATCCGGATCACCGTCCAGAAGAAAACCGCCATTACGTAAAATGCCATTTTCGTGAATAACTACTGAACCACTAATCCTATCATTGTCAATCCAATTGCTAGTCATATGTTTTCGTGGTCAAGGAATCTGAAAACGTACACACAAACACTGTATGGGGGAACTGTGGCAGCCATTACGGAAAATGTCATTTTCGTGAATAACTACTTAACCACTAATCCTGTGGTCTATATTAACCATATATTCCATAACCTACATATGTTAGAGCAAGTGGAAATGTTTGGTGATTACATATGTAAGGAACTTCACACCTCTGAAAGGACAAAGGAATCTCACCCGCCGAGTGAAGAACAAAGACATTCCCGGACGCGGAGGGGGAGACCGGACGAGCCACCCTCACCCCCCAAGGCGAGGAGAGGGATTACCATCACCTCCCAAGATGAGGAGAGGAAATACCAAGACAATGGGGGGATTAAGATAATGAGGGATGTCAGCCTTTGTTATGCATGTCTTTTGTTGTGTGCTTGTATATAATCAGTGAGTTGGCGAGATTCTGCCTCTTTTTCCCTTCTGCCGCTCTCTGCACCAGATGAGACTTGTTAGAAGAGCTGAACATTAAAACTTCGCTTATAAACCAAATCGCCTCTTCATTGCCCAGCTCCTCTACACTGGTGACCTTGACGCAAGTATGGACCGGAGGCGTTCTCCCACAAGCGACTCATCCGTGGCGACTCAGGCAGACGCCAGCAGCCACGCAGACGAGGGAGCAGACGGACAGCTGTTCCCCCCGGCAGAAGAGGTTGAGAGGGCTCAACCGAGCACCAGCACCGCCGTGAGAGCCGAGGCAAGGCACTCTCACCCGGCGGGCACAGCAGTGATGGTGTGCACGAACGCCGTCGCTGTCAAGCTGCCAGACTTCTGGCAAGAGGACCCCGCCTCTTGGTTTCAGCAGGCTGAAGCCCAATTTATACTGGCGGGCATCACGGCTGACGATACTAAGTTTTATCATATCGTCTCCAAACTCGACTCCGCCACTTCGAAGTGTGTGCGGAGCATGATCCGGCGACCACCGGCCCGGGACAAATACGAGACGCTCAAAGCGACCATCGTGGCGAACTACGTCCCATCAGCGGAAGAAAGAGCCGAGAAGATCCTGGCGGTCTACGGCCACAGAGGGGGCAATCAGAAGGCCCTCATGGAGGATTTGCTGCAGCTCAAGGAAGAGGATAATGACAACTTCCTCTTCCAGTTTATTTTCCTCAGCACGCTGCCGCCACACATGAGGGGGACACTCGCCAGCATGAAGTGCAACACCCACCAAGACTTCCGCACACTGGCCAGCGAAGCTCATCGGCTCGTCAACGCCTGCAAGGAGCTGACACCCACAGCAGCATCCGCAGACCTCAAAGCTGACGCCCCGAGCCACGAGGAGCCACGACCCACGGAGCAGACCCAGGCCACGGTGACAGCGACGCGGCCAAAACGTAACAGACAGAGCGACGTCTGTTATTATCACCACCGCTTCGCCGAGAAGGCCCGCAAATGCGTTCCCCCCTGCAAGTTTACGATGTCGGGAAACGCCAAAGCCGAGAGCCGTTAACAGCAGCGGTTCTCGGCGAGAAAAATAAGCTGTTGTACGTGACGGATGGACACACAGGCAAGCAGTTCCACTTCCAGACAAAGTTCATGCGATAGAAGGCTTTCCACGGCCGCAAACGGTCAAATCGCTACAGGAATTTTTAGGGATGGTTAATTTTTACAACCGCTTCCTCCCCCACGCAGCTCAGCTCATGCAACCCCTATATGACGCGCTCAAAAAAAAGAAAGCTTCCATCGCGGTCGAATGGACCCCGGAGCGCGAACGCGCTTTCACGGAAGTAAAAAACGCCCTAGCTAACGCCACATTGTTAGTTCATCCAGACCCCTTGGCCCACATTGCACTAACCACAGATGCTTCAGACCTAGCTATAGGGGCAGTTATAGAACAACTTGTCAGCGGGGTCTGGCAACCTTTAGCATTCTTTAGCAAATCGCTAAACCAAACTGAACGCAAATACAGCACTTTTGACAGAGAGCTGCTGGCGCTTCATTTATCCATCCGCCACTTCCAGTTCTGGTTAGAGGGGCGGAGTTTCACGGCTTTTGTAGACCATAAACCGCTCACCTTTGCTATGGCTAAAATTTCAGAACCATGGTCAGGCAGGCAACAAAGACAGCTAGCTGCGATTTCAGAGTTCACCACAGACATTCGACACGTGGCAGGCAAACTTAACGTAGTAGCGGACTGTCTCTCTCGCGCTGTGGCACCACCAGAGCGCGGGGAGACAGATTATACTGCCTCAGCAGCAGAACTCTTCACTAACGCAGACACATACGCAGCACCTATCCATGAAGGGATAGATTATGCAGCCATGGCAGAGGAACAAAACAGTGACGCGGACGTGCGCGCACTCCTGTCTGGACCAACAGGGTTAAGGCTGGAGAAAAAGGGTTTACGAGACGGCGTGCACCCCCTAATATGCAATGTTTCAACCGGCCGACCTCGCCCGTTAGTACCAGCTACATGGCGCCACCGCATTTTTGACGCAATTCACTCCCTCGCGCACCCAGGTGTGCGTGCCTCGGTTAAAATGGTCGCCGAAAAGTTTGTGTGGCCAGGCCTGCGCAAAAACGTAAAAGAATGGGCAAAAACTTGCATTTCTTGTCAACGCGCCAAAATACACAGACACACAAAAGCCCCTCTGGAGCCTTTTCCAATCCCTGCTAGAAGGTTCGACCACGTTCATGTCGATCTTGTGGGGCCACTACCTTCCTCCCAAGGTTTCACACACCTGTTAACAATGATAGACCGCACCACACGCTGGCCAGAGGCAGTCCCTCTAGCGGCAACCACAGCGGAGGAAGTCGCTCGCGTTTTTTTGACAAACTGGGTGGCACGTTTCGGCGTCCCATCGGACATCACGTCCGATAGGGGGCCTCAATTTGTCTCAGAGCTCTGGTCAGCCATGTCCAACAGCTTAGGGGCAACAATCATCGCACCACCGCTTATCACCCTCAGGCTAATGGGTTATGCGAGCGTTTTCACAGGTCTCTAAAGGCTGCCCTCAGAGCCTCACTAACGGACACAAATTGGGTAAATAAACTTCCCTGGGTTTTATTGGGGTTGCGTGCTGCACCTAAAGAGGATCTAGACGCCTCTCCCGCAGAATTAGTTTTTGCACAACCTCTCAGGCTCCCAGGTGAATTTTTGCCAGAGAACCCAGAGCCAGGGCGCCTTCCAGTCCCAAGGTTTTTAGGCAGCAACGGACCGAACTCTCTCCCTGGTCCAGCTCATCACTCCTTCCCACGGGTTTTTGTCCCTCAAACTTTAAAAAACGCTGAGTTTGTTTTTGTTAAGCATGAAGCTCTAAAACCAACTTTACGCCCAGCATTCGATGGGCCATTCAGAGTGCTGGAACATGGTGATAAACACTTTGTGCTTGATTATGGGGATAGAAAAGAAACAGTCAGCATTGACAGACTTAAACCTGCCTTCTTGTTGAAAGACGAATCTGCACAGTTGGCGAGAGCACCTCGGCGAGGTAGACCCCCCAAGAGAAAAGACTCAGCCCCCAGGCAGGGAACAAATAACCTCTCTCCTTCCCACACTGCAGATTCCTCACAAGAAGGTCCCAGCAGGATGCCTAAACCAACCTACAGCAGTTTTGGGAGAAGAATTAAACCCAGACAGCACAGGGACTGACACCAACCACTCCACAATTATTCACTAATTGTGCTGCAACAGTTTAGGACTGACTTATGATTTTACTATGCTGCTATGTTTACCACTGAACTCTCTTAGGAGCATGGCTGCTGGAAAGTTTCTTCCGTGGCAACAGCTGTAACACGTAGTATGTCGTAATAACTATCCTAGACTGTGAACCTTTCTGTTGTCCTTTCTTAGTTGTTTGGGGGGCCTGTGGTCTATATTAAGCATATATTCCATAACCTACATATGTTAGAGCAAGTGGAAATGTTTGGTGATTACATATGTAAGGAACTTCACACCTCTGAAAGGACAAAGGAATCTCACCCGCCGAGTGAAGAACAAAGACGTTCCCGGACGCAGCGGGGGAGACCGGACGAGCCACCCTCACCCCCCAAGGCGAGGAGAGGGATTACCATCACCTCCCAAGACGAGGAGAGGAAATACCAAGACAATGGGGGGATTAAGATAATGAGGGATGTCAGCCTTTGTTATGCATGTCTTTTGTTGTGTGCTTGTATATAATCAGTGAGTTGGCGAGATTCTGCCTCTTTTTCCCTTCTGCCGCTCTCTGCACCAGATGAGACTTGTTAGAAGAGCTGAACATTAAAACTTCGCTTATAAACCAAATCGCCTCTTCATTGCCCAGCTCCTCTACAAATCCTATCATTGTCAATCCAATTGCTAGTCACATGTTTTCGTGGTCAAGGAATCTGAAAACGTACACACAAACACTGTATGGGCGGAAATGTGGCCGCCATTACGGAAAATGTCATTTTCGTGAATAACTACTCAACCAATAATCCTATCATTGTCAATCCAATTGCTAGTCATATGTTTTCGTGGTCAAGGAATCTAAAAACGTACACACAAACACTGTATGGGGGGAACTGTAGCGCTTGGCGGAGGTCTGCGCTCTCCGAGTGCTTTTCTAGTATACTCATATATTTATTCCATCCAGCTACATTGCTCCACACTGTGTTTATATATTTATATATCTATCCCATCTAGCTACAATGCTCTGCACTGTGTGTGTGTGTGTGTGTGTGTGTCTCTCTCTCTCTCTCTCTCTCTCTCTCTCTCTCTCTCTCTCTCTCTCTCTATATATATATATATATATATATATATATATATATATGTGTATACTTGCTGCTCTTGTTTTTTTCTCTTGCCTTCTGATTGTTGCTCTGAGTGTTGCTATCCCTGTGCTGTTGCAATCCTGGAATTTCCCCATTGTGGGACTAATAAAGGCTTATCTTATCTTATATTTAACAATCCAAATAAATATAAATATAGCTGAATTATAGACAATGTAAAATGCAAAACCCTTCAGAGCCTTGATGTATTTCATGGCTTTACACATTTATTTATTTATTGAGAAATGTTCTTGCAACAGCTTTTCGTCAAATGACACCTCAGCAGTGCACTTACGTATTTGTAATAAAGGCCACAGTCAGGAGATCAAGAGATTCCGACAATGACTGGAAACCAGGATTGATTTAGACATTGTCCTCTAACACAAAATATCCTGCATGGTTGATTTTACCAGCAGGTATCGCAGCCTATTAAACAATATCTAATGGTTTGCATAAATAACGACATGAGGTGATGTGGCAAAGGGTTACAGTTGGAATATGTCTAAATTGGAGCCATTTACTAAGCCCAACTTCAATCATTTTCTAAACCTAAGATAATCTAGAAATGTGTGTTCAAAGCTTAAAGGAAGTCGATCTTAAAACTGGAAGAGAGTCGGGAATGAGGAAATGAAAATAAACACAGAAACAATGGAACTGTTGCACAATGCAGAGAAACGTACTTCCGCATTCCAGTCCACCCGCATTTCCGTTTCCACTTCCATTATATTTTCCCATTCCCTGGTGCTTTCTCATCATTAAATCAGTTTTATCATTTTCAGTTATCATTGTACATACTGGAAATAGTGTGAGGGGAGATCATTTTTTCTTCATGAAGTTCGTGTTTTACATTTTGATTGTTTTTGAAACCATACTGAGCCATTTAATAGTTCCCCAGTTAGCTTAGCAGCTCTAATAGACCTGTATAATGGACAGGGGTCAATCCATGAAGTTGGGACAAAATGTGTGACATGCTTAGAAAAAATCAAAAATCATTATTTTTCACCAGTAAGAGGTCATTGTATCTATTAATGCATGTGTGTTTCATACAGCAATGCACAAGATAAAAATATGATACACTGCTAGTAAAGAGGTAATTATAGGACTGTGGTTGTTAGTAACATTGACCAAAGATGATGAATGGTAAACTGCTTTCAGTATACAAAACAGAACCTGTTAGTCACAGAAAATGATTATCACCTAACTCTGCTTACTGGAAACTTTATGTATTTGCAGCAGAACCATTGAAAGGAATTACCAGAGTTTAATTATTGTACCTAACAAAGGCGTGTCTAACATTGACCTGAAATAAATCTGCAATCCATGCATATATAAAAGACTTCTGGTCTAGGGGAATCAGATCAGTTTACATGAGGCCCATATCATCACTTCATTTTTTTCTAATAGTTGCTTTATCCCTGACATTTGTCAGTATCACAACTTGCTTATTGACCTTCAGCGGGAACATTGACGTGGCACAGAACAAACTTCCTTCACCCCTGTCCAACATTTGACAAGCAGTTTTTTTAATCCAAAAGTACCTGGAATAACATAACATACCATTCCAGGGATTTTAGAAAAAGAATGGCTTGGTCTGAATATTTCTTTCAATCATTTTTAGTCTGAGAGCTAGTAACAATGAAATTAAAAAGTTAATTGAATAGTGCGAACATGGTATAAGGTACACCTGACATTGCTATGTCGGCTAACTTTAATTGATAGTAATTCAAATGTAATCTTAATGTAAAAATGACAAAAATTCTGGAAACATTAAACACGTTTAACACAATTTAAACTGGAATACACACTGAACTGGAAGACAACTTTTTTGCAATACAGGTCTGACCATTTTACTAATTTTTCCTGAGATTGCTGCAGCCAAAAATTTATCAGATACAGAAATGATTGCCACTCACTTTGAAGGACAGTTACCAACTTTTATTTCAAGCATCTGGAGAACATGAACAAAAAAATAAATCCCCCCCATTAGTAAAAATTGGCGATTACAAAACTACAGTCCTATCCATTTCAACCAGTATAAAACATTGCAAATCAGAAATCAAGCATGTCAAAATAATAACAGCCTTTAACAATTCTATCCACTTTCAATAAGGACAGATTAATTCTCTAACTCATGGAAAAAATGCAGAAGTTTTCTTCCAGATTTTGACAATTTTGGATCCTGCAGGACTTTAACAAAACATGAATTAATAAGATAATAAAAGTAATCCTTGAGTGTTTCTTCTTCCGGCCACACCCAATAGGCATCAGAACGCTTTTTCATGAAACGCACGGTTATTCCAATGTCAGAGCAGTTCATCACCTGAAATGAAAAAATTAATCATCACAATCTGCAAAAAACGTTTTTGCCAGATTGTTACAGCCAATAACAAGGGACAGCGCGGTGGCGGAGTGGTTAACACTGCCTACCTTTACCTTGTATTTCCATTTCCAGCTTGTGGAAAATGACTAGCCACTCTCTCCTGTCCCTAATCCAAACCAACCTCCGAAGGGGTAGGAAGTGTCAACTTTGGGTTCTCCAGATTGGCACTGGAAAAAAAAAAAAAAAGACAAACAATAAAATATTAAATTCACTTAGATTTCCTTCCCCTGCCACTGCATAAAATTGTCTCCATTATATTTGTGTCAAGAAAATATCCCTGCAATTCACACCACACAGATCAGGCATGTCCAAATGCTGCAAAACTACAGTTAGTGTTTTATAGAAGCAAGTATGTAACACATACCTTTCAGACTGCTCTCCTTCCCTTGTGTGTATTTCATTCACATGGTCTTTTGCATTTACAACAAGCACAAAGTGATTGGGAATCCAGAATGCTGACATCTTGTTAAATCACTCCGGTTACTTGTTCAAAGAATGTGAACAGCGCCCTCACTTATCTTAACCCTTGGTTGTATTGTCCTGTTATGATGTCTTCGCACTACCCCTGTGCAGTGATCTGGATAGAGAGATTTAACTTTGCATTGCATCACTCATGAGAGAGCAAACAGCTGCCAGATCCCCATGAAAGATCCTGTTTCATAATCTTCATTATCTCAACTCGATACAACTTCTATATGTTGGACTCTGTCAGATTGACATTGGGCAAAAACTGATCAGAAAAGGTTGCAAAAGTCATCTTGCACTGCTTCTTCCCTTTCCTTGCAAAAAAACCTCTTGTTAGGAAGTTCTCATCCAAATAGTCCTGTTCATGGTGTACAGATTCAATGATAATACGCACACGGATTGCTTGGTGCCTATCTTCAGACCCAAAACAAGCCATACTGCCACACTGTGGGAGACAATTCCCATCACCAATTACTGGCACAGCGTGAGTCTTTGGCCTCATGTTCACATTTGGAATGTAGCCTGTTGCTATCTGATCAGTGTCTCGCTCTTGAATCTTGTTAGGATGACCACTGATTGGAAATCTCTCCATCTGCTTTGCAATTTCTTCACACTTTATCAGCTGTTGATAGCTGTTGGCCTTTTTTTGTGATTTATGAGCATCTTGGAAGAATGTCAACCTTTCTTGTGTTATGCTCACCTGGGGTTCTTGGCAATTCTTCTTCCTGGCCTTCTCTACATCAACTTGCATCAAAGGACCCTGCAATTTGACATCTAAGTTTTCGCACCTGTTGAAGTCATGCTGCCTGCATGCTGAACAGTAGCATGTGAGGGTTCTATACTTGATAACACCTGGTTGGATACCTTTCACAGAGTGTACAGAACGTGTCCCCTTTAGGACCCTGGCAGGAACTTGTCCTTGACTTTTTTCCCCCCGTGGAATAGTCTCTACCAACAAGAAATGTTGGTGATTATGTTCACAGGTTCCATCTTCATGGCTACCAGGGATGGTCATGGTCTTCTGAAGATACTCAAACATATCAGCAACTGTCTGAATGATAGCTTCCCTGCTCAAGACTGCTTTTCTGACAGCCTGCTTAGCAACAGCCCCCAACCCATCACAGGGGCTGTGAACGTGTGGCAAGAAGCGATGAGGCAAAATCTTCTTTTTCAATTAGTTCAATTTATTTTTTAACTCACAAGTAGCATCTCCAGTCTCTCAGGAAAATCTTCTGACACAGTCTTTCAACAAATGTACTTCCTCAAAACAAGAAGCATATCAAGCAATAGCAAATTCCTCAATAACCGTTTTCATCAATAGACATCTAACTCGATATCTCACGCCTGTTATATAATGGAGAGATAATTAGAGGTGATTAGCCCCTACCATAATCCCAGGTAAAACACTCATCATTCCTTATTCTAAACACATACCCACTAACATCTAAAAATACATAAATAGTTTCCCCAAACATACACAATATAAATATATAAATAACACACAATAAATAGTAATATAAATAATTCAATAACAAAATTACAAATATTAAACCACCCCCTGACTTACCAAACATATTTGCTCCCTGCAGGTGTCCTATATAAGACCCTCAACTCCTAACGGAGTCTTTTGCCTGGACACGCACAGGAAGCATGTTGGCAAAGGTATGTGCAATAAATCCTTTAACCATTATTTTACCAGATTCTTAATCATACTAATTATCTCCCAAGGAATTCAAATTAACCAAGACAAATCCTAAACTATTATGTGCATCTTACCAAGCAATCATACAACAATACAGATACAACATAATCACACAATATAACCAGACATACAGTGGTGACATCCCATTGTCACATTTCCTCCCCCCTTTCCCGAGAATACAGTACTCTTATGAGTCATGTATTCTAGAGAGGCTATCCGCCACAAGGTTGGTTTTCCCTGCCACATACCGAACAGTAAAATTATATAGTTGGAGGGACACATACCACCCTGTAAGACGACTGTTCACATCTTTCATTCTGTCTAACCACTGTAAAGCCCGATGATCTGTCTCTAACAAAAAATGACGCCCTAATAAATAATATTTCAAAGACCCTATTGCCCATTTTATGGCAAGACATTCTTTTTCAACCGTAGCATATCTTGTCTCCCGGTCCAACAATTTACGGCTCAAAAACAGTACTGGGTGGCTTTCTCCCTTTTCCTCCTGGAGAAGTACTGCTCCAATGCCAACTCCTGAAGCATCAGTCTGTAAAATGAACGGGCGAGCAAAGTCTGGACTGAAGAGAACCTTCTCCCCAGAAATAGCCCTCTTCAGATTCTCAAACGCTCTGTCACACTCCTCTGTCCATTTTACCTTATTCGGTGCTGCAGCTTTAGTGAGGTCAGCCAATACTGCGGCTCTTTCAGCAAAGTGGGGGATGAACTTACTGTACCATCCTACCATTCCCATGAATGATCGCACTCTTCTTAGTGGTGGGTACAGGGTATGTCCGAATGGCATCCACTTTACCTATTCGTGGTCTAATGACCCCCTGACCAACCACATGTCCCAGGTACTCCACCTGCTGTTGTCTGAATGCACATTTGCGTGGGTTAATTGTCAGTCCTGTCCTCTTAATTAGCTGAAGGACCTACCTAAGGTGTATCAGATGTTCTTCCCAGGTCTGACTATAAATGACCACGTCATCCAAATAGGCAGCCGCAAAGTTCGATACGCTCCTTAAAATTTGGTCCATCAGCCGCTGAAATGTTGCAGGTGCCCCCTGAAGGCCAAATGGCATGACCCTAAATTGAAAACTGCCATACAGTGTTTTAAAGGCTGTAAGTTCCTTTATTTCTGGTGCCAATGCCACCTGCCAATACCCCTTACATAGGTCCAAAGTAGAAATAAATCTAGCCTTGCCCACTTTCTCTAATAATTCATCGATCCGGGGCATGGGATATGACTCAATTTTAGATACTGAGTTAAGATTAAGGTTAAGTTTAGGTTAAGGTTAAGGTTAAGTTAAGGTTAAGTTAAGGCTGCACGGTGGCGCAGTGGTTTAGCACTGTGGCAGCACAGTTTTACCCTCGGCCGGGGGACCGCGGGGATCGTGGGTTCGATCCCAGCCCCCGACCAACAGTGAGCTGTGTGGAGTTTGCATGTTCTCCCCGTGTTGCGCGGGTTTACTCTGGGATTTCTCCGGTTTCCTCCCGCATACCAAAAACATGTAGGTTTAGGGCGCTCGCGCACGCAGCGACCAGCAGCCGGTGGCTTGTCACCAGACTGCAAACCAAGTCTACCTACGGGTACAAATAAGTAACAAAAAAAAAAAAAGGTATCTAAAGTCAATACAAAATCTTAATGAGCCATCCTTTTTTGGAACCAGCACAATCGGGCTACACCACTCACTGACCGACTCCTCGATCACTCCCAGCTGCAACATCAAATCAATTTCTGTTTTCATTTTGGGGACCAATCGTTCCGGGATCCTATACGATTTTTTCCGTGGAACAGTTTCCTCTTTCAAATAAATCTTATGACGTACCAACGTGGTGAAACCAGGTCTCTCCTGAAACAAATCTGGATCCAGTAATGTCTCTAACTCTCTCCGCTGATCCACCTGCAAATGAGACACTTGAAATGAATAAGGCTCTGACACATTTGTGGGAAAGGACTGTTCCTTCTCCTCATCCACTTCCGTCGCACAGATCAAGAGCTGATGTGTCTCCTGAAGAGCAGGTTGCTGCTGCTGATGGCCAGGCTGCTGAAACTCTTTCAATAAGTTAATATGGAAGGTCTGATACTTTACCTTCTTGTCAGGCATATATAGTTCATATGTCACTGCATTTAGTTTTTTGGAAATTTCATAAGGCCCCTGCCATCGAGCCAACAGCTTACTGTCACACGAGGGCAGCAGTAACAGAACCTGTTGTCCTGGGTGAAAAACCCTTTTCCTGGCCTTCTTGTCATACCAGGTTTTTTGTTTGGCCTGCGCCGTCCTCATGTGCTCCTGAGCCAAAGCAGTCATTCGATCCAGTTTCTCTCTCATTTTAATGATGTAAGAGACCACATTGTCCTGATCACTCGGTGGTCTCTCCCAGTGCTCCTTTAATAAATCCAATGGGCCCCTCACCTGACGGCCATAAAGCAGTTCAAAAGGTAAGAACCCTGTTAAAGCCTGGGGCACCTCCCGATAAGCAAACAGTAAATAAGGTACCCATTGATCCCAATCTGAGCCCGTTTCAGAAACAAATTTCCGCAGCATATTTTTAAGAGTCTGATTAAATCGCTCCACTAGTCCATCAGTCTGCGGGTGATAAGGGGTGGTCTTAATGCCCTTATTCCCCAACAGCTTATACACTTGCTGCAACAGTCTGGACAAGAAATTTGTTCTACAGTCTGTCAGAACTTCTCTAGGTATGCCTACCCTTGAAAACAACTGGATAAGGCAGTTAGCAACCTGCCTAGCCTTAATAGATTTCAGGGGAAAGGCTTCTGGGTACCGAGTCGCATAGTCACAAATCACAAGAATGTATTTATTACCCGAGGAGCTTCTTTCTAGGGGGCCAACTATATCCATCCATATTCTGTCGAATGGTGTTCCAATAATGGGTAATGGTTGCAGTTGGGCACGTGCTACTCCCCTAGATGCTGTAATCTGACATACTGAGCATGTCGTGCAGAAGTCCTTTACCTGGGTATACATTCCCGGCCACACAAACCTTCTAGCAATTCTCTGTAAAGTTTTTTGGAATGCTAGATGACCTGCCCAAGGGATAACATGTCCTAGTTCCATGATTTTTGGTATGAGGTCCTGTGGTAAAGCTATGGCCATAACTCCACCGTGCTGTTGATATAGAATGTCCTTTTTTATGACATACAAGGCCTCGGCCAAACAGTCAGTTTTACCCTGTTTCACACCCTCAATCTCCGAGACTTTATCAAACCAGGGCTTAAGTGAGGGTCAGCTTTCTGCAATATAGCTATGTCAGGGGGGATGTCAAACTCTACTGACTGGCTTAATTGTGGTGTTTCTTCACCCAAATTCTTTGCTGACACTAACATCTTATCTCTTCTCTTCTGAGCCTTGGATTTGTGTTGCTTAATAGGGCCTACCTCTATCTCAGAATCATAAAAAGGTAATTCCTGAAGAGCAATGGCAACCCTCTGTGCCCTCTGTGCCCTAGTTGTCGCCATATTACAATTTTTCACCACAGGTGTATTTACTCTCTGTTCAACAGCGCCACCTGCCTGTCTCTCCTCTGTTTGTTCCTCTCTAACCTGTTGTATGATGTCCAACAATGTTGGGACATCATTGCCAAGAATAACAGGATACGGCAAATCAGGCACAAGAGCTACAGGAAGGAGATAAGTTTGACCCCCTACTGTTAAATAAACCTCAGCGGTCGGGTACAGTTTCTTATCCCCATGGACACAACTGATGTTTATTCCTGAATCATTCCACAAGTCCCTAGGGACCAAACTAGATAGCACAACTGTTTGAAAACAGCCTGAATCTAACAGGGCCTCTTCACACTGACCATTAAGCAACACTTTTGTTTTATATACTCCACTATGTACTGAGGCTGAACACGTGGGTCTAGGAACTGAACATAAAAGTGACGGTTTCTGATTTCTTATGGCAGGACATGAGTATTGGGTGTGGCTGGTTTTATTACAGTGATAACAACGTATATCTTTATTTGTAACCACACATGTGTTATGACCCGAGCGTCGGTTCTGATCGCGCTCGGGTTAAAGTTATGTCTCGCTGCCGGCCTTGACAGCTGCGGGCGGTATTCTGGCCTCTCCGGGCTCTTATTGTGAAGGTGCTCGGTGGGGCTTCCGCCTGTCAACGGTCGGCCAGCTGTGTGTCATCATTGTCATTAGTACCTTGTCTATTTAAGCTGAGCACTGGCGTCGTTAGGACGCAGCAGTGTCTGATCGCTAATCTGATCGCTAACCTGGTCGTTTAACTGTTCACCCACCGTCACGTTGCGGATGCCTGGACTGTATTCACACCTTGGCTGCCTTGGGCTTGACCGTCTTTCACCGGTACCAGTAAGTGTGCTACATTAGCCTTATTCCTCCCGGCGTATAATGATAAGATAAGATAAGATAAGATAAGATAAGCCTTTATTAGTCCCACAACGGGGAAATTCCAGGATTGCAACAGCACAGGGATAGCAACACTCAGAGCAACAATCAGAAGGCAAGAAAAAAAACAAGCAAGCAAGAGCAGCTAATAAACATATGTACGTATTACTATAAAATATATATATATACACACACACACAGACACACAGTGCAGAGCATTGTAGCTGGATGGAATAAATATATGAATATATGAACACACAGTGCAGAGCATTGTAGCTAGATGGAATAAATATATGAATATATGAACACACAGTGCAGAGCATTGTAGCTAGATGGAATAAATATGTAAATATATAAACACCCACAGTACGGAGCATTGCAGCTAGGTGGAATAAATATGCAAGTATATAAACACACACAGTGCGGAGCAATGTAGCTAGATGGAATAATATGTAGATATATAAATATATAAACACACCCTGATCTGTAAGTCCCTGCCTTAGCAGCCAGTGTGTTATTATTACCAAGCCTGACTGTGTGTGACTGTCTCCTGCTCTGGACCTATAGTGTGCTGTATAGCCCTATGCTTCCTGTTCTGTGAAGACTCCTGTCATTATCTCAGCAGCTTGTGTTAACACCTTTTTCACCGTAAATAAACTCACTGAAAAACTCACTGGTGACTCTGTGCGTCTTATGGCTGGCTCGTGAGGGCCAGCGCATGACAGTACACTGCTGCCCAAACAGCGTTTACGGTGACGCCAACCTGAGACGCTATTCACTAGTGAGTTTGAGTTTTGGACGTTGCTTTTCCCTGTCTGGGTCCTGTGTATGTGAGGAATGCCGTCACCGAAGAGCCACGTGCTGACGTGTGTTTTGGAAGCCGTGGATGAGCTGCTCATCTCCGCTTCCCTGTTGGACTATGACCACGGCATACATTGGTACCTGGACGCCGCCGAAGATGTTCTCTGTAATCTCTCTCCCCGCTACGCCAACCACCCGGAAGTCAACGTGAGGAGGGAGGACATCGCCGCACAACGCGAATTATTCCTGATGATGGAGGAGGAACGCGGCATGAAGCAGGTGAAGAGGCACTCCTGCTCTTCGCCTATAGATCCTGATCCTGCCTTCGATCCATTTCAGGAGTTCGCACCATCTGGGGGCCGGCGAAGGCGTCGGCGTCACGGCCGGGCGCATCTTCGGCAAGCTCCTGCTCCGGATCCAGTTCCGGGCCACCGGGATGACCCCCTCAACCAGCCAGCTGCTGAGAGTGAGCTGAGTCCTGTGCCGGTGGGCTCCGTTCTTGGATCCTTTACCATCCAGCGAGCGAGGGAAGGAGCAACGTCCGCTACAGCTGACAACATCCTCCCCCCGGGAGACAGGCAGGTCCAAGTTCACTTTCCTAGTAATAATAGTGATCTGTCTTGTCTGACTCCTGGGGGTGAAGCTCAGGGTTCGCAGCTCCCTGAGTTTCTTTCCCCAGCTGTAGCCATTTGTATTAAACCTGCTGCCTCTGTGTCTCCTCCTGCGGAGCGGTCCTCGGCGTCAGTCCCACGCCGTCGAACGAGGGGGAGGCCTGCAGCTCTGGGAGATATCCCGGTCCTGCAGCCTTGCTTTGGACAGAGCAGAACGGACTGCAGTGAGGAGCCAGAGCCGACGAGAGAGCGTCCCCAGGGTTCCTTAGGGATGCAGCCCGAGTCAGCAGGTCCAGGGTCCTCTGCCCCCACGCCATACGGGTTATTGGCGTGGACGCCAGCGCGTGGGGATCCAGCTGCAGAGACCATCAGGCCGGCTGTGGAACCCGACACAGCCGAGTGGGAGCCCGACGACGAGTTTCTTCTTGAACCTAGATCGACGAAGTCCTGGACGGCTCCAGAGCCCGAGTGCAGGCAAGTGCTCTTTCTTGTTTTCCTGTACAGTGTGTTAGAGCATTTTTGCCTGCCTCATGGGGAGGCGAGTGAGGGGCAGCCGGCCGCTGCACCCGAGCTCGTCTCGCTGGGCTCTGGCGCTGCCAGTGGAACTGATCCTGGTCCTCTCTTGTGTTCTGAGCACCTCCACAGCGTTACCGGTCCAGAACCAGTCAAGGTCACGGGACCGGGGGTTCCAGGTTCGGAGATGGAGGTCGTCGCCGGAGCAGTCCTGACCCGGTCGGGGTCCGACGTGTGGGCTGAGGTGACCCGGTCGGGGTCCGACGTGTGGGCCGAGGAGACCCGGTCGGGGTCCGACACGTGGGTCGAGGTGACCCGGTCGGGGTCCGACGTTTGGGCCGAGGTGACCCAGTCGGGGTCCGACGTGTGGGCCGAGGAGACCCGGTCGGGGTCCGACGTTTGGGCCGAGGTGACCCGGTCGGGGTCCGACGCGTGGGCCGAGGAGACCCAGTCGGGGTCCAACGTGGGTGCAGCGGTGACCCAATCGGGACCCGTCCTGACCCAGTCGGGGTCCGACGCATGGGCCGAGGTGACCCAGTCGGGGTCCAACGTGGGTACAGTGGTGACCCAATCGGGGCCCGTCCTGACCCAGTCGGGGTCCGACGCATGGGCTGAGGTGACCCAATCGGGGTCCAACGTGGTTGCAGCGGTGACCCAATCTGGGCCCGTCCTGACCCAGTCGGGGTCCGACGCATGGGCTGAGGTGACCCAATCGGGGTCCAACGTGGTTGCAGCGGTGACCCAATCTGGGCCCGTCCTGACCCAATCGGGGTCCGACGAGGTTCAGTCGGGTTCCGACTCAGGTGTGGCTGTAACCCAATCGGGGTCCGACGAGGTCCAGTGGGGGTCCAGCGCAGGTGCGGCTGCGACCCAATCAGGATTCGAGGGGGTCCAGGTTTTTGGTTGTCCCCCTCTCAGGAGCCACCAGCTGGGGGCCATTAGTGGGTTTTGTTTGGCAGATCGGCGCTCTTCTGTTTTGTCGTTTTCAGGTGAGCGGCTGCATGCAATCACTCCACGGTCTTGTTGGTTGTGGGATGCGGGTCGGCCACCCGAGGAACGGCTTGGAGCGTTCGGCGTCTTGGGTTGGCCACCCAATAAACTGTGTGTGTTACGGGGTGACCTGGTTCGGCCACCAGAGGACTTATTTCTGGGGGCATGGGACTGGGGCAGGCCACCTGACTGATCATGTACTGTGGGATTTTCTGTGGGCCCATTTGGTGCCAAATCATGTTTTGTACATCTAGCAATTTTTTGTTGTTTATCAAAGTCATAGTCTTAGTCAAGTCCGAGCAATTTTTGATTGCCTCTTGTTTCCTTGTAAGTCATAGTCCTAGTCAAGTCCGAGCAATTTTTGATTGCCTCTTGTTTCCTTGTAAGTCATAGTCTTAGTCAAGTCCGAGCAATTTTTGATTGCCTCTTGTTTCCTTATAAGTCATAGTCTTAGTCAAGTCCGAGCAATTTTTGATTGCCTCTTGTTTCCTTGTAAGTCATAGTCCTAGTCAAGTCCGAGCAATTTTTGATTGCCTCTTGTTTCCTTGTAAGTCATAGTCTTAGTCAAGTCCGAGCAATTTTTAGATTGCCTCTTGTTTTTTTTTTGTTTTTCTTGTGAGCCAAAGTCTTAGTCATAGTCAAGTTTGAGCAGTTTTAGATTGTCTCTTGTTTCTTTTTTCTTGTGAGCCACAGTCATTGTCTTAGTCAAGTCGGAGCAATTTTTTTTGATTGCCTCTTGTTTTTTTTTTTTGTTTGTTTTTTTTTTTGAAGGCCATAGTTTAGTTTTAGCCAAGTCAGAGCAATTTTGGATTGCCTCATGTTTTGTTTTTTTTTTTTCTCTGGGAGAGCCACAGTCTTGCCATAGCCAAGTTGGGTCATTTTGTCCTTGTTGTTTTGTTCTCCACTCCTTCTTGAGGGGCTATAGTATGGAGGTTTTTGTTCATAGTTTCCAGGGGTTTACTTGTATTTTTGGTCTTGTGTGTTTGTTTTTTCATAGTCGTCGTGTTTAGCACGTATTTCTTTTGTGTCCATAGTTGCAGTCATGTATTCTTTTCATAGTCATGTTTTTCCACAGTTGGTCATGTATTTCTTTCCTTTGTTTTTTTTTGTTCCCAGAGTCATGTGTTTGTATGTATTTCTTGTATGGTTTTCTTGTCTGGTCTTTGTCTTGTTCTTGGGTTGGTTTCTCTCCCTCCGCACCTGTCCCCCAACCTCCCACCCTGGGGGGGTGGGGGGGGCAGGTTGGTTCCTTGGGGCGTTCAGAGTCCGCCCGTGGAGGGAGGGTACTGTTATGACCCGAGCGTCGGTTCTGATCGCGTTCGGGTTAAAGTTATGTCTCGCTGCCGGCCTTGACAGCTGCGGGCGGTATTCTGGCCTCTCCGGGCTCTTATTGTGAAGGTGCTCGGTGGGGCTTCCGCCTGTCAACGGTCGGCCAGCTGTGTGTCATCATTGTCATTAGTACCTTGTCTATTTAAGCTGAGCACTGGCGTCGTTAGGACGCAGCAGTGTCTGATCGCTAATCTGATCGCTAACTGATCGCCAACCTGGTCGTTTAACTGTTCACCCACCGTCACGTTGCGGATGCCTGGACTGTATTCACACCTCGGCTGCCTTGGGCTTGACCGTCTTTCACCGGTACCAGTAAGTGTGCTACATTAGCCTTATTCCTCCCGGCATATAATGATCTGTAAGTCCCTGCCTTAGCAGCCAGTGTGTTATTATTACCAAGCCTGACTGTGTGTGACTGTCTCCTGCTCTGGACCTATAGTGTGCTGTATAGCCCTATGCTTCCTGTTCTGTGAAGACTCCTGTCATTATCTCAGCAGCTTGTGTTAACACCTTTTTCACCGTAAATAAACTCACTGAAAAACTCACTGGTGACTCTGTGCATCTTATGGCTGGCTCGTGAGGGCCAACGCATGACAACGTGACTTTTTACTATTATCATATCTACCGTTTGTGTTCTGACTGGGCCTGGAATACAACCTATTTCTAGCTGGGCCACCCTTTTCACCCTCAATAAACTCACTCCGAGTGGTGAAAAATCTGTCACGGCCGAGAGTAGGTCTCCTGCTCCCAGACCTGGCTGACAGAAAAACCTCTGCCAGACGAGCAGCGTCCTCTGCAGTCTTCGGGTCCCGCTCTTGTATCCAGACTCCCAGCTCCGGGTTCACCATGCGCAAAAACTGTTCCAAAATAAACTGTTCCATAATGTCTTTTAACGATCGGGTCTCTGGATCCATTTATACAACGATACAACATTTATACAACGATCCATTTATACAACAGGTCTTTCAGGTGTGCATACAGTTCGCGAGGGGTTTCGTCCTGAAAAATGTCCAAGGAACGAAACCTCCTCCTATAAGTGTCAGAAGTTATTTCAAATTTACTTAAGATAGCTTCTTTAACTTTCCCATAATTGTCTGTGTCAGCCACATCCATCAAAACATACGTGCTCCGCGCTTTACATGTGAGTAACGGAGCAAGATGGATAGCCCACTCTTCTTCCCTCCAGTGGCAGACTGTAGCGATCCTCTCAAATGTCGTCAAGTACTGTTCTACGTTGTCCTCGGGTGAGAGAGGATTCAGCCTGGGCTCGTGGTGCACTGATGTTCTCTTCGGCTGCACCTGCAGTGGCAAATCTTCCTCCTGCGGGCCGACCTGACTGGCCGTCACCCTGGGGTCCTCCCCCGGAGCGCCGTCGTCACCGCCATGCTCCGCCTGGCTCCCGTACTCCTCTCTCAGCTCCGCAACCTGCGACTGTACCCGACGAATTTGTTCATTTACAGCCTGCCACCTTTGGTCATGGAGAGCGGCTTCCTCCTCCATCTGCCGGTCTCTGACCGTCAGCGAACATACCCCCGATTTCACCAGGTTCGTCAGCTCTTCGAACTCGCCCAGTCCGCTGACTCCCTGCTCCTCCTCCGTCATGCCTGTATCCAGGTCAGACTGCTCCTCCTGCCTCACTTTTCTTCTGGCCATGGAGTCCTCTGTCCACCGAACGCCGCGGCGTCCACAGCACGGACCACCGCTGTCACCAAATGTGAACGTGGTGGCAAGAAGCAGCGAGGCAAAATCTTCTTTTTCAATTAGTTCAATTTATTTTTTAACTCACAAGTAGCATCTCCAGTCTCTCAGGAAAATCTTCTGACACAGTCTTTCAACAAATGTACTTCCTCAAAACAAGAAGCATATCAAGCAATAGCAAATTCCTCAATAACTGTTTTCATCAATAGACATCTAACTCGATATCTCACACCTGTTATATAATGGAGAGATAATTAGAGGTGATTAGCCCCTACCATAATCCCAGGTAAAACACTCATCATTCCTTATTCTAAACACATACCCACTAACATCTAAAAATACATAAATAGTTTCCCCAAACATACACAATATAAATATATAAATAACACACAATAAATAGTAATATAAATAATTCAATAAACAACCTTAACCCCTATTTACAAATATTAAACCACCCCCTGACTTACCAAACATATTTGCTCCCTGCAGGTGTCCTATATAAGACCCTCAACTCCTAACGGAGTCTTTTGCCTGGACACGCACAGGAAGCATGTTGGCAAAGGTATGCGCAATAAATCCTTTAACCATTATTTTACCAGATTCTTAATCATACTAATTATCTCCCAGGGCATTCAAATTAACCAAGACAAATCCTAAACTATTATGTGCATCTTACCAAACAATCATACAACAATACAGATACAACATAATCACACAATATAACCAGACATACAGTGGTGACATCCCATCGTCACAGGGGCCTTTGCCATGATTACTACCAAAGAAATTACGTTAAACTGGTGTTGCTCCAATTCCAAACGAAATGTCAAAAAATGGATGCTTTGATTTGTACTGGGCACTACATCAGTGAACTTGAGAAATTTGTTGATGCTGAGGGACCTGTTGACTCGTCGATGATCATGCAGCTTCTCCATGAAGGTCCTGACGGCACATGCATCATGCTGCATGTCTGGGGATAGTATCATTACAGATTCTTTCACTCTTTCCTTACAGGCAGCAACTGGACATTTATAGTAACACACAATCGGATGTACGGTAACTTGACTATAGCTCCAGTGAGCTGATTGTACCCGGTCTTGGTACTGGCAGTGGTAGTTTTCGGCAAAGTCTGCTTGTACCAGAAGTTTCCCCTCAGTGAAAGACTCCTTCAGGCTCTGACATTGCTTATATTGCCAGTCAGCAACAAACAGATGGTTGGCCAGGGTCTGCAAGTCCTTGCATAGCATTTCCACCAGTTCACTCACAGTTGTGGTCTTGGTCATCAAGCACTTCTTGAAGATGATTTTTCCATGAATACTGGTCTTGGAGACTCCCCAGTATCTCCATGAAACAGTTTACTGTATATTCCTTGATCCTGACAGGTGTTCACAACTGGTTGCTAGTGCTTACGAAGGAGATTCACTCCACATTCTTTACACTTCCGCTCCAGGCATTTCATCTGGTGATACCCATTGACCTTTGCACATAATGTGGCATCAATGCACTTGAACCTGTCCAATTTTAAACCTTGTGTGGCACTGGTGCACAGTTTGTCCAGTGTTTTTAATTTGACATTACAGTTTTCACACTTTTCACACAAGCACTGCTTTAGCTTTGTTTTGGCTACAGGCAAAATGTCATGTGGTCTTTGAGCAGCAAATGCTGAAAAGCTTACTGGTGCATCAGACTTCTGACGATATGACTGGTATAGACTGTACACTGTCCTTGTTAAGGCTCACCTTGCCTTCAGTATTTTCTTGCCAGAGACTGATTTCCGATATGGCAATGTGACTGCATTGTCCTCATACATTCTTCGAACTGCACATTTTTCTGCTGAGGAAATGCCCTGTTCTTTTGGTTCACGATTTTTTTTCGTTTGCCTGAGTCCACTCAACAATGAGCTGCCTCTGAATGGCATGCATCTTCCTGTATTTTCTGGGAATGCAGTTTACATAAATTTCTCTCAGCATTTTGGACTTTTTTGTCTCATTTGTGTTTGAGGGAGCTGAGGTGAGAAATGACATTTTTAGCAACATTTCTGTGCACATCAATTCCATCTCCTTTGTCCTCCTCAACTCCTTGCAAGCATTCACTGAGAAGGCTCTTCTTGCACGTGGATGCACTTTCACTAATTCCTTTCATTGTCTTTAGCCACTTACATGGATCTTTCGGCATGTGTTTTCGCACCCTGGATACATCTTTCCTGTTTGCAGAATTGAACAATAAACTTACATACATATATGTATTGTGCAAAGTTTTTACACAAGCTCGTTCATGTTCATTGAGTCTGTGCAGTGTTACTAGGAGTGAGTCAAAGTTTATTATGAGAGTAAATAACACACTAGCAACTGGAAACTATCTAAGCTAATATCACTAACAGTAATGGTAACATCAATAACGAAGGGATTCTGCATACACAAAGTAATATTCAAAGAAGTCAGGTAACATCTGGGAGTCGGACATATGTTTCAGTGAGTTTCAGGGTCTATTACACCCCATGCAGTGGTATTTGGAATGGCACAGACATAGACAAACACGATAGCTGCGAGCTGCGAAGCTAACTGGGGAACTACTGAAAGGCTCAGTATGGTTACAAAAACGATCAAAATGTGAAATACAAACTTCCATCCATCCATCCATCCATCTTCTACCGCTTTTCCAGAGGTCCAGGTCACGGAAGCAGCAGTTCAAGCAGAGAAGCCCAGACTTCCCTCTTCCAGGCCACCTGCTCCAGCTCTTCAGAAAGGATACCAAGGAGTTCCCAGACCCGCTGGGAGACATAGTCTCTCCAGCGAGTCCTGGATCTGCCCCGGGGTCTCCTCCCAGAGGGACATGCCTGAAACACCTCAAGTGGGAGGCATCCAGGAGGCATCCTGATCAGATGCCCATACCACCTCCACTGGCTCCTTTCAATGTGGAGGAGCAGCGGCTCTACTCTGAGCCTCTCCCGGATAACTGAGCTCCTCACCCTATCTCTGAAGGTGAGTCCAGCAATCCTACGAAGAAAGCTCATTTCAGCCGCTTGTATCCGTGACCTCATTCTTTCGGTCATAACCCAAAGCTCATGATCATACAGTAGGTGGGGGTAGGAATGTAGATTGACTGGTAAATCTACAGCTTTGCCTTAGAACTAAGCTCCCGCTTCACCACAACAAACCGGTACAAAGTCTGCATCACTGCAGATGCTGCTCCGATCTGTCTGTCAATCTCTGGCTCCATTCTCCCCTCACTTGTGAATAAGACCCCAAGATACTTAAACTCCTCCACTTGGGGCAGGAGCTTGTCCCCAACCCGGAGAGGACAATCCACCTTTTTCCGGCTGAGAACCATGGACTCAGATTTGGAGAGACTGATTCTCATCCCAGCCGCTTCACACTCAGTGACAAACTGTCTCAGTAAGACCTTTAGGTCATGGCTGGATGAAGCCAGCAGGACAACATCATCTGCAAACAACAGAGATGAGATCCTGTGGTCACCAAGCATGACAACCTCTGTTCCCTGGCTGCGCCAAGAAATCCTGTCCATAAAGATTATGAACAGGATCGGTGACAAAGGGCAGCCCTGGCGGAGTCCAACTCTCACTGGGAATGAGTCCGACCGAGTGTTGCATACCTGCCAACTACTCCGGTTTTGCCGTAATGGTTACGGTTTTCAAGACCCCATTCTGGGTTACGGCTTTATTAATCAAAATTACGGTTTTTCACTAAAAATTCAGTCAAAAATTTTAAATTGTAAAAAAAACACGAAAGCAATTCCAAACACGAGATCGCTAGGAATCGTATCTAAATTTACCTGAAGAGTTTGCTAAGCTAACGCCATAGCTAGTCGTAGCACCTAACACCGATACAAAGAAGCGACTCCGTCCCCGGTGATTGGGGCTCGCTGGAGGAATCAACCGAGGCAACAGTTGGACGGGAGCCGGATCGGAGCTCAACTACAGCGGCGGTGGGCAGTGGGACTTGGTGGAGGAGCTGCCGGTACCCCGGCTGGACAGGAGCTCAATTGCAGCGGTGGTAAGCAGTGGGACTAGCAGCAGAGGGGGCTAGCTGAGGCCCAGCTGGATTCGAGGTCGGTCGGATCGGATATCGGTGTCACCAGCAGAGATTGTTTTACTATCAACAGGTCAGTAAAAATGCCACCAAAGAAGGAGGAAATGGAAGAGATAAAAAAAAACTCAGGAGCTTTGGGGGGCTTTGCCCCCCTTGCCCCCCCACCAGGGCTCTCCCCCGGACCCCGCTGGGGGACTGTGTCCCCCAGACCCCCTGCTAAATTTTCAGATAATTTCCCCAACCCCAAATCACATCCCTGGGTAAAGAATGACAAGTGCCACAGTGTGTTCCATTCAAAAGACCAACTGAAGAAAGCTAAGAGGGGCACCAGTGAAAACAACAAAGCTTGAGAGTTACCATAGAGTTTGTCCTTGATCTTTTCCATCAGCATATCTGCACTGACAATTTTAGGAAAATAGAAACATGATTGATGAAGAAATATGAGGTTGTTAGCCACATTTTAACTTGATTTAATGCTAATATTTGTTTGGCAAATATTAGCATTATTATTATTAGCATTAGCATTAGCATTAATAGTAGCATTTCAAACCTGAAAAGCTACTAGGCTTTTCAGGTTTGAAAAGTTGGCAGGTATGGTGTTGGCAATACGAACCAAAGTCTCACAACAGTCGTACATAGACCGAATAGCTCGTAACAACAAGCCTGATGTCCCATACTCCCAAAGCACCCCCTCAAAAAAAAACAACCGGGACCTGGTGGTAACTGCGGACCAGATCCACTTTGGAAAAAAACCCACGCCCCGGCCGGGGGCACGGAAAAATCCTGGATATTCAGAATAGGATAGCGATCGTGTTCCATGGGGTTGTTCAAGCGCCAGAAATCGCTGCATGGTCGCCACGATCCGTCGGCTTTAGGCACCATGTGTAGTGGGGATGCCCACGGGCTGTTGCAGTGCCTGACAATGCCCAACTGCTCTAAGTTGGCGAACTCCTTACGTGCGCTGGCTAGTATAGCTGCGTCCAGGCGCCCTTTTGTAGTTATGAAATGTTCAACCCCGTGTTTCTTTCTGGTAGCCAAAAAAGTTGGGACCGTGAGTGCTGGGAACTGTGCGAGTAACTGTTGGTACTTACCCCCTGGAGCTGTAATGTTAGCCAGTGTTGTCAACCCAGCTCCCCGAGCTGTACAGGGCAGTGAAGTGAAAGAGATTGCATCCACTAATCGACTATTAGCAACATCAGCTTACAACCCATAAGCACATAAAAAACTGTGCCTAAAATGGGGGCGGAACATGCAGCTACCACAAAGTCCCAGTGAAAGTTGTGTCCGTGTAAGCATATCATCAGTATCCGCTCACAAAATGTCCTGATGGTGGATCCGTTGGCGGCCATGAGCTCGGGACCGCTGCCTCCTGCCACCCTGTCTGCATTGACCAGAAGGATGAGGCTCTTCTGGGATCCGGAGTTCACCAGAAAGTGTCTCCCCGAATGTGTGTCCGTGACATAAAGTAGCTTGTTCCTGTCCCCAGCGGTCACAGCTGCTACTGACTGCTGGCCATGCCGTTTCCCGACTTCTTGAATTGGCATGACGGCTGGCATCGCTGGGCGTTCGAACCGAAGTGGCGATGATAGAAACAGATCACCCCATTCCTGCGTCTCCTGACGTCTGCTTCGTCTACCACCAACGGCTTCTCGACCTTGCTGGAGCCCCTCCTGGCCGCCGTTGCCGCTGCATTCACACTGAGAGTTCTGGTCGCTAAAATGATGTGATCCGCTTCTTGTGCCAGTGTGTGGTACTCTTTGGTCACCAGCAACGGCGAGTTGATCAGGATCGCCCTCGCTGCAGTCCACAGGTTCCTGAGGAACAGGTGAGTGAACAGGAAAGACTCGTCATTCCTACCCATCAGCGCCAACATGCTCTCCATGAGCTCCACGGCTGATCTGTCCCCCAACTCCGAACATGTTAGGAGCCTCTCTGCCCTCTCACTGTCAGAAAGGGTATAGCGCTGGAGAAACATCCTCTTGAGCGCCTCGTATTTCCCCCAGGCTGGCGGCTCCTGGAGCAGGCATGTCACCTGTTGCGTGGCACGCGTGTCCAGCGCAGCGACCACGTAATAGTATTTTGTGTCATCTGTTGTTTTCCGGCAGAGTGCAAACTGGGCTTCTATGTGCAGAAACCACGCGGTCGGGTCGTGAAGCCAGAAGTCTGGAAGCCTGACTGAAATAGCGCATGCGGCACCGGTGCGCTCCCTCCAGGTAGTCTCCTGGGCGGTGCTCGTCTCGCTGTCCATGACACATCTTGGGGTCACCAATGTGGAGAAAGGACACAGGCGAGGCAACGAGCTGCACAACACAAGAACTTTATTCTTCCTCCAACATAAACTACAGCCAAAAAAAAGATCCTGGTTCTCTGTGCATTCCTCTTTTATATCTTTAATACCGTGCATCGAGACCCAGAATTTCCGACCATCATACATTGTGTTTAGAACATAGCCTGTGTGGCACATTAACATGACATAACACCGGCAAGCTCTCACACCCTTCTTCTTCCTGTGGCTCCAGCATTTACTCCTCTCCCCGGGGGGCGCATAGTCCCTACTGTCTTGTCTGATACCCCCCCCCCCCCCCGTGACACCTCCATTATTCCATTGATCCATTGTTCCCCCCTTCCCCAGCTGCCTCTTCTCTGGGTGGAGAAGTCCCACACCATGCCCCCACAATATCATGTTTGCCTCTGGTAGAAGACAAAGACAAATCAGGAGTATTTGGTAAATATAAATCATGAGTTAAGTTTAATCTTTATTTGAAATGTTCATTACATACTAATGAACATTAATACAAATGTAAGCATGCCAGATTTAGCAATACTGCTAATTTGCATCTGTAGTCTCACTGAAAAATTTCTACAACAGAGTTTTGCAGTTTAAATATAAAGATAGGAAAAGTCTTTATATAAGTTTAAAATACAGCTACCACCAAGAAAAAAGAAAAAGGCAGATTGGTATGTGTTGGTTAAATCAGATATTTAATACACAAATTTAAAAACCAACTTCTACCTTTATGAGAAATAGAATGCCTTTGATTTTTAATTTTGACCCTGTTAAGTCTTTCTTTCTTTCTTTCAAGATGTTCATTCCTCTTTTCTTTAAAATGTCACAGCTCAGTTTCTATTTGTACAGCACACAAGGACATCATTCCAGTTTACTGACTGATGAAAGTAGGCCACAACAGACAGCAGACTATACTGACAAAGAGCACAAATACTAAACTGACACAAGGCTTTTCTCTGTAATTATTACACTTTTGATTTCAGGGAGATTGATAATCTGTTTGCCAAAAGGGGGAAAGGTAAATTCAGGGTGTTTTTCTCTTTTGTTAAAAAAAGTGAGAAATAAAATAAAATCAAATAAACTTTTAGAATTTTGTGGAAATAGAAGAGACAAGTGACTATTTGTGATTGGGGAAGATGAAACACGTGATCTGGTTCATTTGCATTCTGACACAGGTGTGGAACCGTTTCAGATGTAGTTGCCAGTTCTGCAAATTTCCTGCGATTTGGAGCTCAGTTTTTTTTTTTAACAAGTTGCTGGTTTGTTCTCATTTTACAAGCTAGCAGCTTATTATCTTATAAAAGTCATAAAATGGACCAAGACTCATCAAACTTCCCAAATGTAGCCTCTTGATTTGATGTCAGTCAATGAGATTGTTTTTGTTGTTATTTTGTCTCAAGTCTATTTATTTTTTACTTATAGTATTATATTTTTGTAATTTGTTTTTGTATTTCTGATGCATGGTATTTTTTCAGTGATGTGAAAAGGCTGTTAATTAATAGGCTATACCTTATTCCTAGGCCCCATGGTGCCTTGCATGAATTGTGGTAGCAACTTCCGGTACTAGTTTAGAACATATGGTTGTCACTGAAACGGGACACTTTTTCTTGTTAAAAAACTATGACTTCGGCATCAGAAGTGTGGGAACACGGCCTCTTGCACCTCAAAACAGTAACATAATCATACCACTTCCCACGAGTATCTAGGGATGAAAAGATGATCTTAAAAAGTGGCCTCGTACACCGTAGCTCCGTTAGTTAGTGCCGCTGCTAAGATACTAACGATGTAAACAATATTTTAGCTAGGTTGAAAACTCGTGTTCGATCGGTCGGGGGTTATGTCTTCTGTAAAAACATAGGTATTTTTAGAAACTACAATTTCTGAGCTTTAAAATGATACCAGACACTCTGGGGTTTCCTGGGACTTTGCCGCTAGCAACCAAAGAAAGCGTCATGATTTGTGCCCTTCAGAGGTAAAGTGAGCTATCCCACATTTTTAACCCCTACTCTCTTATTGTTGTGAATATGTGATTTAAATATATTTTCATATTTAAGTCACACCTTGAAGGTAATTATAGGGGGTAACTTTTTAATGATATAGGCACACTGATTTTTTGAGAATATTTCAACTTTAGAGCTCATTTTCTCAAAATAATGGTTTTGTGGGATAGCCCACTTTACCTCTGAAGGGCACATTTATGACTCCTCATTGCCTGCAGTTTGTAATGGTACGGCGCACATTCCACACCGTGCTTGGGTGTTTTAAATTCAGGGTAAAACGTCAGATTTGTGACATTCATACAAGTGAAAACATACCTGGCTCTTGTCTTGGTGTCTGTCCTGTGTCTGTACCACCGATCTCACGAACAATCCTTTTTCAGTGTATGACTTACTAATTGCTGTAGCAGCCACAGATTGAGCTGTGCTTATCTCTGAAGAGCGTCACACAATTAAACATTCAAAAATACAAAAACTATAAGTGCTGAAATTAGCTGCCATTTGAGTGGAAAACATGTATGTGGACTATACATTAAAATGAATTTGAAGAACTTGAAAAACGCTATTTTAAATGCCCCTGCTACTCCACTGAAACCGGCTGATTTTACACTGGGTCAAACAAAACTGGAAGTTCTGTCCACAATCGTTCCTCCAGCAGCACCCTCAGGAATAAGGTGGATAGTTTCTTTTTCGTGTCAGACCAAAAAAAAAAAAAAAAAAATCTGCAACCTTTTTGTCTGACAAAATAGAAACTGTAAATTAACCTAAAGGGAGCAGCCAGAAGAAGAAGAAGAAGAAGAAGAAGAAGTAGTGTGATTTTACCGGTCAATCGCAATTGTTTACAATAATTATAAAAAATGTTAAAGTAGTTAGTTTAAAAAAAATGAATGAATCTCCCAGCCCTAATTATTCTACTTGTTAATGATTAAGGACTCTATCTATCTATCTAGCTAGCTAGCTATCTATCTATCTGTGTGTGTGTGTGTGTGTGTGTGTGTGTGTGTGTTTTACCACAAACTCAATTCTAATAGAAGCATCAGTTATGGTAATATCATCCCTCTCCACAGGCTCTATGTCAGGTATCACCGCAAATATCCTGAAATGAACTGAAAAGAAGACTACATTAATAAATCTCTAATTCGCGTAACAACAAACTGGTGTATTTCCTCTCTGATGAAATGGGCATCATATTAAGCTTGATATGAGTGATGCCACCTTTAAAGTTGACCTATTGTGCTCACTGTTGTACAAATTATGTATTTATTTAGAGAGGGGAAAACTAGCTTTTTATGTTCAAAATATATTTGATCAACAGGTCGTCCACTGTACGAAATAAGCTCTAGTTTCTCTTCTTACATCTTTTCAAGAAAGCACTTCTGACTGGCTGTCCCTCACAGAGATTTAACCAGTTAGTCATGACCTGAAAAGTACAAACTCCTTTACTTTTTTTTATTAATTACTGGATGTCCATACAGGAACCATTGTTGGTATAGTAGAATGTTTGGGCATAATTCACTCAACACTCATGGCATTATATTTCAGTGTTAACAGACTGAACTTGCCTTTGCTGTTGGGAGTGTAGAGAGTCTTGTCAGTCTGGATGAAAATGTAACCAGAGTGGAAAGACACTAAGACAAACTTCTCTAGTTTTACATCAGGGAACAAAGCTTGAAGGTAAACATAGTGCTTCATGTCAGAATCCCGGCTGAACCCTTCAGTGGGGATCTGAGAACAGTATAAAGATGAACATGTAGCAAAACAGTTATTGCATCATGCATTCACAGGCCTGGACTCTTTTTAGTTTTACAAATGTAATTTTAAATGAACACAAACAAAACATAATTTCCCCAGAACCAATATATGTTTTTCAGATCTTGCTGCAAGTTGATCAGAAGTTAAATTGTAAATCACTCCAGTGAAGGCTCGGGTTTTTTAGTTTTTGTTTGTTTGTTTTTGGCCCTGCAGTGCCCCACCAAGTCTGATTACATTAATTCCACATATTGCTACTCAGTCACTTGATTCAGTATCCAGTCACAGCTCATCATTTCATGATATTTTTTTCACACTGTGGGAACAGTTATTCCAATTCTAATTGCTCTTGTTATCAAGTTCATGTAACAGTACTAGTGCCATAAAAGCAACAATGAAAGACCAAATATATTTATCAGCATTGCTTTCTTGGCATAATTACATATAATACAATATTAACAGTCCTTTGATTTTTTTTAAGACTGTAACACTAAATATGGACAGCAAATTAACTTGCCTAAAAGAAGAACTGTGTTTATTTCACTCCTTGCACACTGAGGATGATAGCAGAAACAATAAACACAAAATCCCCAAGTGTCATTGTTCATGAATTGCAAGAGGAACCTGACATAATAATGGGCCCAGGGAACATGCACACAGGCTCAGGAGAGATTCAAAGGCTTTATTCAACAACAAGAGGTGTATGGATGCGTGTGTGCAGAATGTGAATGGTCTGTGGGTGAACGAGGAGCGCTGGGGGCAGAATAACACGCCATGCAGCCAGGCAACCCTATGGACAGAGCAGAGACAGGGATATGAGCAGACCTTCACCATGCAGGGTTAATATACAAAGCGTTGCTTACTTGCAGGTGTTACGGTGGCTGGCGTTGGCAAAGGAAGTTCCTGTCTGGGACACAGTCCCCTGCTGCGCGCTCGGCGATGAGAGGACGAGGAGGATGAGGATGTGGCGAGGACGGGAGGAATCCGCCGCCGGGAGGATCCACCTGTGCACAGGGGAGAGACTGAAGGACAGGTGAGCAAACAATGCAGCTTACTTGCTGACAGGAGAATGACGCAGGTCGGGGAGAGACAATCCTGCAGAGAGATTGAGAGCGTTGGTAAACAGACGGCTCCAGACCGACGCTCTGGGCCGAGCGGGTTAAATAGCTGGTGATTGATGAGGCGCAGGTGTGCGCGCAGCTGAGGCAGATGACTGGGGAAGGCGAGTTGTGACAGTACTCCCCCCCTGAGCAGCGCCTCCCAGTGCTGGTTTATCCGGGTGCGCCCGGTGAAACTCCGTGATAAGACGCTTATCCAGAACAAAGGAAGGGCACACTCAGGATCTCCACTCCGGGCCATACCCCTCCCAATCCACCAGATACTGTAGCCCAGGACCTCGGCGTCGGGAGTCCAGGATGGAGGTGACCCCCCCACGCCAGGTGGCCGTCAATCATCATGGGAGAGGGAGGCGCCCTAGGAGGAGGACAGAGTGGGTCAGAGATCACGGGTTTGACCTTGGAAACGTGAAACGTGGGGCAGACACGGATGGGGGGGGGAGGGCCAAATGCACAGCCACCGGGTTAATTACCTTGGAGATTTTTTTTTTTTTTTTTTTTTTGTTACTTATTTGTACCCGTAGGTAGACTTGGTTTGCAGTCTGGTGACAAGCCACCGGCTGCTGGTCGCTGCGTGTGCGAGCGCCCTAAACCTACATGTTTTTGGTGTGCGGGAGGAAACCGGAGAAATCCCGGAGTAAACCCGCGCAACACGGGGAGAACATGCAAACTCCACACAGCTCACTGTTGGTCGGGGGCTGGGATCGAACCCACGATCTCATGATCCCCGCGGTCCCCCGACCGAGGGTAAAACTGTGCTGCCACAGTGCTAAACCACTGCGCCAGATGGTGAAGGGACCGATAAAGCGTGGTGCCAGCTTCCTCTTCTCGGCCTTAAGGTTGACGTCCCTGGCCGATAGCCATACCCGCTGGCCCACCTGGTAACCGGGAGCAGCTTTCCTGTGGCGATTGGCTGTAGTGCTGTTGCGCGCCACCATGCGTAAAAGCGCTTCGCGCGTCCTGGTCCATAGGCCCCGGCAGCGCCTTAGATGTGCCTGGATGGTTGGAACTGCCACCTCGCCCTCCTGCTTGGGAAACAACGGGGGGTCATAACCCAATGACGCCCGGAAGCGGGACATCCCGATGGCTGATGACAGTGTAGAATTATGGGCGTATTCCACCCAGGCCAGGTGTGAACTCCAGGAGGAGGGATTAGAGGAGGTGACGCAGTGCAGGGCAGCCTCCAGCTCCTGATTGGTGTGTTCGCACTGCCCATTGGACTGGGGATGGTGACCAGAGGAGAAACTCACCGTGGCCCCCAGGGCGTTGCAAAAACACCTCCACACTTTGGACACGAACTGGGGCCCCCGATCAGATACGACGTCGGTTGGAATCCAGTGTAGCCTGACCACATGTTGGACTAGGAGATCGGCCGTCTCCCGTGCTGTGAGAAGACCGTGGAGGGGCACAAAGTGGGCGGCCTTGGAAAATCAGTCCACAATGGTCAGGATGGTGTCGTGTGAATTAGAAACGGGGAGGCCAGTGACGAAGTCCAGCGCAATATGGGACCAGGGTCTGCCAGGGACCGGCACGGGATGGAGCAGCCCTGCTGGAGGTGAGTTCGGGGTCTTATTCGTAGGGCACTGGGGGCAGGCACGGACGTAATTGGCAGCGTCCTTCCGAAGACCGGGCCACCAGAAGGAGCGTTGAAGAAGGTCTACCAGCTGAGAGGTGCCAGGGTGACAGGCGAGCTTGGACGTATGAGCCCAGTGGATGACATCCCCCCGGACCGACGATGGCACAAAGAGCTTCCCTGCCGGACCGCTGCCAGGATCCGGTTCGGTCTCCTGCGCCTTCTGGACCTTGTCCCTGATGGACCAGGAAACCGCCCCCACGACACACGAGGCGGGTAGGATGGTGTGGTCCCGCTCCTCCGGGGTCTCAGGAGCGAACTGTCTGGACAGCGCGTCAGGCTTACCATTCTTGGAGCCTGGACGGTAGGTGATCGTGAACCTGAAGCAGGCGAAAAACAGAGACCAGTGCGCCTGGCGGGCATTCAGACGTTTAGCCAACCTCAGATACTCCAGGTTCTTGTGATCCGTCCAGACCACAAAAGGCTGCGCTGCCTCCTCCAGCCAGTGGTGCCACTCCTGCAGTGCAAGCTTCACTGCCAGGAGCTCCCTGTCACTGACGTCGTAATTACGCTCAGCAGCTGACAGATGCCGGGAGAAGAAGGCGCAGGGGCACAACACCCCATCCACCGGAGAACGTTGAGACAAGACTGCCCCCACCCCCGTGTCAGATGCATCCACCTCGACCAAGCACTGCAGCGCGGGGTCAACCTGGGCCAGGACCCAGGAGGAAGAGAATTCCGTCTTCAAGGTCTCGAAGGCTGATGCTGCCTCCTCTTTCCACTGGAACGGCACCTTGGGGGAGGTGAGGCGGGTCAGAGGGGTGACGATGGAGCTGTACTTAGGCACAAAGCAGCGGTAGAAATTAGCAAAACCAATGAACTGTTGCATCTGTTTCCTGGAGGAAGGAGCAGGCCACTCGACCACCGCTTTGACCTTGGCGGGGTCGGGGAGAATTTGATCATGGGAGATGATGAAACCCAGGAAAGAGGTCTTCTTGGTGAAAAATTCACACTTTTCTGCCTTAACGTACAGTCTGTTTTCCAAAAGCCGCTGCAGAGCCCGCCTCACGTGGGCCTGATGCTCCTCCCGAGACCTGGAGAAGATCAGGATGTCATCCAAGTATATGAATACGAAGACCCCCAGGAAGTCTCGCAGGACTAACTAACTAACTAACTAACTAACTAACCTGCACTTATATAGCGCTTTTCTAGTCACAAAGACCACTCAAAGCGCTTTCATTAATACTAACCCTCTATTCTAAGGGCCTATAGGAAACAGATATCTAGGGACAATTTAGAACAGCCAATTAACCTAACATGCATGTTTTTGGCATGTGGGAGGAAACCGGAGAAATCCCGGAGTAAACCCACGCAACACGGGGAGAACATGCAAACTCCACACAGATCACTGTTGGTCGGGGGCTGGGATCGAACCCACGATCCCCACAATCCCCCGGCCAAGGGTAAACTGTGCTGCCGCAGTGCTAACCACTGTGCCACCGTGCAGCCCATTGTCCGTGCAGGACGTCATTGATGAGCCGTTGGAAGACGGCAGGAGCGTTGGTGAGCCCGAACGGCATGACCAGGTATTCGAAATGACCGCTGGGAGTCCGAAACGCCGTCTTCCACTCATCGCCCTCCCGGATCCGAATGAGATGGTACACGCTGCGGAGGTCCAGCTTGGTGAACCAGGTGGCCCCCTGGAGGGAGTGGAAGGCAGAGTCCATGAGGGGGATGGTGTATCTGTCCTTCACCGTGATGTTGTTGAGGGCCTGGAAGTCGATGCACGGCCGCAGGGATCCATCCTTCTTAGAGACGAAAAAAAAACTCAGCTCCGAGTGGGGACGAGGAGGGGCGGATGATGCCAGCGCTGAGCGACTCTCTGATGTATGTGTCCATGGCCTCCCGCTCCAGGGCAGACAGGCTGTAGAGGCAACCAGATGGTAACGGCACCCCCGGGCGGAGGTTTATGGCACAGTCATACAGGCGGTGGGGGGGAAAAGACACCGCTTTGGACTTACTAAAAACGAGCCCCAGATCATGGAACTCCGGAGGCACGAGGGTGAGGTCCGGTGGGGATGAGTCAGGAGCAGGAGGAGGAGAAGATGGGGCACGGGCCGCAGACTGGAGACAGGTTCCCATGCAGAACGAGCTCCACGAGAGGACGCTGCTGGACTGCCAATCAAGCACGGGGTTGTGGAGGCGCAGCCACGGGTAGCCCAAGATGATGGGGGAAGCTGAGGTAGACAAGACGAACAGGCTGAGATCCTCTCGATGGTTGCCAGATGATGACAGGCACCGACTTGGTGCGATGAGTCATTTTTTTCCAAGGGGGAACTAGAGAGAGTGACGAGGTTGAGGGGAGCTGGTAGTGCTTGACATGGAATGCCCAAACGGGTTGCCAGGCTCTTGGAAATAAAGTTTTGTTCTGCCCTCAAGTCCACCAGTGCATGAGTGAGGTGCCTGATGGAATTGTGACAGATCCTAATGGGCAGTGAACATTTTGAGAGGGGATTAAACTGGGCGGCATCTGCGAGGCTCCCTACACTGACTCGCGGACCCCCCCCCCCCCCCCACCCCGTTTGGCTTGATAGGGCAATGCTCTATGGAGTGCTGGTCACCCCCGCAATACATGCAGAGACTCAGCTCCCTGCAGCGCTGTTTCTCCGCTAGGGGGAGCTTGGTTTGCCCGACCAGCATCGCCTCAGATTCATTGGCGGACTCCGGAGCGGGTAACGCCAGGGGGCAAGACTGAGAGGCGCAGGCAGAGGCTCCGCGCGAGTGGCTGTAGGACTTCCGCTCGGCGGCCCGCTCTCGCAGCCTATTATCCAAACTAATTGCTAGGGAGATTAAATCGGATAACCGTCCCGGTAGATCCCGGCTGGCCAACTCATCCAGCAGACTAGAACTTAGGCTGCGGAGGAAGACACTGCAGAGAGAAGCCTCGCCCCAGCCAACCTCCTCCCCTGCCACCCGGAAGTCAACAGCGTAATCGGCCGCCGACCGGCTACCCTGGCGAAGGTTAAGAAGCTGATCAGCTAGCACGCTGTCGCGATCCGAGTGGTCAAACACTTCAAAGAAATCTCGCACGAATTGGGTATAGGACAGGTTCGCGTAGCTGGGCTTCGCCATGACCACGTGAGCCCAAGCTAACGTTCGCCCCTCCAGGAGACTAGCAATGTACCCAATCCGGCTGTGGTCAGAGGGAAAGTCCCCGGGAATGCGCTGGAATACCGACTCACACTGCAGAAGGAACCCGCGCGCTTCACTGAGCTTCCCGTTAAAGCGTGCGGGTGTGGGGATAGGTGTGAGCCGGGTTGGCGGTCCCGAGCTAGGCTGGCTAGCCGAGGGAGCGGCGGGAGCTGACCTGCTAGGATGAGCCGGAGGAAACGCCTGCTGGGGATCCAGGCGATCCAAACGGTGAGTGATACTGGTTAACTGATTGAGAATGACTTGTTGTTGATGAGCGATTAAATCCACCTGAGCCTCGAGGGTGGAAAGTCGGCGTGCAAGCCCGCTGTCCGCTGGGCCGCCCTGCTGGAGCCGTACTGACATAATAATGGGCCCAGGGAACACGCACACGGGCTCAGGTGAGATTCAAAGGCTTTATTCAACAACAAGAGGTGTATGGATGCGTGTGTGCGGAATGTGAATGGTCTGTGGGTGAACGGGGAGCGCCGAGGGCAGAATGACACTCTGTGCAGCCAGGTAACCCTATGGACAGAGCAGAGACAGGGATATGAGCAGACCTTCACCATGCAGGGTTAATATACAGAGCGTTGCTTACTTGCAGGTGTTATGGTGGCTGGCATTGGCAAAGGAAGCTCCTGCCTGGGAGACAGCGCCCTGCTGCGCGCTCGGCGATGAGAGGACAAGGAGGATGAGGATGTGGCGAGGACGGGAGGAATCCACCGCCGGGAGGATCCACCTGTGCACAGGGGAGAGACTGAAGGACAGGTGAGCAAACAATGCAGCTTACTTGCTGATAGGAGAATGACGCAGGTCGGGGAGAGACGATCCTGCAGAGGGATTAAGAGCGTTGGTGAACAGACGGCTCCAGACCGACGCTCTGGGCCGAGCGGGTTAAATAGCTGGTGATTGACGAGGCGCAGGTGTGCGCGCAGCTGAGGCAGATGACTGGGGAAGGCGAGTTGTGACAGAACCAAAATCTTGGGGTATCAAGTCATCAAATCTACCCTCACAACCTTGGTTATTTGGAGGTGTAGGTAAAAATGAAAGATGGCTTTAATGAAAAGAACCTTATCCTACCTATAAACTGACTTTGAGGGTTTATGATTTTGGGGATGTGCTAACTCAAAAGGACCTGCAGACCTTACTATGGTAAATAATATCATGGACTCTACTGAAACTAAAGGGAAATTTTAGAACTAAATCTGGCTTCCTGCCTCGTTCATTAATCCCCTTTCACAGCATGTAGGACACCCTGTGGTGTATGGGGCAGGGCCTATCTCTGTTTCACACAGAGGTAGCCACACAGCTACCGTGAGTAGTGAAAGCTCCAGTTGTGGGGTCAGTCTTCTGGTAGCTCTGTGTGTTAACTTTCCTTTCCCCCTTCTATTATGCTGAGCACCAAGCTATAAGATGGAAAGTATAGTTTTTACATGGCCTTTGGTATGACCCGGCAGGATTTGAACCCACAACCTCCCGGTTGTGGGGGCGGATGCTCTACCAACTAGGCCACCACTCCGGTTGGCTTCCTGTCTCAGGAAACTAAAACTGTCTCTTCACTTGATTTTTAAACATGACAATAGGCTGGTATGCATGGTATGGAGTTCTAGATTTTACCCTCTACCGTACCAGGATTTTCCCCATGCTTTTTAAAGATTTCTCCTGACTCATTTCCCATGGATTGAGAGGGACATACATAAGTACCGCTAAGGGTCACACACTTCTCCCATTGCTTCATGCAGCTGTGGAGACCTCTCCTGTAGAAGTTTGCCAGTTGCATTAGAAGTCACAGCTTGATATCTGAAATGAGCATTTCATCAACTTGAAGTACTTGCCCTTCAAAAATGACTTCATGACTGGAAAGAATTGGAAGTCAGCTAGTGCAAGTTAGGAATAGTAAGGAGGGTGAGCAAGGATTTCATGCTGTGCTTCTGTCTGGACAACATGTGAATTGTGAAACAGGGTGTTGTTGTCTTACAGGAGGGGAACACTTTTGGCCAGCATGCCACACCTCTTGGTTTTGATGGCCTTCCGCAGTTTCTGAAGCAATGAAGCATAGTAAGTCCCGGTGTCTGTGGTACCCTTTGCCAGGAAATCCATCCTCAATACACCATGCTGTTCCTTAAAGACTGCGAGTATGACCTTGCCCACCAAGGGTTGGACACATGCCTTCTTCAGAGGTGGTCAGTCATAATGCTTCCATTGCCTCAACTGGGCTTTAGTCTTTGGATCATAGGGATGTACCCATGTCTCATCCTGCGTGATTAGTCTGTCGAACAAATCCTCCTTGTTTTCTTGGCACATGACCCAAAATAGCCTGGGAGCATGTGGATCATTCCTTTTTCTTTTTTTTTTGTAATTAAAGTTTTTATTGACTTTATACAAGATGGTACTACACATACTGATCTTCCAAGTATCACATCAGTCTCCAAAAGGGGTAAATAAATAAATAGGGGAAAAATAAATAAATTAAAAAAAAAATAATAAAAAAAATAAATATAAGATAAGATAAGATAAGCCTTTATTAGTCCCACAACGGGGAAATTCCAGGATTGCAACAGCACAGAGATAGCAACACTCAGAGCAACAATCAGAAGGCAAGAAAAAAAAAAACAAGCAAGCAAGAGCAGCTAATATACATATGTACATATTACTATAAAATATATATATACACACACACACACAGACACACAGTGCAGAGCATTGTAGCTGGATGGAATAAATATATGAATATATGAACACACAGTGCAGAGCATTGTAGCTAGATGGAATAAATATGTAAATATATAAACACCCACAGTACGGAGCATTGCAGCTAGGTGGAATAAATATGCAAGTATATAAACACACACAGTGCGGAGCAATGTAGCTAGATGGAATAATATGTAGATATATAAAAACACAGTGCGGAGCATTGTAGCTAGATGGAATAAATATATAGATATATAAATATAAACACACCCAGTGCTGAGCATTGTAGCTAGATGGAATAAATATGGAATAAATAAATATATATATATATATATATATATATATATATATATATATATATATATATATATGTACTGTATATGTGGCTGATTACAAAGCAAGGATATCAGTGAGGGAAGGCAATAACCCCCCCCCCCCAAAAAAAAAATAAAAAAATAAAAAAAAAAAACAGGGAGAAAGACAAAGACAGGCCTTCATTAAGAGATTGAATTGTTAGCCAAAGAGATACAATTCCAAAAGTCTCTCCACATTGGTCCCTTAGCGTGATTCCCATCAGTCCTCCTATTTAACATGGACTCATATGAGGCAGTCTTTATCATATAGCTAACCCATTCTTCCATTCTAGGGGGTTCGATTGATTTCCAGTGAGAAAGTATAGTTCTGGCTGCTGTAGTTAGTCCAGTCATGACCACTGAGAATTCTTCTTTCGATAAAATAGGTACTTTGGATTTGCCTCCAAGTAGACACGTTCTTGGTGACAATGGGAGTGTCTTGCCCAACCACTCACCCATATGCCTGAGATTTTTAGTCCAAAAAGGCTGAACAAGTGGGCAATCCCAAATACAGTGCAAAAAAGTTCCTTTTTCTTTCTTACATTTCCAACATAGATTATTATTTAACAGACCCATCCTATGTAGTCTTGCTGGTGTCCAATAGTATCTATGCATTATTTTGTACTGTATAAGTTTACTTCTGGCTTCCCTTACATATTTCCCACTATCTGACAAAATGTTTAACCACTCATCTTCACTCATTATACAATCCAGGTCTTCCTGCCATATTCTTCTCAAGCTGTCACATCCGTTACTAAGTAGACCATTAATTAGTCTGTAAAAAGCAGATGCATGAAGACATTTCAATGGTAATTTAAAAAAATCTATGATAGGGTTACAGTCCTTAAACTGATTCATTGATGTCAGACAGCTCCTAATTTGGAGATACTTCCAAAAGTGACCTTTCCCTGTAAGAGTATATTTCTTGAGCAAATCTGTATAAGACATAAACACACCATCTTGGTACAGGTCATTCACCTGGCGTATGCCACCAAGGTGCCACGTTTTCCAGTATAATGGTGTTTTCCCAATAATAATTGCTGGATTATACCATAAAGATAAGTAGGATTGACTAAGGTGTGGGATCTTTAACATCCTATGTATTCTGATCCAGACCTCTTTTGAATGAGATAAGATAGGGTTCAGGGATCTATGTTGGGACTGGGAAAAACTATCTATAGGAGTAAATGGACAGCACATTTCAGCTTCAATGTCAACCCAATCCAATTTACTGTGTCTGCCTAAGTGTTTTGCTAATTTGGTCATTCCAAATGAGATATGATATAGCCTCAGGTTTGGTAACCCCAGGCCTCCTTTATCCTTTGGCCACCACAGTTTGTTCATACCAATCCTTGGTCTCTTCCCCTCCCACAGAAATTCTTTAATTATGAAGTCATATTGTTTAAAAAACTGTGGTGATATGGCAATTGACAACATCATTGTTATATAATTGAGCTGGGGGGCAACAACCATTTTAACAACATTGATCTTGCCCCATAATGAGAGTTTTAATTTCCCCTACTTATCTAACTTAATTTTAATTTTCTGTAACATAGGCTCAAGATTCAGACTGGGGACATCTTCGATATTCCGGCTTAGCTTTATACCTAAGTATGACATTCCATTTGACACCCATTTGAAGTTAAAGCCAGACACTGAGCTAGGATGGCATGTACCAGAAATAGGCATGGCTTCTGATTTCCTCCAGTTAATTTTGTATCCTGATAGTTTAGAATAAGACTGAATAGTTGTCATTAAATGTGGTAAAGAGTTCAAAGGATCTCCAATTAGTGTCAGAACATCATCCGCATACAGTAATAATTTATGTTCTTTCCTCCCTCCCACCACTCCCTTAATATTTCCGTCTGATCTGATGGCAATAGCAAGTGGTTCAAGTACAATGTTGAAAAGTAAGGGGGACAGTGGACAACCTTGTCTGGTACCTCTCGAAAGGTCGAAGAATGATGAAATCGTCCCATTAGTTGTTAAGGCTGCCTTGGGATTTTTGTATATTATCTTAATACAATTAATAAAAACTGGTCCAAAGCCAAACTGTTAACGTATAAAGTAAAAATTCCCATTCCACTCGCTCAAAAGTCTTTTCGGCGTCAAGTGAAATGGCTACAATCGGGTCCTGGTTTGAATGATTAAGCCAGATCAGATGTAATAATTTTCTCATATGGTCTGTAGAAGATCCATTTTTCATAAATCCGGCCTGGTCTGAATGAATTATATTAGGGAGTACTCTCTCTAAGCGAAGGGTAAGAATCTTTGTAAGAATTTTGCAGTCGACATTTAATAAACTTATGGGTCTATAATTACAGGGTTCTGCTGTGTCTTTATCTTTTTTAGGGATTACTGATATTAAGGCTTCATTAAATGATGGTGGGAGAAATCCTAATATGAATGCCTCATTGTAGACTTCCAATAACTTTGGTGCTAATATTTCAATGTATTGTTTATAATATTCTACTGGGAATCCATCCATGCCGGGTGATTTCCCCGTTTTCATCTGTGATACTGCCATCCTAATCTCCGCCTCTGTTATAGGATTATCTAAAAGTTCCACATATTCATCGGCTAATTTTGGTAGAGTAATATTAGAAAAAAAAATCATTGATGTCGTTTGGATTTAAGCTGCCTTGTGATGTATAAAGTTCCCTATAAAATTGTTTAAATACATCACTTATTTCTTTACTAGATGACACCAGGGTATTCCCCTTCTTAATTATTGGTATCATATTGTAGGAGTTCTGTTGTTTAAGTTGCCTACTAAGCAGCTTGCCTGTTTTCTCTCCCTCCTCATAGAAAGTTGCTCTGAGCCTAAATAAGGCATATTCAGCTTTTTTATTATAAATTTCCTGCAACTGGAATTTAAATTTAATTTTAGAATATTAATTTATCTGAAAAATGTCTTGATAGTACTATTTCCAATTTTCTAATTTGATATTCCAGATCCTTGATTTTATCCCTATTTTCATTTTTCTTTTTGATGCCTGTCCTATGATTTTCCCCCGGATAAATGCTTTACATGCTTCCCATTCTGTGGCTCTTGAGCCCGTAGTACCTGAATTAAGCTCAAAGTAATACTTGAGTTCTTCCTTCATTGTCAGGTTAAATGTTTCATCATGTAAAAGTGATGTATTTAACCTCCATCTGCCTTTTCTATCCTTGTCAATATCAGTGTCAATACATAACTCTATAGCTGCGTGATCTGACAGGGCCATTGCATTTATTTTACTCTCAATTACAGATTTTACAATATTACTTGAAATTAGAAAAAAGTCTATCCTAGAATATGATTTCTGACAGTGGGAGAAGAAGGTGTACTCCCTCCCCCTCGGATTTACCAGTCGCCAAATATCCACCAAGACCACATCTTCACACAGCATATGTAATGCAGCCCTATCCTTTGAAGTTGTCAATCCACTGAATTTACTCTTATCCAAAAATACATCCATCACTTGGTTGAAGTCACCTACCAATATAATTTGACCCTCTGTTTCCCCTAAAATTTTGTTCACTTCATTAAAAAAATTTGGGTCTTCTTTATTAGGTGCATATATGTTACACAACACCATTTTTATCCCATTAATAATTGCCTCAATACAGACCATTCTGCCTTCATTATCCTTACGTTCTTTGACCAAAACAAAACCCAATTTTTTATTTATTAGAATACAAACCCCATTCCTCTTGCTTGAGTAGGAGCTATGAAAAACCTGGCCCACCCAGCCCCATTTCAATTTGGCTGCCTCCTCTCCCTTAAAATGGGTCTCTTGAATGAAAGCTATATCTACTTTATTATGTTTGAGATAAGTTAGGACCTTCCCTCTCTTTTTAGGATCCCCACAGCCCTTAATGTTCCAGCTGATATATTTAACATAATTATTGGCCATGTATTTGGTTAAAAGCATGAATATTCATGATAGGGGACTGGCTACCTGATGTCCTACTATAGCCAATATCCCATTTTAAAACTTGTGTCTTACTTATGATAATACTAGCAGTTATTTCCCTAGTTATTTCAGTCAGTACCATACCCTTATCAAAACACATATTAATATAGACTTGAACATTTTTGAACTGAATACCTCTGAACATCTGAGGTAAGAAACAAAAATAATAAAAACTTAAATGCACTTCAAATGACATTAACAGGGGCCTAAGGTCCCTGCTCCTTAGTAACAACTCAAAAATATCAAACAAAAACAAAAACATCTTGGACCGTGGAGTATCGCTCACCCGGCCACTAGGTGTCTCCTCTGGCCTTGGCTCAGGCGGCACAAAACTAAATCCTCCCCCCCCCCCCCACCAGTTCAACAACATAATATTAAATCTATTACCCATTGAATGTCATTGGTCCACGCTATATGCATAATGGTATACAGATTCATTCGTGCCTAATAAAATTCTCCTCGATATATTGTTCAGCATCCCTTGCATCGGTAAAGCTGCAGCTCTTCCCTTCCCTTGTATCTTACGTTATGAAGCTGCAGAGATTTCCTCGCTGCCGTGAAAGTTTTCCTCTTTAACGCCAGTTCTCTAGCAACATCCGGGAACACCGATAATTTCAGATTCTCCATTTTATTCCGCGTTTCTCTCTCGCCATGGTGATCACTTTCTCCCTCGCTGATTGTCGTAGAAATCTAATGAGCACCGGTCTGGGCGGCTGGTCCCCGGCTGGTCTGGGGGCCGCTGTCCAGTGTGCTCTCTCCACCTCAAATTCTCCGTCCACGTCAATGCCGAGCCCTTCGCATAAGATTTTCTTCACGCACGCTTCCATCGTGCCGTTTGTTCCGTACGTTTCCTTCAGACCCACAAGTCTCACGTTATTTCCCTTAGAGTAGTTTTCCAGCTCCTGTAGGCGGTTCTGTAATATTTCCATCTTTTTATCGCAGGCTTCATTGTCGTTCACTAATGGGTCTATTGTATCTTCCAGTTTAGAAATCCGTACCTCCATTTCCTCCAACCTCTCATGTATGTTGTTCACTGCATTCTTTAGCTCCGTAGTTGTAGTTTTAATGGTTGAGGTATCTGCTGCGACCACCTGAAGCGTCATGCTTATTTTGGTGATTTCAGCAAACATAGTCTCCATGTTCCTTGGCTTGGCGTCCTCTGTATTAGATTCTAAAGTGGGTACAGCAGCTTCCTCCACACGGCTGGGATTTTTCCTGGTAGATACGCGGCCTGTGTGTCCTCCCTTAGAAGTCATTTGGACTCAAAAACTATCGCCGGGCAGCTTAAACAAGCATATAGGCACTGACCGAGGCTGGTTTGCTCGAGGAATGTAGCAAATAGTCAGGTATAAAACAGTTTGGTGGACAGGGCGAGAAGAGCTAAATTAGTGTGCTGCCATCTTGCTCGGCGTACCCACGTGACACCTCCATGTGGATCATTCCTATTTCTGGAAAGGTGAGAGAACCGGGGAATTTATCATGCAGACAACTTCCATGCACTAATGGTCATGGATGATTTTTTTCCACAGATCCCACACTAACCTTGACATCTTGAGCTAGTTGGTGTATGGTTATGTGGCAATCCTCCAAAAGGGTGGTGTCCATTTGCTTGATGGTGGCTGCACGGTGGCGCAGTGGTTAGCACTGCGGCAGCACAGTTTACCCTTGGCCGGGGGATTGTGGGGATCGTGGGATCGTGGGTTCGATCCCAGCCCCCGACCAACAGTGATCTGTGTGGAGTTTGCATGTTCTCCCCGTGTTGCGTGGGTTTACTCCGGGATTTCTCCGGTTTCCTCCCACATGCCAAAAACATGCATGTTAGGTTAATTGGCTGTTCTAAATTGTCCCTAGATATCTGTTTCCTATAGGCCCTTAGAATAGAGGGTTAGTATTAATGAAAGCGCTTTGAGTGGTCTTTGTGACTAGAAAAGCGCTATATAAGTGCAGGTTAGTTAGTTAGTTAGTTAGTTCATTAATGGCAAGCTGTGGTTGCCAGGAAATGGATGCCATTTCTACCAATATCTGACCACACTTGAACTGTCGATGTCAGTGCTCGACTACATCATGTGATGGGTCATCATCCCCATAAGTCTCTGTCATCTCATCGAACATCTCCTGTGGTATGTGGCCTCTCAAGTACAAGACCCTGATGATTGCTCTGCGTTCAGCTGGCTCCATCACCACACCTTACTCCACCTTAGCAACTGTAAAAGAGAAACTCAGAGTTCAGAGCTGCAAATTACCATGTCACCTATAGAAATATGTATTACACATGTGCAATTTGAGCCTCCTACAATAATCGGAAGTGAGTCAAAGGAAATCTTGAATGAGCTGCTCTTGTATCTAGTCACAGTAAACTTGAGTAATTATTAACCCTCACTTGAGTTCAATTTCTGTTCGTGTGAGTGGTAAGTGTGGTAGAGCTCCACATTTGGGATGTTGTGGGTTCATGCTCATACCAGGTCATAAAAAGTTGATACTTTCTGCCTTCTAGTTTTGTGTGCAGCACGATTGATTGAGGAAAGAAAAATTAACACACAGAGCTACCAGAGAACTACCCCCCCCCCCCCCCACCGGCCACCATAGCTTCCACTACTTACAGTAGCTGTGTGGCCTAGGGACATTGTTCCCTTTAACCATGGTGTCCCACATGCTTTGGAAGTAGAACTGTCCTCTGGGTGTCACTAATTGTGGTCCACTTATTTTTTAGAAAATAATTGTTTCTTGGTAAGTGTTCAGAGTATGTGTTCTGATAAAGTGATAAAGTGACATCATATCTCGTTTGCATTCTTAGCAGACACAGCCATAGTGGGGAAATGAATGAATGAATGAATGAATGAAATGTGTCCACAATCATCCACTCACTAACTACCTGCTACTCTCTTTATGGGGAATTCAAATGTAATGAAAAATTGCAGTTTCAGACACAAGTTGGCTTATTACCCATGCCAACAGAGTCAAGGCATTTGAAAGGTGATTACCTCCATCTGTCCTTTTGTCTGTCCGGACTGTAACTCACAAAAGAATGAAATTAGGGTCACCAAACTTGTTACACGAGTGAACCTCAGAATACTCTTTGTTCTTCCAATATTTAAGTTCTCTAATGAAAAGAGATCCCAAGTGGAGGAGTTTAAGTATCTCAGGGTCTCATTCACGAGTGAGGAGAGAATGGAGCGAGAGATTGACAAACGGATTGGAGCAGCATCTGCTGTGATGCGAACGTTGTACCAGTCTGCTGTGGTAAAGAAGGAGCTGAGCCCTAAAGTAAAGCTGTCGATTTACTGGTCAGTCTACGTTCCTACCCTCACCAATGGTCATGAGCTTTGGGTAATGACAGAAAGAATGAGATCGTGGATACAAGTGGCTGAAATGAGCTTTCTTCGTAGGATTGCTGGACTCACCTTCGGAGATAGGGTGAGGAGCTCAGTCATCTGGAAGAGACTCAGAGTAGAACTGCTGCTCCTCCGCATCGAAAGGAGCCACTTGAGGTGGTTTGGGCACATCTCACTGGGAGGAGACCCCGGGGCAGACCCAGGACACACTGGAGAGACTACATCTTCCAGCTGGCCTGACAATGTCTTGGTATCCTCTCTGAAAAGCGAGAGCAGGTGGCCAGGGAGAGGGAAGTCTGGGCTTCTCTGCTTGAGCTGCTGCCTCCGTGACCCGGACCTCTGGAAAAGTGGTAGAAAATGGATGGATGGATGGATGGATGAATGGAAAAGATAACAACTAGATATAGCCATTATATGGTTTTGGCCTTGTCAAAATAAAATCAGAATTGAGCCAAAAGGGATAAATTATTATAATTTCTTTAAAATAAACTACTGACAAAAGCAACAGTTACATATCATACTTTACCAAAAAAAAAAAAGATGAGTAGGTCTAAATATGAAAAAGTAAAATTCGCTCCAGCTGTGATTAAAACAAACTAAATTATATCCATTATCCCGTTTTGGCTTAATTCAATTTTATTTTGACAATGCCAAATCCATATAACTGCTATTTCTGGTTGTTGTCTTTATGTTTCAGAAATGAAATACTGAACGAATGATGAGTACATGGATTCTAAGGCTTAGCATTTGCTGCTATGTTTTTGGAGACGCAAAGGTCAAGGTCACAGGGTCACAAAAGGTCAAAATCACATTTGGCCAATCATGACTTTATTATCAGGTTTAGTGCTAGGAGAATTTGAATATACGCTATAATGTCATACAACATCCAAATATGAAATGACCTTGACCCCAACTTTGACCCTCAAGATCAGTAGGGTCTGATTCTAGTTAATCTGATCATTGCCATTACAACAGGGAATGAGATACTAAGAATTTACCATTGATTTCCACCCCAGTTAGGATAGGGCTCCAGGGCATGGATCTGTATCTCTGTTGAGTGCAATTCTAGTTTTCTTAGTGTCATTAGGTAAGTGAACCATCACAGTGAGACAGATTTGTCAGAAATATCAAAAAGTAAATACAATCATGTATTTTTGCTGTGTGTTGGCTAATTTACTTGACTATCAGTTGGACCCTACTTTTCAAGAGACATTGTTGGATATTTTGAGTGCAACATTATTAACTACTACACTACCATGCCACTGTTTTAAAATTTCTAAAATACTGTGACAATACCAAAAAAAAAAAAAAAAAAAAAAAAATTCATTTGTTTTTAATGGTTTAATATTACCTTAATTTGTCCAAAGTCTTGAAATTTATTCACACTGGTAAGGTTCACTGATGTAGATGTCAGCCTTTTGGATCTGGCTGGATAGTTCATTACACTGATTTCAACTGTGAAATCATTTTCATCTGAGCAGTCTTGACACTCCACAAAGATGTTTCCCCTTGTTCCTACCCGCAACAAGCTGGGGGGCAGTCATGACCTTCCTTCAGAGCATTTGTGGGATAAAAAGATTAAAAAAAGAGAGTTACTTTGCAGAATAGACCCCTTGTTTATGCCTGATAAATGTATTGATTTATTTGTATTTGTTTTTTTCTCAACCTCTGATGGGAAACTTCAGTTTACTCAATTTACGGGACTTTTATTGCCTGTGTGGACTTCATACATAACACAGGGTTACAAAAATATTTTTTTTTGTAAGTTGTCCATGTTTTTTAAACTGATTTAAGACAATTTTGCACCACTGAATCAGAAAGTGACATCCGTTTCTCTCGATCAGGTGCTAAGTAAAAACCTGTACCTACTTAGTACTTACTTAGTACTGTGCATGTACTTACCTTTATATAAAGGTAAGTACATGTAAATTGAATGTTACATCATCATTGTTCAACATTCAGAGAATTTCAAGACATAAAAAAGAATTTTGCATCATATAAAGTGAAAATACCCATACATATAAACAAAAACGTATAAAACAACATGTGGCCATAATTCAAAAAGTTGACCTGATTGAGCAAAACCAATGTGATTTTTGGATTCAGCACATCAAAATTGTCCTAAATAAGTTTAAAAAAAATGAGACAAAAAATGTGGTGTTGACCAGTGTAATTAGTGATCCATTGCTTATTTTGACTCACATCCAGTACTGATAGTATAAAATTGCATCATTGCTCCCAACATTGTTTAACGTGACTGACTTGAGGAATCAGTGTGTTATTTCAAAATGTGTCATCTCAAAACACTCAAAAACTCAAACATACTGTAGCAAAATAACTTTCCCAGTTAAAATAACTCTTCTAATTAATCTGAATGCAAGCAACTGGTAGTTCTTTCTTTTCTTTCTTTCTTTCTTTCTTTCTTTCTTTCAAAATGGCTGAAGCAACAGACCAGTATTTGTCTCAAAATGTAATTAAGAATTCAGGATGTGCATCACTGCCAAGAAAGCAAAAGGTACTCTCTAACCTTTAATATTGCCCTCATTGCACTTGAACTAGTATTTGAGGAGTGTCTAGCCAACAAGTTTACATTCAAAGTTTATTGAAATATTTCAAACTTTATGCAACATACTGCATTTGTGCACTTTATTTTTATCATTTGATTGATTATAAAAGTAAAATGCTTTTAGAAACAGAAAATGTGATTCTCAAATTGCAGCTTGGTTGCTCTTAAAACCACAAATCTATGGGTTCAGACCAGAAAGAATAAGTTATGCGTCAACTTACAATGGAGCAGCATTTGTGACAGAAATCAAGAGAAAAAGGTCAGTGAGGCAAAGAGCCAAAGCTGAGTCCTGTACATTGTCCTGTGTGATTCCATATCTGCTCTTACTACTGCTCAGCAGAACATTTTATCCATGTACCTCCCCCTCACAAGAGTGACATCTGCTTCAAAAGGGCCTGTTGTATGTATGTTCCATCATATACAGTATATTTTTAGACTTTATTGGAGTGGGTTTGCATGATTACAATTTTATAAGTGTTTAGGCAAACTAATCTCGAGCTTGGTTCATTGTGTGAACCTTAAACCTAACTCTACTCCTGTCTTAAACCCCATAGAGCAGGGTTCACTAATAGGGGTGGGTTCAAGAGATTGATTCTCCGATTTGAATCGATTCACGTTTGACTGACTAAACAATCGCACGAGAGTTCCGTCCCATAACACACCCTCACATCTTTACTTACGTGTTTACATGAGTGGAGTTGCGACATGTGTCTCTTAATTTATCAGCAAAAGTCATGGCTAAGACTGTCCTCAACAGTTTCTGAATATTTTTCATAAAGTCGGGATAAACAGTTTTGTGCTATGTGCAGCATTGTGTTGGAATGTAAACAAAAGTCTATGATTCATAAACACTTCAAACAGAAAATGCATGGAGACTGGCTGAAACCCGTGAAGACCAGACAGGGAGGGAGACTGTTGGAGCTACCGAGATTGTAAGTAAAATATCATTTGTTTTTTTGTTTTAACATTTGTATCACAAATTAATAATTCAATCAGCATGATGGTGTTTTCTTTTACAAACTACGGATGCAGTAGTTAACTGTTGGTTAAAAGCTGTAAATAAATGCAAAATAAAGGTATATTTTTTAAGATTAGAACATAATGAAAATGTTGGATGTGTTTTTAGTCAGGACATCAGGGCTTCATGACAGGCAGCTGCCTTCATTTAACGTTACATTGAATGACACATTTAATTTTGGTCTTCTAGAACTTACAGTAAGTGAGAGATTTGAAGATAATAATAATAATAATAATAATAATAATAATGTGCCCTCCTCATGGATCGTCACCTTATCGTGGTGGGGGGGTTTGCGTGCCCCAGTGATCCCAGGAGCTATGTTGTCCGGGGGCAATTTGCCTCTGATAGGGTCTCCCAAGACAAACTGGTCCTGGGTGAAGGGCCAGACTAAGAACGATCCAACAGACTCTCATGATAAATTGTATATCAAGGATTCAGTGTACCCCGCCCGGTATGGGGTTACCGGGGCCCCACCCTGGAGCCAGGCCTGGGGGAGGGGCTCGAAGGCTAGCGTCTGGTGGCCGGGTTTCCACCCATGGGACCCGGCTGGGCTCAGCCCGAAGGAGTTACATGGGTCCGCCCTCCAGTGGGTTCACCACCTGCAGGAGAGATCATGGGGGTCCGGTGCTATGTGGATTAGGTGGCGGTCAAAGGCGGAGACCTTGGCGGACTGATCCCAAGCTTTCTAAACTGGCTTTTGGTACGTGGAATGTCACCTCTCTGGTGGGGAAGGAGCCTGAGCTGGTGTATGAGGTTGAGCGATACCGGCTAGATATAGTCGGCCTCACCTCAACACACAGCTCCGGTTCCGGAACCAGTCTCCTGGAGAGGGGCTGGAGCTTGGCCTTTTCTGGAGTTGCCCTGGGTGAGAGGCGACGAGCAGGGGTGGGTATTCTTGTCACCCCACCTTGCTGCCTCTATATTGGAGTTTTCCCCGGTGGATGAAAGGGTTGCTTCCCTGCGCCTTCGGGTTGGGAAACGGGTCCTGACCATCATTTGTGCCTATGCACCAAATGATGTTTCAGAGTACCCACCCTTTTTGGAGTCTGTGACTGGGGTGCTGGAGGGTGCTCCTCCTGGAGACTCCATTGTCCTACTGGGGGACTTCAATGCACACGTGGGCAACGACAATGAAACCTGGAGGGGGGTGATTGGGAGGAACGGCTTGCCCGATCTGAACCCGAGTGGTGTTCAGTTATTGGACTTCTGTGCTAACCACAGTCTGTCCATAACGAACACCATGTTCAAGCATAAGGGTGTCCATATGTGCACCTGGCACCAGGACACCCTAGGTCGCAGGTCGATGATCGATTTTGTTATCGTATCATCAGACCTGCGACCGTATGTCTTGGACACCCGAGTAAAGAGAGGTGCAGAGCTGTCAACTGATCACCACCTGATGGTGAGTTGGATCCGATGGCAGGGGAGGAAGCCATTCAGACCTGGTAGACCCAAACGTATAGTGAGGGTGTGCTGGGAGCGTCTGGCTGAGGCCCCTGTCCAGGAGGTCTTCAACTCCCACCTCCGGAAGAACTTCAACCACATTCCGAGGGAGTCTGGAGAAATGGAGTCTGAATGGGCCATGTTCTCCACCTCTGTTGTTGAAGCGGCGGCCCAGAGCTGCGGCCGCAAGGTGGTCGGTGCATCTCGTGGTGGCAACCCCCGAACCAAGTGGTGGACACCAGTGGTGAGGGGGGTCATTAAGCTGAAGAAGGAGTCCTATCAAGCTTGGTTGGCTTGTGGGACTCCCGAAGCAGCTGAGGTGTACCGGCAGGCCAAGCGGAGTGCAGCTCGGGTGGTTGCTGAAGCAAAAACCCGGGTATGGGAGGAGTTCGGTGAGGCCATGGAACAAGACTTTCGGTCGGCTTCAAAGAGATTCTGGCAAACTGTTCGGCGGCTCAGGAGGGGAAAGCAGCTCCCCGTCCACACTGTGTGTGGTGCGGATGGGACACTGTTGACTTCAACTGGGGATATCGTCGGGCGGTGGAAGGAATACTTTGAGGATCTCCTCAATCCCACTGATACGCCTTCCACAGAGGAAGCAGGGTTTGGTGACGAGGGGGATGACTCGCCTATCACAGGGGCTGAGGTCGCCAAGGTGGTTAAAAATCTCCTTGGTGGCCGGGCCCCAGGGGTGGACGAGATTCGCCCTGAGTACCTCAAGGCCCTGGATGTTGTTGGGTTGTCATGGTTGACACGCCTCTGCAACATTGCGTGGAGGTCGGGGGCAGTGCCTTTGGCATGGCAAACTGGGGTGGTGGTTCCTCTCTTCAAAAAAGGGGACCGGAGGGTGTGCTCCAACTTTAGAGGGATCACACTCCTCAGCCTCCCTGGGAAGGTCTATGCCAAGGTACTGGAGAGGAGAGTCCGGCCGTTGGTCGAACCTCGGATTCAGGAGGAGCAATGTGGTTTTCGTCCTGGCCGTGGCACATCGGACCAGCTCTTTACCCTCTCGAGAATTCTTGAAGGTTCGTGGGAGTTTGCCCCACCAGTTTACATGTGTTTTGTGGACTTGGAGAAGGCATTTGACTGCGTCCCTCGTGGATTTTTGTGGGGGGTGCTTCGGGAGTATGGGGTATCGGGCTTGTTGTTACGAGCTATTCGGTCTCTGTACGACCGTTGTGAGAGTTTGGTTCGTATTGCCAACACTCGGTCGGAGTCATTCCCAGTGAGAGTTGGACTCCGCCAGGGCTGCCCTTTGTCACCGATCCTGTTCATAATTTTTATGGACAGGATTTCTAGGCGCAGCCAGGGAATGGAGGGTGTCATGCTTGGTGACCACAGGATCTCATCTCTGTTGTTTGCAGATGATGTTGTCCTGTTGGCTTCATCCAGCAATGACCTACAGCTCTTGCTGGGACGGTTTGCCGCTGAGTGTGAAGCGGCTGGGATGAGAATCAGCACCTCCAAGTCCAAGTCCATGGTCCTCAGCCGGAAAAAGGTGGATTGTCCTCTCCGGGTTGGGGACAGGCTCCTGCCCCAAGTGGAGGAGTTTAAGTATCTTGGGGTCTTGTTCATGAGTGAGGGGAAAATGGAGCGAGAGATCGACAGACCGATTGGAGCAGCATCTGCAGTGATGCGGACGTTGTACCGGTCTGTTGTGGTGAAGAGGGAGCTTAGTTCTAAGGCAAAGCTGTCGATTTACCAGTCAATCTACGTTCCTACTCTCACCTATGGTCACGAGCTTTGGGTAATGACCGAAAGAACGAGATCGCGGATACAAGCGGCTGAAATGAGCTTTCTCCGTAGGATTGCTGGACTCACCCTCAGAGATAGGGTGAGGAGCTCAGTCATCCGGGAGAGGCTCAGAGTAGAACCGCTGCTCCTCCACATTGAAAGGAGTCAGTTGAGGTGGTATGAGCATCTGATTAGGATGCCTCCTGGACGCCTCCCACTTGAGGTGTTTCAGGCACGTCCCACTGGGAGGAGACCCCGGGGCAGACCCAGGACTCAGTGGAGAGACTATGTCTCCCAGCTGGTCTGGGAACGCCTTGGTATCCCCTCTGAAGAGCTGGAGCAGGTGGCCGGGGAGAGGGAAGTCTGGGCTTCTCTGCTTGAACTGCTGCCTCCGCGACCTGGACCTCCGGAAAAGCGGTAGAAGATGGATGGATGGATGGATAATAATGTGCATAGACGTGCAGTGGCCTCCCCTCTCTCTTCGTGTTTGTGCCATTTAGTGTCGTTTTAAACTACGCCTAAGAAGATGCCAACTCTGTTGTCATTCAGTCCATACAGCCAATCATGTACAGCAGAAAGACATTATACAGTCGTGAAAATATTTAGGACACCTTGTATAAGCCTGTGTGGTGTTTTTTTTTTACAAATTTGGACATATGGATATGTAATATCAATGTTAAAAATACTGGGAGACACACGTAATACAACTAAACAATTAAAATGAATTAAAAACATTTTTTTCACATTTTCTGTAAAATGTAATTCTAAACAAACAATGAGGAATAAATTAGGGCACCCACCCATCTTTTTTAGGACACCTCCACATTCATTCCTTAAAATAGCTAAAATAAATGTTAAAAAATGGCAATAAAAACAAAAACATGGCTAGACATAGATATGTGAACATTTCTTAATAAAGAACTGAATATTTAAAGGGGTGTCCAAATTTTTTCACATGACTGTATTTCTCCTGTCTACAATGTTAATCACATCTAGAATCAGAGAGATCGCTGCCACGCAAGGCACCACCACAAACAACTTCTCCTTCCCCAATTCTATTACACTGAACATCAAGCTAGAAGGAGGAAGTACCATTTTTATATGGCCTTTGGTATGACCCGGCCGGGACTTGAAACCCGAAAATCCCGGTTTGGGGCAGCTGCTCTATCAACTAGGCCATTGCTCCAGTGGTGTATAAGTGCATATTCATTCATAATTGTATATCCATGTATTTAATGCCCACATATGATGTTACGCACAAGCTACAGTCACCACAACCTTCTGGAGATAAGGAATATGACCAAACATTACATCTTGGACCAGAGCGTTACAGAGGAACTCCATGGCCTAGGACTTCTCCGCCAGACTTCCACAACCCGGGACTCGACTGCTGTGTCTCACCCCAAATGTAGACACATTAGATGGTGTGAGAGAAGGTGAAAATGAGGTAAGCATGGAGGAATCCAAATGAAGCTAGCCACTAGCCCATACATACTCCCGATTCCAAGCCTCATTCTGGCCAACGTACACTCACTAGACAACAAATTAGATCACATTCAGCTCCTGAGATCTACGCAACGTGATGTGCAGAACTGCTGTGTTTTTATCTTTACAGAAACACGGCTAAATGACAATATCTGGGACTCTGCTATTCAGTTAGCGGGGCAAACATGCCTCCGCTCTGATCGGGTGTTCATGGAAGGAGGGAAAACCCAAGGAGGAAGTGTGTGTGTTTACATCAATGACGCTTGGTGCTGAGATGCTACTGTTGTGCACAAACACTGTTCTCTGTTGGTGGAGTTTATGATCACCATGTGCCGACCATTCTACATACCGAGGGAATTTACATCTGTCCTGCTAGTCTCCGTGTATGTCCCGCCCATTGCCACCAGCGGCGAGAGGAGTCGGGCACTAAATGAACTCTATCAGGCTATAAGTGAGACACAAATAGCGCATCCAGACGGATCCCTCATCACAGCAGGAGACTTCAACCACACAGATTTAAAAGCCCTCCTGCCAAAACTACACCAACATGGGGACTTTCCCAAAAGAGGAGACAACTTGCTGGACTTGGTGTACACAACCCACAAGAAAGCATACAAGGCCTCCCCCCTCCCCCACCTTGGTTTCTCTGATCACATCACTATCTTGCTAAGGCCTGCAAACAGACCCAGAGGGAAGACCATTAGACCAACTAAAAAGCAGGTACGTGAGTGGCTAGAGGGGGTCTCCGATGCCCTGAAAGACTGCTTTAGCACCACAGACTGGGACTGTCATAACTTGGACATGGCTTTAGACCATGCCCATGCTTTTGGTTCATTTTGGGTTCTCTGTGTTTTCCCTTGTCATTATTATTTTTGCATTATTTGCCTTCTGTGTTTCCCCTGGGTTCTCTGTGATTGTTATTGTACTCCTCGATCCTTGTCTGTCGTCTCGTCCCCATCGTCCCGGATTTTATTGTTCTCTGTGTCCTCTCTTGGTCTTCTGTGTAAGTCTTGTGTGTATCCCCTGGATTTGTTTATCTATCATTCCCAGTCCCTCATGTTTCCCATGCTCATAGCCACTTTCCCTCACTTGTGTTAATGTTTAACCCTTGATTGTTCTCCCAGCTGTCCTGCGTTTGTGATTATCTGTTGTCCTATTCATGCCTGTCTGAGTTTGTGTTCTGGTGTGGCGTCTTCGTCAGTTATCCCCTCTGGCTTCCTTGTGCCTGTGTATACGTTATTTGTCTTTACGGCGCTTCCTGTGTTACAGCCTCCGCGCCGTCTTTATTTTGGCATTTTGTTAATAAATCTTGTTGTGACCAGAGGTTTCTCCTGCACCTGAGTCCATTATTCTCTGCCTGCTAGAGGCATTTGTGACAGGTACACAAGAATGTAGCCACTCACAATGAACACACAAACATAGAGGAGTACACTGAGGTTGTTGTGGCATACAGTGGTGTGAAAAAGTGTTTCCCCCCTTCCAGATTTCTAATTTTTTTGTATGTTTGTCATACTTAAATGTTTCAGATCATCAAACAAATTTAAATATTAGACAAAGATAACACAAGTAAACACAAAATGCAGTTTTAAAATTAAGGTGTTTATTATGAAAGGGAAAAAAATTCAAACCTGCATGGCCCTGTATAAAAAAGTGATTGCCCCTTAAACCTAACTGGTTGGGCAACCGTGAGCAGCAACAATTGCAATCAAGCGTTTGCGATAACTGGCAATGAGTCTTTTACAGCGCTGTGGAGGAATTTTGGCCCACTCATCTTTGCACAATTGTTGTAATTCAGCCACAATGGAGGGTTTTTGAGCATGAACCGCCTTTTTAAGGTCATGCCACAGCATCTCAATCAATTCAGGTCAGGACTTTGACTAGGCCCCTCCAAAGTCTTCATTGTGCGGTCAGCACGGAGTCATCTTACTCCCTGGTCTGATGAGACCGGCACACCTCTTTGTCTTCCTCCGGAGTCTTCCTTCTCGTCATCATTGTTCTTCAGAGAAACTCATCATCCCTCGTCGTTCGTCTGGAAGGGCTCACTTCCCCACGACAAGTAAGCCATCGCTTCCTTCACCATTATTCTACGCTCTAATCCCCTGTGTACAGGCAGAGATCTGTGGCGGCGGACCTCTCCCTCCTGGCGGCAGACTGAGTGCCCACTACTCTTCGACACCACCTCCATCATCTCCATTTGCAACCGGGCCTGGGACGCTGTCTCCCTGGCCGGAGCCTTTGGGGCTAAAACTGAACTGCTCACCATCTCATCGACAGTAAGCCCTAAACATCACTGTACATTCCCTCCTGAGTTCTGACACTAATCCTCCCTGTCTTTGCTCGTTCATAGGGTTGCCAGGCTGTACGGTGCTCTGCTCACCCCGGCTGCAACATCTACACATACAGTACATGCACGCACACACACACTCAGCACACAATGAAGATAATGGAATTTACTTTTGAGTCTGTGTCTGCTTACTGGGTCCTAAAACATGTCACTGTCATTTGGTTGCCTCCTGTCATGCTGCTGTTACACTGCAATTTCCCAGTTTGGGATCATTAAAGTCCATCTATCTATCTATCTATCTATCTATCTCTCTCTCTCTCTCTCTCTCTCTCTCTCTCTCGTGCGCATGCGTGGGCGTTTGTGGGAGCAGGGGTGTGGAGTGGTGTCGAGTGAGTACTTTAAACTTTGTATTTTCTAACTTTTTCTCTATCTTGTGTGTTTGAGGTGTGTGTGTTTAATATAGTGGGTTGAGTGTGTGTGTGCTGGGGTGTGAGTGTTGGAGTGAGTGTGTTGGGGAACGGTAGCTTCTGCTGCCGGTTTTTCCCAGCCGGCATCATGCCGGTGATTGATGGTGGTGTGGAGTTTGAGCGCTTAACCCGGCGTCATGGTGTGAGAATCCTCCCGACAGTTCCCTGTTCTGTGGAGGAGGCCAGCCTCGCTGTAGGACAGGTGGTTGGGCATGGCAGCATAAAATCAGCATCGAGGATGAACAGCGCAATTGTGATCTTTCTGGATTCGACTGAGAAAGCTGATCAGGTGGTGGCACAGGGAGTGGTCATAGGTGACACTTTTACTCCCGTTTTACCGCTGGCGAATCCGTCTAGGAGGATCACCATCTCAAACGCTCCTCCTTTCGTTAAAAATGATCAGCTGATTAGAGAGTTGTCCCGTTTTGGCCAGGTTGTGTCCCCTATCAGAATGGTCTCTCTGGGTAGTAAATCACCCCTGCTGAAGCATGTTGTATGTCATAGGAGGCAGTGTTTCATGGTGTTGAAAGACAGTTCTGCTGAACTAAACGCGTCTTTTAATTTCAGGATTGATGGCTTTAGCTACTTGGTGTTTGCAACATCTGAAACCATGAAGTGTTTTGCGTGTGGCGCAGAAGGCCATCTTATTAGGTCATGTCCTGAAAAGGCGAACACAAAGAGCACTGGCGGTAAGAAAGGTGACGCCGCTGTTTCTGGTGGTCCGGAGGGTAGCGCTACATGTGGTGCGGCGGATGCCGCTGCGGCGCCCGCTTCTGCTGGGGCGGTCGCGGCCACCCCAGCAGAAGCGGACGCGGCCGCGGATGCGGCCGCGTCCGCTTCTACTTCTGCGGGGGCGTCCGTGTCCGCGTCCGCTTGTGCTGGGGCGGCCGCGGCCGCCTCTGCTGGGGTGGCCGCGGCGGGCGCGGTAGTTGTCCCCCCAAACAGCGATGGTGGGGAATTTCTGTCTGGCGGCAGCTCTGATCATTGTGACGAGCCTGTCGCCCGGGGTAAACAGGTGGAGGGTGTAAGTAAAAGTGCAGTTAAACAAAGGAACGTGAATGAACAGACTTTGCAGGCGGGGGAGGAGCGGTTTGAGGCTGTAGCGGACACACAGAGCAAACACTGCATGACAAACGTTGCGTTTCATGAAGAAATGCAGGAATGTAGTTTTGTTGAAGAGGATCCTTTTAAAGCTGCACAAAAAAGGAAAAGTGCGGAAAACTTGCAGAGCTCTGCTAAATCTAGTAGGGTTGGGAATTTAGATTTAGTGAATGAGAGCGCTTCTGACGAAAGTGGAGATGAGTCTGAACTGATGCAGACGCAGACGCAGGAGGAGCAAAGCTCCTATTGTTTTACTAAAATTAGACAATTTCTCCAGGTGACTAAGGGGAGCAGAGCTGTGAAAGTGGAAAATTACTTTCCAGATCTGGAGTTATTTGTGGCATCAGCTCGCAAGCTGATGAAACCGAATGATGGGAATGAGACTTTTACTGATCAGGAAATTTTTCGTTTAAAGAAACTGGTTGTCAAACTGAAATCACAAATTTCTAACAGTCATGTTGACTCTTAGTTTGTTTCTTCCCTTTTATGCTATGTGTGTGTTTTTTTACTGTACCTTATTTTTATCCTTTTTAATGCCCCACCTTAGAATTGGCACTCTTAATATAAACGGGGCCAGGGATGATGTAAAAAGGGCCTCTTTATACAAGCTTTTTAATTTAAAGGCACTTGACGTGCTGATGGTCCAGGAGACTCACAGCACTGTAGACATTGAGTGCCAGTGGAGAAAAGAGTGGGATGGCTGCATTTTTTTTAGCCACAAATCCAATAATAGTGGAGGGGTGGCTGTACTTTTCTCTCGGGGTTGTGTGCCTGTCTCTTATGAGGTAGAAGAGGTGGTGAAAGGACATGTACTCTTGCTAAAGGTACAGCTTGAAAACGTAAACTTGGTTCTTATAAACGTGTATGTGCCAACCCAGAGAGCAGAAAGGATCAGGGTCTTTAATATGCTATCAGATACGGTTAGATCCTGTAATCCAAATAGTTTTTTATTTCTGGGGGGTGATTTTAACTGTACATTAAACCACAGACTGGACAGGAACCATCAGGAACCTCACCCTGCTTCTGCCAATAGGCTGAGGGAACTAGTGAAGGCACATGAAATGGCCGATGTGTGGAGATCACATCATGGGGACCAGAGGCAGTACACCTGGAGCCATGCTAAAGATAACCTCTTATCTATGGCCAGGTTAGACCGTTTCTATGGTTTTAAACACCAAATGAGTGTTTTTAAAAATAGTTGTATCTGTCCTGTTGGTTTCACTGATCACTGCCTGCTGATTTGTTCTGTTTTCATTGAAAATGTAAAGTGTAAGAGTGCTTTTTGGCATTTTAATAATACACTTTTAAATGATGTGTTTTTTAAGGGAGTTTTTCATGATGTATGGAAGTCACACAGGGAACAAAAATCTTCTTTTAGTTCTCTCCAAATGTGGTGGGATTTTGGTAAGGCACAGATAAAACAATTCTGCCAACAGTACACTCAAAATGTCACTCGTAGCTTGACCCAATCCTTGAAAGTTCTGGAGACTGAGGTGGTAGAGCTAGAGGAGTTACTCAGTTCTACCGGAAAACAGGAGCACTTAGAGGCTCTTAAGTCAAAAAGGTCAGCCTTGGCTAGCTTGCTAGGGGTCACCGCACAGGGTGCTCTGGTCCGCTCGCGCTACATGGATGTAGCTCTGATGGACTCGCCCTCCCAGTACTTTTTTGGACTGGAGGGGAAAAATGGACAGAGAAAGCTCATTCACTCCTTGTTGGGCGATGACGGGAGAACAATCTCCACAGCAGCAGAGATCAGGAAACAAGCTGCTAGCTTTTACAGTGAATTGTTTAGAGCAGAGTGGAGGGAGGACACGTCACTGGGCCAGGTTTTCCTTGATGGTCTTCCAGTGCTCTCAGAGGACCTTGTTGCTGGCTTGGATGCTCCACTGTCTCTGTCTGAGCTGCATACGGCGCTAATGAGCCTCCAGAATGGAAAATCACCAGGCATAGATGGTCTCTCTGTGGACTTTTTTAAGGAATTCTGGCCCCTGCTTGGTCCAGACCTGCTGGAGGTTCTCCAAGATAGCTTGGAAAGGGGGACCCTACCCACGACCTGCAGGAGGGCCATCATCACACTGTTGCCGAAAAAGGGGGACCTCCAGAGCCTAAAGAACTGGAGGCCAGTCTCTCTGCTCTGCACAGACTATAAGATTCTCTCAAAAGCTCTGGCCCGAAGACTGAGAAAGGTGATGAGCGAGCTCATTCATGTAGACCAGACTTACTGTGTGCCTGGCAGGCTGATTAGTGACAACGTCACTTTAATTTGGGATATTTTGGAGGTCTCTGGTTCATTGGCGGTAGAAACTGGTTTGATTTCAATTGACCAGGAAAAGGCGTTTGATCGGGTTGAACACCAATATTTATGGACAGTTTTAACAGCTTTTGGGTTCAGCCCAGGCTTCATAGCCAGGATACGGGTCTTGTACAGTGACATTGAGAGTGTACTGAAGATAAATGGGGGCCTGTCTGCCCCTTTAAAAGTCCAGAGGGGGGTTCGGCAGGGCTGCCCTCTCTCAGGGATGCTGTACTCCCTCGCCATAGAGCCTTTGCTTCACTGCCTGAGAAGGGACCTATCAGGAGTCACTTTTCCTGGCTGTGACACCACGTTCAAGCTGTCGGCCTATGCAGATGATGTAGTCATTCTGCTAAATAAGCAGAGTGACATTGACGTTCTGGTTAGGAGTGTCAATCTTTTTGGCCAACTTTCCTCTGCAAAAATAAACTGGGGAAAAAGCGAGGCTCTGATGGTGGGGGAGAAACTAGAAAATCAGCTTACGCTGCCTGGTGGGTTGATTTGGAAAAAAGGAGGTTTTAAGTATCTTGGTGTCTTTATTGGAAATCAGCAGTTTGAGCAAAAAAATTGGGATGGGGTCATAGAGAAAATTAACGGGAGACTAAACAAATGGAAGTGGCTAATGCCAAGAATATCTTTTAGAGGAAGAGTGCTCATTTTAAATAATCTTGTTTCCTCATCCCTGTGGCACCGCCTCATGTGCATGGACCCCCCTGCTGGTTTGTTGTCCAAAATTCAGTCTGTTTTGGTGGACTTTTTTTGGGGGGGTGGACTCCACTGGGTTCCTCAAGCCCTGTTATTTCTTCCCAAAGAGGAGGGGGGGCAAGGAGTGATTCATTTAGCTAGTAGAGGTGCTGCTTTTAGACTGACTTTCATACAGAGACTGCTGACGGGCCCCCAGGACCTGGTATGGAGGCCTTTGGCCTGTGTTATTTTACAGAGAGTCCTTGGGCTTGGGCTAGACCTCCCTGTGTTTTTAATGGATTTTAAGAACTCTAATGCACTGTCTTTACCCAGTTTTTACCGCAGTCTCTTTTCAGTGTGGACTCTTTTTAAAAAACAAAGAGGGCCATGCGATTCCCTCTACTGGTTGTTGAGGGAGCCGCTGGTTTTTGGTGGTCGCCTTGGTGTCCTGCCGGGAGTTGGAAGGACCTTCCTTGATAGGCTGTGTTCCAGGAACGTTCTCACTCTGAAGCAAGTGGTGGAACTGGCTGGTCCTGGCCTCAACAACGCCTCAGCTTTAGCAGCTCATCTTGGTGTCAGGTCGAATCGTTTCATCGATGGTCTTCTTGCACACTGGAAACAGGAGCTTCATGGACTTGAGCACTCCCTACTCTTGGACTTTAGCAATGGCACGCTGCAGCCGGAAAGCACTGACCCCTTTCCCTCTCTCACGCTCTATATGGACTTTGACGTCGCTCCTTGCTCCTTACTGGCATTCTGTGCTCCCACTGGTGTGGACTTTGGAGGAGCCAGTGGTAAAGCTCTCTACAGACTGGTGGTGATGGCACTCAACAAGGACAGATTGAACACCTGTGTGGACACTCCTTGGAGAGCCTATTTTAAACTAGGAAAAGGGCATCGGCCTGCCTGGAGGGCTCTTTATAAAGCCCCTCTCCCTAAGAGGCATGGAGACTTACAGTGGAGGGTCTTGCATGGTATTATAGCAGTCAATGCTTTTGTTTCTGTGATTAACAGCAGTGTCAGTGATCAGTGTGTTTTTTGTTCCTCTAGGGAGACTGTTTTTCATTGTTTTATTGAATGTCAGCGCCTGAGTGGCCTCTTTGAACTTCTCACAGAACTTTTTCATATTTTTAAGGAAGTTTTCTCTAAGCAGGTTTTCATTTGTGGTTTTATGTACAATCGTCGTTTTAAGCAGAAGTGTCAACTACTGAACTTTGTTTTAGGGCAGGCAAAGTTGGCTATCTATGTAAGCCGGAGAAGAAAACTTGAGAATGTTGAGAGTGATGTTGATGTCAAAATTTTATTTGTGAGGCTACTTAAAGCCAGAATCAGGCTGGACTTTCAGTTTTTTATGGGGAATGGGGATGTGGAAGGTTTCAGGACCCTCTGGTCCCTGGAGAATGTCCTCTGTTCAGTTCATGATGGACAGCTTTTTTTGGGGCGTTTTTTGGGGGATTAATTTTCTGTGTAACATAGCATGATATAGAAATTGTATTGACTGATGGACAAGTGTGTTTATTAAAGATCTTTTAAAAATCAAAATCTCTCTCTCTCTCTCTCTCTCTCTCTCTCTCTCTCTCTCTCTCTCTCTCTCTCTCTCTATCTATCTATCTATCTTAATCGGACTCAGGTCAGGACTTTGACTAGTCCACTCCAAAGTCTTCATTTTGTTTTTCTTAAGCCATTTAGAAGCGGACTTGCTGGTGTGTTTTGGATCATTGTCCTGCTGCAGAACCCAAGTGCACTTCAGCTTGAGGTCACAAACAGATGGCCTGATATTGTCCTTCAGGATTTTTTGGTAGACAGCAAAATTCATGGTTCCATTTACCACAGCAAGTCTTCCAGGTCCTGAAGCAGCAAAACACCCCCAGACCATCACACTACCACCACCATTTTTTGCTGCTGGTATGATGTTCCCTTTCTGAAATGCAGTATTACTTTTATGCCAGATGTAATGGGACACACACCTTCCAAAAAGTTCATCTTTTGTCTCGCCAGTCCACAGAGTATTTTCCCAAAAGTCTTGGGGATCATCAAGATGTTTTCTGGAAAAACGGAGATGCACCTTTCTATGTTCTTTTTGCTCAGCAGTGGTTTTCATCTTGGAACTCTGCCATGCAGGCCATTTTTGCCCAGTCTCTTTCTTATGGTGGAGTCATGAATACTGACCTTAACTGAGGCAAGTGAGGCCTACAGTTCTTTGGATGTTGTTGTGGGGTCTTTTGTGACCTCTTGGACAAGTCGTTGCTGCGCTCTTGGGGTAATTTTGGTCAGCCAGCCACTCCTGGGAAGGTCCACCATTTTTCCATGCTTTTGCCATTTGTGGATAATGGCTGTCACTGTGGATCGCTGGAGTCCCAAAGCTTTAAAAATGGCTTTATAACCTTTTCTAAACTGATAGATCTCAATTACTTTGTTGCTCATTTTCTTACTTGTCGTGGGGAAGTGAGCCCTTCCAGACGAGGGATGATGAGTTTCTCTGAAGAACGATGATGACGAGAAGGAAGACTCCGGAGGAAGACGAAGAGGTGTGCTGGTCTCATCAGACCAGGGAGTAAGATGACTCCGTGCTGACCGCTTAAATAGCTCCGTAGATGAGGGACAGGAGGTGTGCGCGTAGCTGTAGAGAATCAAGCAGGCAGAGCGAATCATCACAGTACTTGCCCCCTACGTGGTGCCTCTCGGCGACCGATGTAACCTACATGGGTGCGTCCGGTGGAAGTCCCTGATGAGGTGAGGATCCAACACGAAGGATGGATGCACCCACTCCACTCAGGGCTGTAGCCCTCCCAGTCCACCAGATACTGTAGGCTGCGACCCCGGCGACGGACGTCCAGGATGGCGTTGATCTTCCATGCCAGGTCGCCATCGATCACCACTGGTGGAGGTGGCATCTTGGGAGGAGGGCACAGAGGGCTGGAACAGAACGGCTTCACCTGAGAGACGTGAAAGGTGGGACAGATGCGGGGGGGGGGGGAGGTAGGCACACAGCCACAGGATTCACAATATGGGTTATAGCAAACGGCCCAATAAACCACTGAGGGAGTTTACTCGGCTCAGCCTTGAGGTTGATGTTTTTAGTAGAGAGCCATACCTGTTGAACCACCCGGTAACGTGGAGCCGGCGTCCTGTGATGACTGGCGAGCATGGTGTTGCGTATCGCAGTGCACTGCAGCACAGTCCGGGTAGCTTTCTACAACCGGCGGCAGCATCTCAGGTGGGCTCGTACAGATGGTACGGCAATGTCCCCCTCCTCCTTGGGAAACAGTGGGGGATTGTAGCCCAGAAAGGTCTCAATAGGGGACATGCCTATGGTCGATGACATGGTGGTGTTATGAACATACTCAATTCATGGGAGGTGGGTGCTCCACGACGCTGGGTTGGTGGTGGCAATGCACAGTAGTGCTGTCTTGCTGGCGGAATACTGGGGACAGGCACGGATATATTCTTCGACATCCTTCCGGAGTGAAGGCCACCAAAAAGTCCTCTGCAGAAGCGCCACCATGCGTGCCATCCCAGGGTGGCACGAGAGCTTGGAGGAGTGGGCCCAATTAATCACCTCGTCCCGGAGGGCAGATGGAACAAATAGCTTCCCTGCTGGTCCCCCGCCCGGGTCTGCCTCAGTCTCCTGCGCTTTCAGGACCTTCTCTTTGCTACCCCACGAGAGGGCGCCCACGATGCACGATGGGGGGATGATGGGTCCTCCAATACCTCCACGGCATCTGAGGCAAATTGTCTGGATAAGGCATCAGGCTTGGTGTTTTTGGACCCGGGATGGTAGGTGATGGTGAAATCAAAATGGCCAAAAAACAGGGACCAACGGGCCTGGCGCACGTTCAGACGCTTGGCCGTCCTGAGGTATTCCAAGTTTTTATGGTCCGTCCAGATGATGAACGGCTGGGAAGCCCCTTCCAGCCAATGGCGCCACTCCTCCAGCGCTAGCCTGACCGCCAGGAGCTCCTTGTCCCCAATGTCATAACTCCTCTCCGCCGGGGAGAGGTGACGGGAGAAGAATGCACAGGGGCAGATCTACCGGGGAGCGCTGGGACAGAACGGCTTCTATGCCAGAGTCCGAGGCATCTACTTCCACCAGGCATTGCAGATCGGGATCCACCTGTGCCAAGATCGGAAGGGAGGAGAATTGAGATTTCAGATTGACAAAGGCCGCCTCAGCCTCCTCCGTCCACCGGAAGGGCACCTTGGAGGAGGGGAGACGGGTCAGAGGAAGGGCAGTAATACTGTAGTTTTTGATGAAGCAGCGGTAGAAATTGGTGAATCCCAGAAACTGTTGTAGTTGCTTCTGGGAGGAGGGAGTCGGCCACTCTGTCATCGCTTTTACCTTGTCAGGGTCTGCGATGACCTCATTATGAGAAATGATGAAGCCCAGGAATGACGTCTTGGGAGTGTTGAATTCACATTTCTCTACCTTCACAAACAGCTTGTTCTCAAGTAGCCGCTGCAAGACTCGTCTCACGCGCACCCAATGCTCATCCAGGGACTGGGAAAAAATCAAAATGTCATCAAGGTATACAAAGACAAATGAGCCCAAAAAGTCCCTTAGCAAGTCATTGATAAGCCACTGGAATACGGCGGGGGCATTGGTCAGCCCAAACAGCATTACGAGATATTCAAAATGACTGCTAGGAGTCTGGAACCCTGTCTTCCACTTATCACCCTCCCGAATCTGCACCAGATGGTACGCGTTGCGGAGGTCAAGTCTGGTAAACCAGGAGGCCCCCCGGAGGGAATCAAACATTGTATTGATCAGGGGAAGAGTGTATTTGTCCTTGATGGTGATATTGTTGAGCTCACGGAAGTCGATGCATGACCTCAGCCAGCCGTCTTTCTTGCCCACGAAGAAGAAACCTGCCCCCACCACCGAGGATGAAGTCCGGATTATGCCCGAGTTCAAGGACTCCTTAATATAAGTCTCCATAGCATCCCGCTCCAGGGCTGACAGGCTGTAGAGCCGACTTGATGATAGCGGGGCACCGGAGGTTGATGGCACAATTGTATGGGCAGTGGGGGGGGGGGGGGGAGATAGAGCTTTGGTCTTACTAAAAGCAAGCAGTGGACTGAAGGCAAGCACTGAGACAGAATGAGCTCCAAGAGACTACATTCCTGGAGCGCCAGTCAATCAAAGGATTGTGTAATCAGAGCCAGGGGTAGCCGAGGATAACCAGAGAGGTGGACACCCTCAGCACGAACAACCTAAGCTGCTCTCAATGATTCCCAGACACTATGACTGACACTAGAGCAGTCTGTTTAGACACCACGGCCAGTGGGGCTTTGGACAGGGTGATTAGTTTCAGGGGGGTCTTTAATTGGTGACAAGGAAGCCCCAACCAGGTTGCCAGTTCCCCAGAAATGAAGCTCTGCTTGGCCCCCGAATCAATAAGAGCGTGTGTGGCTATCTCAATCTGGTTATGGACAAAGCGGATAGGTAATAGGAATCGAGTGAGGGGATTGTTTTGAGGTGAGTCCGTGAGTCCCCCTACTGCGACGCACGGACTTCCTCTTTTGGCCATATGGGACAGGTAGCTACCTCGTGCTCCTCGCTGACACAATAGAGGCATAGCCCTAACTCACGGCGGCGCTGTTTCTCCGTTAGCGGTAACTTGGACTGCCCTACTACCGTTAGCTCAGGGTAGTCTACAGAATTGGAGGGAGGTAGGGCCAGGAGGGGGGGCTGCAGGGAGTGGCGAAACTGGGTGCCTGAGCGACCGAAAGCCTTGCGCTTGGTGGCCCGCTCTCTTAACCAACTGTCTAGGCTAATGGCTAGGGAGATAAGCTCGGTTAACCTACTGGACTTTTCTAGGTGGGCTAGGTCATCTCTCAGGCTAGGGCTAAGGCTTCGGACAAAGATACTACAAAGCGAGGTGTCCTCCCACCCCACCTCTGTGGCTACCACCTGGAAATCTATGGCGTAATCGGCTACAGATTTGCTCCCTTGCCTTAAGTTAAGTAGCCGGGAAGTAAGCACGCTATCATGGTCGGAGTGGTCGAAGACCTTGTTAAACTCGCTAACGAACTGGTCATAGGTCATAGTAGAGTAGTCAGCAATAGCCATCACCGCGTATGCCCAGGCTAAAGCCCGCCCCTCCAGGAGATTATCTACATAGCCTATATGGCTGTGACTGGTGGAAAAGTCCCCGGGCACGTGCTGAAAGACTACCCCACACTGCAATAGAAACCCCCAAACCTCCGCTAGCTTACTGTTAAAGCGAGTGGGCGTGGGAATTGGTGTCAGGTGAGATGGTGGAGACTGAGCAGGTTGCGAACTAGCAGGAGCGGTGGTGCTACCTGAAGTTGGAGGAACGGGCTGAGGACCAGACAAGCGATCCAATTGGGAATTAGTCTGGACCAGCTGGGTGAGCATAACCTGTTGTTGGTGTGATAACTGATCTACTCAAGCCTCTAAGATGTTAACCTTGTGCACTAGCGCGCTGTCTGCTGGGTGGCTATGACGGAGTCGTACTGACATGTTTAAGGACCCAGTAAGCAGACACTGACTCAAAAGTAAATTTAATTAGCTTTAATGTGTGCTAAGTGTATGTGTAGATGTTGCAGCCGGGGCGAGCAGAGCACCGTACAGCCTGGCAACCCTATGAACGAGCAAAGACAGGGAGGGTTAGTGTCAGAACTCAGGAGGGAATGTACAGTGATGTTTAGGGCTTACTGTCGATGAAATCGTGAGCAGTTCGGGTTTAGCCCCAAAGGCTCCGGCCAGGGAGACAGTGTCCCAGGCCTGGTTGCGAATGGAGATGATGGAGGTGTTGGCAAGGTGTAGTGAGCGCTCAGTCTGCCTCCAGGAAGGAGAGGTCTGCCGCCACGAATCTCCGTCTGTGCACAGGGGATTAGAGTGTAGAAAATGGTGAATGAAGTGATGGCTTACTTGTCATGGGGAAGTGAGCCCTTCCAGACGAACAACGAGGGATGATGAGTTTCTCTGAAGAATGATGATGACGAGATGGAAGACTCCGGAGGAGGACAAACAGGTGTGCCGGTCTCATTAGACCAGGGAGTAAGACAACTCCGTCCTGACCCGTAGATGAGGGAGAGCAGGTGTTCATGCAGCTGTGGAGAATCAGGCAGGCAGAGCGAATCATCACAGACAGAAACACACGCATGACAGACAAAGGGATTACCCATGGAAAGTAAAACTACCACTACTATAAAAGCCTATATACATCATAGCTGAATAGATGGTGACCCATGTAAACACATGAATCATAGCTGCTGCACAATGCAGAAATATCAGGAGCAGAGTGAAATGTGAGGTACCAGTTAGACTGTAAGGTGCAGTATGGCAGCATAGTTATGACCAGAATACATCATAGTGAGTTATTGTACAGTGAAATGGCATGCGGCAGGAAAGATTTCCTGTACCTACCCATTTGACAGCAAAGCTGTAGTAGTCTACTGGAGTCTGCCAGTGTGTGGTGTAGGGGGTGATCAGGATTGTCCATGACGGATCGCAATTTATTTAGTGTCCTCTTCTCCACCACTGTCTCAAAGGTCTCCAGCCTGAGACCAATTACAGCACCAGTCCTCTTGATAATCTTGTCAAGTCTGTTGGTGTCACTGGCCCTGATACTGCTATTCCAACAGACAGCAGCAAAGAAGATGGCGCTGGTGACAATGGTCTGATAGAAAAGCTCCAGCATCCTGCTGCACACATTGAGGGATCTCAGCTTACTCAGGAAGTAGAGTCTGCTCATCCCCTTCTTGTGCACAGCATCGGTGTTGGATCTCCAGTCCAGCCCGTTGCTGATCCTGACACCCAAGTACCTGTAGTCCTCAACCACCCCCACATCCACCCCCCCCCCCCAATCTAAAATGGCTGAGAAGGCGTCGTCTTCTTCATGAAGTCAATCACCATCTCTCTGGTCTTGCTGACATTCAGCCTCAGGTGATTCTGTTCTGTCCACTCCACAAATCTATCTACTAGTGCCCTGTACTCCCCCTCCTCTCCCCCTCTTATACACCCCACAACAGCTGAGTTGTCAGAGAATTTCTGCAGGTGGCATGACTCGGTGTTGTACTGAAAGTCAGTGGTGTATAAGGTGAAGAGAAAAAGAGAGAGCACAGTACCCAGTGGAGCTCCCGCATCACTAACCACCACGCCAGACAAGACACTGCCCAGCCGAACAAACTGTGGCCTGCCTGTCAGGTAGTCAATAGTCCAGGAGATCACAGAGCTGTCGACCCCCATCACCTGCAGCTTCTCACCCAGCAGCAGTGGCTGGATGGTGTTAAAGGTACTGGAGAAATCAAAAAATGTGATTCTCACAGTGTCTCCGCCGTCATCCAGGTGCAAATGGGCTCATTGCAGCATATAGATGACAGCATTTTCAACTCCTAAATGGGGCTGATATGCAAACTGCAGAGAGTCCAGCCACGTCTTCCCAAGACCAGTCTCTCCAGGACCTTCATCACATGAGATGTGATGGCAACTGGTCAATAGTCATTCAGGCCCAATGGAGATGACTTCTTGGGGACAGGAACCAGGCAGGATGTCTTCCACAGCACCGGTACTCTCTCCAGACTCAGACTCAGGTTGTACAGGTGTTTCAGTACCGGAGCTAGCTAGTTGGCACATCATCCTGGTGGAGATTCCATCAGGGCCCGCCGCCTTCCACTGACGGAGTCTCTCCAGCTGTTTCTTAACCTGGTCTGTAGTCACGGTGATGTGAGGGAGGGACCTGGTGTTCCCTGAGGAGGAGGAGGGGGTGAGGGGGGAGATGGAGAGAGGTGCTGCACAGGAGGGTGGGTGGGTGGGGGGTCTGGCTGTCTTGTTGGGGTGACAGACTGTGAGTTGAACCTATTAAAAAACAAAAAAAACAAATTCAGCCTGGGAGTCTCATGCCCAAGACCAGCCCACTTTTTGCCAAGTGGAGGAAATTGGAGCAAAAGTTCTATTTCCATCCAATAGTTTTTATTGCAGACATGCTTTGACAAAAGTATAGAACTTAATTCACCTCAGTAAACCAGCTGACAAATAAATGAGAAACTGAAAGATAAATCCAAAAGGGGAACATAAATTCAGTTCAATGGAATAAAAATTTTACAGAAACAAAATAGATATTCATTACACAACTTTAACCTAGTATGGAAGAGTAATATACAGTCATGTGAAAAAAATTAGGACACCCTTTATAAGCCTGTGTTTTTTATTTTATTTTTTTAACGTTTGGACATATGGATATTGAATATCAGTGTTAAAAATACTGGGAGATTCGTGTAATACAACTAAACAATTAAAAATGAATTAAAGAGTTTTTTTTCAAATTTTCTGTAAAATGTAATTCTAAACAAATAGTGAGGAATAAATTAGGACGCCCCCCATCTTTTTTAGGACATTCATTCCCACTTAAAATGGCTAAAATAAATGTTAAAAAATGCAAATAAAAACAAAAACAAGGTTAGACATAGATATGTGAACATTCTTTAATAAAGACCTGCGTGGAGAGAGAAATAATCAGGCAGAGAGGTCCAGATCATTTCAGACTTTATTCAGCTCTCTCCATTTCTCTAGAGCAGGGGTCACCAACCTTTTTGAAACCAAGAGCTACTCCATGGGTATCGAGTCATGTGAAGGGCACCAGCTTGACACACTCCTCTAAAATAACAAATTGTATATATATATATATATATATATATATATATATATATATATTGTATATACACACACACACACACACACACATATACGTATATATATATATATATATATATATATATATATATAAATAAATAATTATCAATAACTTAGAGTGGGTAACAGACAAGATCAATATTCAACACTTTATTTTTATTAATCTCAGCAATTGTTCAGATGATCACTTCTACATTTCATTAAAAAAATGTCCAGTTTTCACCAGTCCCTTTTAACCATAAAAAACTAAACCCTTTTAATTCATGAACTATGTTGAACCATGTTTGAAAAAGTTATGCAACATTTAAGAAAAATCAGCTTTCATATTAAATAAATCTTATCACATTTTTAACTGAACAAATCTGCTGCAATTCTGCTCAAAATCTGTTACATTTAATAAACACACTTTTGTGTGTTCTTCTTCACTGGAATTATATCCATACAGTTCTTGCCAAGAATCATGCTGAGTAATAACCAGCACAGCGGCAGCAGTTTACCCTCGGCCGCGGGATCGTGGGTTCGATCCCTGCCCCCGGCCAACAGTGATCTGTGTGGAGTTTGCATGTCCTCCCCGTGTTTGCGTGGGTTTCCTCCCGCATGCCAAAAACATGCAGGTTAGGGAGTTAAGGCTTGTCACCGGACTGCAGAACAAATCTACCTACGGGTACAAAAAAAAAAAAAAAAAAAAGAGTGGGCAGCAGTTTCATGACGCGTATTGAAGTTTTTGGGTTTTTTTTTCCAAAACTTTATTGAGAACAAGGTCCACATAGTGCCGCTTTCGCCGTCGCTTCCGCAAATGAAACACACGCAGCTTCCTTTCACGGTAGGGAAAAAAGAACTCTTCCTCCCGCTCACTTGAAAATGATAAATTTTCTGTCTTTTTTTTGCCATGTTTTTGGGCTAGGAAACTGCACTGCGGTCACCATCTTCACTGGCCGCTAGCTTACTCTCCACAAGCGCGAAGGTTTTGTCATGCGCACAATACTGACCTTTGAACTAGGTCAGAGTTCACCTTAACTTTACGTATAATAAACATATTTTCATTTTTTTTTTTTTTTTTTAAGACATTGTCATTTTAAAATCTATATAAATGCAAGTGTGATTTTAAAAAATAGCGGCAGAAAAAATTACATCTTAGACGCAGCTCACTTGCGAGTTGTGCTATTTTTAGAACAGGCCTGCGGGCGACTCATGTGGTCCTTGCGGGCGACATGGTGCCCGTGGGCACCGCGTTGGCGACCCCTGCTGTAGAAACACAAGCCACAAAAAAGTAACAGCTTCTTCTTCTTCTTCTTCTGATGTTTTATGGCGGTTGGCAAACTGCTTGTAGGTGCATTCCCGCCACCTTCTGGAATGGGGTGTTATTCAAAATGGTATTACTCTCCTATATCCTTGAAATTACCGTATTTTTGGGACTATAAGGCACACCAGATTATAAGGCGCAATATCAATGAACGGTCTATTTGATGGTCTATTTTCATACATAAGGCGCACCGGATTATAAGGCGCATTAAAGCGAGGTAGCCGGAGCCGGGAAAAAAATTTTTTTTGCGTGCATGGAAAGAAAATCCTATCTATAGTCATAGATAGACACATAGACACATATAGCGCGATTGTCTGCGAGTGTGAATGACCTGTTCCATGAGCAGGTGGAACGTTTTTAGTCCGTGGCTGTTTACATCACCATATTAGCCAGGATACTTGCTCGGTACTCACTCGGTACTCGATACGGCTCGCTCTCCGGCGGCGGCCCTGATAAGTAAACATATGCCGGGACACTTGGATTCTTCCGTCCCAAAAATATTATTTTTGAATATTTAATTACAGCTAAACGGGGGCAGTTTCGATGCCGAAATTTCACATACAAATCCTAATATACGTGTTCTATACACCATCGGCTTTTGGGTATCGACTACCTCGCGAGGTTGTCGGATCTGGGAATTTTTTATTTTTTTTTTGCACGCATGGAAAGAAAATCCTATCTATAGTCATTATAGACACATATAGCGCGATTGCGAGTGTGAATGACCTGTTCCACGAGCAAATGTACGTTTTTTGGTCCGTGGCTGTTTACATCGCCATATTGGCCAGGATACTCGCTCGGTACTCGCTCGGTACTCGATACGGCTCGCTCTCCGGCGGCAGCCCCGAGAAGTAAACAATGCAAACAAATGCCAGGATGCTTGAATTCTTTCGTCCCAAAAATATCATTTTTGAATATTAATTACAGCTAAACAGGAGCAGTTTCAATCCACGATCCAGTTTGGCAGATAGTGCGTAACTCGCTGTCAATTTAACTTGAACGACCTGTTGACACAATATAGCAGTTTGGAGTTCTTTGGTTAATCCACCCGAATGATGGCAAGCTCCGAATTAGTTTGCTTCACTTGGGTTTTGACAGTATCGGTGAGATTGGGCAGCGCATGGGAGTGGCAGAATCAATAGGGATGGAGATTTGTGGAAAAAGCCATCGCGGCCATTATTGCTGAAGCACATATTAACTTCCGCGAGGGCTTCCTGACTACCGTAATGCTCGCGACAGATCCATCAAGCGGTTCGGCGTCATAGCTTACAAAGTTGGTACTAAAGAAAACATTTTTGACAGATTTTTGAGCGCCCGTTGTACCACATAAAATCGGTTTCGAGGTCAGTAACACAAACCAGGAATTAATACATAAGGCGCACAGGATTATAAAGCGCACTGGTCGATTTTTGAGAAAATTAAAGATTTTAAGTGCGGCCTTATAGTCCAAAAATACGGTAGTCCTGTTGCCCTAATAAACCTAAATACTGCCTTATAGACCGCATTCCCTGAACTTCTCTGCAAAATCTCTTTCATATTGAACTGGGTTTTGTTCCTGTATAGATTGTCCACCAATGCTAACCGTGCAAACTCATACTTTGGACAGTGCATAAATATATGTTCAACTTTTTCATAGTTTCCACAATAATCACATTTCCATTTGGGGTGTTTTTCCATGATAACTATTGTACTATTCAGCCCTGTGTGACCTAATCTTAACCTGGATATGATGTCCCCTCCTTTCTACTCCTGTTCCTTCTCCTAGTCCCCCCCCTCTTTCTTTTGTATGCCATACAGGCTCCGTCCTTTACTTTCCTTTGTCCCACTCTTCCTGCCACTTCTTTTTATTTGCATTTGATAAGGCTCTTGACCTCTGCTTTACTATGTTTCACATTCCAACTAATCTTGACTCATCCTAGTTGCCCTTTTTGCATATTTATCTGCTAGCTCATTCCCCTCCACTCCAATGTGCGCCAGGATCCAAATGAATCTAATGTCCACACCTGCCTTTGAGATTCTCCCTACTGAATGTACAATTTCCATCACCAAATCCTGTCTTGACTCTGAGTGCATTTGCCCAATACTCTCCATTGCACTGCTAGAGTCAGACCCTATCAAAACCTTTCTGGGCTTTACTTCTTCCACCCAGCCCAATGCCAAACAGATTGCAAGAAGCTCCCCAGTATACACAGCCAAGTCATCACTAACCCTTTCCTTCTTCATGACATCTAATTCTGGAATGATAAATGCTATTCCCACAATGTTCTTTGTCGATTTAGATCAGGGGTGCTCACACTTTTTTCAGCATGCAGCTACTTATAAAACAACCAAGTCAAAATGATCTACCCACTACAAAAATGCAAAACATATAATTAAAATTAAGAATTAAAATTAAATTTTTTTAATTTTAATTAAATTAATTAATCATTTTAATATTAATTAATAAATATAAAATTGAAATGAGTCAGCTGCTTCAACGAATTGCTTCTTTACCATCTCTCCATCTTGGAAAGAACTATTGTTTTTAACAATGGCCGTGACGCACACCGGAATGTATGCGTCCGGTGGCGCTTCCGCTTTTGAAGTTTGTTGAGTGAAAAATGACTGATTGTCCGACAACTGGGGGATGTTAGTCCTCACCACCATTTTTTCTCTTTCTCTCAGCGTAGCTTTTCGTGGAAAGTCGATGTCGTATTTTCCATGAACAGTCCGACTCGATTTTGATCACCATATGTTTTAAGCAAGGGCATTAAATATCTGAGGTAATTCCGGCTGGATAGGCTTGTAAGTTTTGCATGTGGCTTACGCCGGTTGTTTATGCATGAGCGGTGACCTAAAGGTCAAAATTCAGTTGTCATCTGAATGGTTGCCCTGTATGTCAATCAAGTGACGGGATGTTTGATAGGCTGACAAATATTTTTTTTAATGTCACGCTGCGATCGACCAGGGTTTTTTTTTTCCAAACTTTATTGAGAACAAGATAAAGGTACAGAAATCAGTCAACAGTCGTACAAACTGCAATCGACCAGTACTACCTCCGCGATCGACCAGTAGATCGCGATCGACCAGTAGATCGCGATCGACGTAATGAGCACCCCTGATTTAGATGCATCTGTATAAATTTTTATAAAGTCAGGATAGCTACCGTCTACATAGTTGTTGACCTCTTTCTTGTTTAACCTTCCTCTTATGTCATTTGTTAGAAGCTTTAAATCCACCTTTACTTCTTCCAGACTCCATGGTGGTTCTGCAGAAAGAGGGACTGTTGGACATACTGCTATATCAACAACCCTTAGCTCCCTGACTTTATTCTCTATTGTCCATCCAAAGCTTCTCATTTGTCTCTTTCCCTTCTCTTGGCAAGGTTTCAGTACACTGTGCACTGGGTGACTGTCACTGAATCCTCTGATGTTGGCCCAGTATGTAGCTGCTATTTGAGTTCTTCTCAACTTCAGAGGCATCTCACCCATCTCCACCTGGAGTGCTGCTACTGGAGTAGTTTTTATGGCCCCACAGCATAACCTCAGAGCTTGGTATTGAATCATATCCAATTTTTTTAATAATGTTTCTGACGCTGATCCATACATAACACACCCGTAATCAAACACTGACCTAACTAATGCTGCATATAATGTTTTAAAGCACCTCTACTTGCTCCCCATTCCCTTCCCCTCAAACATCTAACAATATTTAAAACCTTCTTAGATTTTGCCACAATTTTCTCAACATGGATCTTCCAAGAACAACCTTATCAACCCACACATCTAGATACTTGAAACACTCCACAGTTTCTATGTTTTGATCATATATTTAAGATCTACTTGATTGTTTACTCTTTTCCTTGTGAAGACCACAGCCTTTGTTTTTCCCACCGAAAACCTAAATCCCATTCCACTGCCCAAGCCTCAATTTCATCAATCGCCTGCTGCAAACTTTTTAACAATAAATGATAGATTTTTCCCTCTTGTCCACATAGCACCATCATCTGCAAACAAAGAGACACCAACAGAAACTCTTAACTCTAGAAAAAAATGTCATTGATCTTGACTGAAAAACAAAATGGGACTAATACTACTGCCTTGTGGGGTTCCATTTTCTATCATTTGGCTTGAGCTATACTGCTTCCCTATTCTTACCGAAATTTTCCTGTCACTCAAAAATTTTTTAATCCAGCTTTTCATTTTCCCTCTAACGCCTAGCTTATGTAGTCTGATAATCAGCCCCTCCTTCCACATCATGGCATATGCCTTCTCAACATCCAGAAACACCGCAACCACACTTTCCTTATTCACTTGGGCCTTCCTAATCTCATGCTCCAAACAGACAGCAGGATCGGTAGTATGTCTCCCTTTTCTAATTCGCTTTGGTAATTTTTTTAATGCCTCATCTAGACTCCAGATAATATGTTAACCTTTCATTAATCATTTTTTCCATAGTTTTACCAACATGGGATGTTAGAGTGATTGGTCTGTAACTCACTTAAACCTGGATTTTTACCTGGCTTGCAAATTGGAACAACAACCGCTTCTTTCCATGAAGTAGGCAATATCCCTTCTTCCCAAACCTTGTTGTACAACTTTAATATCTTTTTACCAGCGTCACTCAGGCTTTTAATCATTTTATATGTCACTTGGTCTTTTCCTGGAGTTGTCTTACAGACTTTCCTTAACGTATGGTTTAATTCAGCCATTGAAAACTCCCGATTTAGCCCATTCTCAAATTCTGTCTCATCTTGCATTGCTTCCACATTACTTAATTTTGTCTGCTCTCTTCCATTTTTTTCCACAAAGCTCAAATTATCTGCACTACTTATTTTACTGAAAATTTTAACTATATGCTCTGCCTTTTCATTGTCATCCACTATCAAACTGTCCCCGTTCTCCATAATTGGATAATTTAGCTCCCTCTTTATCCCAGACATCCTTTTAACTGTTCCCCATACCTTCTCCAAGGGTGTACTTCTTCCCAATGAATCGCAGTATTTTCTCCAAAACTCTTTTTTGGTCTGTTTAATTATTCTCTGCACTTTAGCCTGCTCCCATTTATAATTGATCAAGTTATCCATATTCAATACATTTTTTAATACTTTAAAAGCTTTGTTCTGATTCTTAACTGCTTCAGAACACTCTGGAGTCCACCAACGAACTAGCTTTTTCCTTTTTCCCCCTACCTCTTCTTGGGATGGCTTCCTTTGCTGCTTTAATGATCACTGTTGTGATTCCTGCATTCATCTCTTCCACTGTCTGATTTAGATTTACTTCCTTCAGTTTCCTCTCACTTAAAATTGTAAATTTTCCCCAATCTGCCTTATCAAATGCCCATCTCTTGTCTCTTTCTTCTTGATCAATATCATTTCCTACTCCAATGTCAACCACTATTGGGTAGTGATCACTTCCTATAGTGCTTTCCCTTATTACCCTCCACCTGCATCTGCCGGCCAATCTTTGTGAAATCAAAGTGAGATCAATAGTTGATTCTGTCCCCCTCGCCAAATTCACCCTAGTGCCTGAACCATCATTCAAACACACCAACTCCTTGTCCTCCATGATCTCTTCTATAACCTCTCCGCTAGTGTCATCGTGCTTCCCCCATAGTGTACTATGCGCATTGAAATCCCCACACCAGCCCACTCTCCCCCTCCAGTCCTGGAGAACTGACTCCAACTCACTTTTGGCTAACTGCTTACATGGATTGTAGAAATTGATTATTTTCATACTGCCCTCTTTAGTCCATACCTCAATGACAATTACTTCCAGCTCTTGTACTGTGATCAGTTGTCTATACTTCTCCCCTTGTCTAACAAAAACTGCACAACCCCCACCACCCCCATCCTTCCTATCCTTACGTATTCCAGAATATCCCTTAACAGTGAAATCTAGTGATGGCTTAAGCCATGTCTCCTGCACACAAATAATATCCGGTTTTGTTGTCAGTTTCTGAATAAATCCTTTAAATTCCTGCCCGTTTGCAATCAGACTCCTTGCGTTCCACTGGAGGATGGTTGTCATGAGTTAACCTGTTGGCTCCCCTCTACAGCTCCCTCTCCTTGACTCAGTTCAGTATGAATTTTTTCCCAGGATAGATCCTTGGTATTAAAGAATTTTGCCGCCGCTCTCACAATGATCTTTATCTTCTCAGTTCTAGTCTTAGCCTGCTCCGAGCAGTTGATGACATAGGCTAGAAAAAGCACAAGCTTATCTGTTGTGATATTAGTCTGACAATTTTGTGGTTTTTCTTCCTTGTTATTGACAATGCGTTCTTCTTTCTCCTGTCGATTCATGACCCTTGCTACTTCTGCGTATGTCAACTTCCTCTCTACTCTTGCTTGCTGGATTTCTACTGCCTGTTTTCTCACTACACAGCCTCCGTATGCTGCTGTGTGATTTCCTCCACAATTACAGCATTTAATTATGCCATCATTTCCACATTCTCCATAACTGTGCTCACCACCACATCTTCCACACCTCTGCTTTCCTTTGCACACACTAGCAATATGCCCATATCTCTGGCATTTAAAACATCTGATAGGAGGGGGGATATAAGCCCTGACAGGAAAGCTTAAGTATCCAACCAGCACTTTTTCTGGCAGGGTCTTGTCTTTAAATTCCAGCATCACAGATGGGTTATCCACCTTTTCCCCATTCCTAACTGCTTGTAGGCATCTAATCCCCACAACTGTTCCTCCTTTAACCATTTTTTTCAGTTTTTCCAAGTTTTCCCCCAGTGGTATTCCAGATATCACCCCCCTAATACCATCAAACCCAGTGACCTCTTTCCTTTCTGCAATTTCTTTCTTGCACACTCTCTGCAGCTGGAGTGCTTTGTTCCTTTGCTCTGCATTCTTACATTTCACAAGGAGATTTCCATCTCTTAACACTTTGGCCATTTCTATGTCTCCAATTGCACTTCTTAATCCGTTAGTTAGAGCGAGTGGGCTCAAAGCTGTAACTTCTTGCCCTGGTTTAAACCTCAAGATAATTTTGAATTCTTCTGCCATGATTTTCCTCCTCACCTAGTGTCTTTCCTCGTCATCTGATAGCTGCCACTTGCCAGTCTGCTTCACGTCTCCTTCACTCTTGTCCTTTCCAACTTTACTCTTCCTACTCCTACTCCCTACTGAATTTCATCCAATCTCCATATCATCATCGTCAGTCAAACCCCCACTACTACTACTTGCCATTCTGAATCAGTCACCAACCAGATTATGCCAATACCGCCTTCTGTCGACTCGTTCTTCCACTCCGTCTAGTCCGTTCCGACGTCTTCTCTCTCTCCACTCCCGTTCAAGAGCCTTCTTCTTTCAGCAGCCCAAAACGAACTCAAGTCAGGTATGCAGTCAGCTGCTGTTATCAATCCGAGAGAGCGTCAAAGTGAAGTCCAATCCACACATCCACCATCAAGTCGTTAACTCGTTGTCATCGAATCCAAAAAGTCGTCAAGAGTAACAGCTCTCAGGCACCTCTGCTCTTAAATCATACCACTCGGTCAGCCTTCTCTGTGTGATGCCTTAACATCAAAGCCTTTGTAATTCCCATTCTCTTTGTCACTGTTCACACCAACACACCACCCCCACATCCACACACAAACCCCCCATGACAATTCCTTTTAGTCTTTTAAGTCTGAGTGTAAATATACTTAAGTGGATTCCCCCCCCCCCCCCACAGACTCAGACTGAGCCTTGACCCTCATGTCCTTTGGGCTTCAGCTTTCGTCCATAGCTGCTGTAATGTGGGGTCTGCAGCTTCGAGGTTGGGGGTGCGTCCGTCTGTGGGGGGACATTGGGAGGGGAGGAAACATCATGAGCATGCCCTTGTGACTGATCTGACGAGTCATTTACCTGGGGAGTTCTCAGTGGGGGTTGTCCGCGCCGAGGAGTTCAGGTCAGCACCACTTGCTCGTCTGATAACACGAAAGTGGGCTTAAGCCTGTCTATACAGACTGTTTCTCTGCGTCCCCCCCAAGTCTAACACAAAATGTTTCTCCCCGGGTTCCAGCACTCTGAACGGGCCGTCGTAGGGTGGGTGCAAGGGGGTCCGGTGGGCATCGTGCCTGACAAATACGAACGCCACGTCCTTTAAGGCCTTTGGCACAAAAGTGCGTGGAAAACAGTGGTGGATCGGACCGGGTACCGTCCCTGCCACTGCGTTATGCGGTGAAAGCGGGGATGGATCGGTGTTCGGCGCGGGGCTGTCTGGCAAAAATTCCCCTGGGAACCGCAGCGGCTGGGAAAAAACCAGCTCTGCTGGGGAGGCTGCCAAATCCTCCTTCGGTGCTGAACGCAAACCCTAATAGAACCCACGGCAACCGGTCCACCCAATTTGCATCCGTAAGGGAAGCCCTGAGCGCTGCTTTAAGCGATCTATGGAAATGCTTGCATAACCCATTGGCCTGTGGGTTGTACGCGGTTGTGCGATGAAGTGAGATGCCCAGGCTCCGGGCCATGGTGGACCAGAGGTTGGAAACAAATTGCGGGCCCCGATCGGATGTGATATCCAAAAGGACGCCGAAACATGCCACCCATGTTGTCAAAAAAGCGCGTGCAACTTCTGCGGACGCGGTGGAAGCTAGCGGGACTACTTCGGGCCAGCGCATGGTGCGGTCCACTACTGTCAGGAGGTGCGTGAACTCTTGCGATGGCCGGAGGGGGCCCACGAGATCCACATGAATGTGGTCGAACCGCTTAGCCGGGATATGGAACGGCTCCAAGGGAGCCTTTGTGTGCCTGTGCACTTTAGCTCGCTGGCACGCTACGCAGGCTGCAGCCCACTCTTTCACCTGTTTGTGCAGGCTCGGCCAGATGAACTTGGCTCCCACCATTTTGACTGATGCTTGCACTCCTGGGTGTGCCAGGGAGTGAACTGACTCAAAAGTGCAGCGGCGCCAAGCACGTGGGACCACCGGGTGCGGGCAGCCCATGGGGACGTCACAGATTGGGGGGGGGGGGGGCTCCCCATCTTGCAGTACTCTGCTCTCCAGCCTTAACCCTGTTGGTCCAGACTGGAGCGCGCAAATGTCCGCATCGCCGCTCTGCGCAGCGGCCATAGCCGAGTAATCTATCCCCACGTAGACTGGGGCCACTAATGCGCGCAAGATGCAGTCTGCCACCACGTTGAGTTTACCGGCCACATGCTGAATGTCGGTCGTAAACTCCGAGATCATGGCAAGCTGTCTCTGCTGCCGGCCCGACCATGGTTCTGAAACCTTGGCCATCGCATACATTAGCGGCTTGTGGTCTACAAACGCAGTGATGGTGCGCCCTTCCAGCCAGAACCGGAAGTGGTGTATGGCCAGGTGGAGAGCCAGTAACTCTCTGTCGAACGCGCTGTATTTACGCTCACTGTTGCACAAAGACCTGCTAAAAAAGGCGAGTGGCTGCCAAGAACTAGTGACGTGCTGCTCCACGACGGCCTCTATGGCCACATCCAAGGCGTCGGTAGTGAGTGCTATCCCAGCCGCCAGGTACAGGTGCGTCAGCAGTGCGGCGTTCGAAAGAGCTGTTTTAACCTCGGAAAATGCCTGCTCCTGCTCAGGAGTCCAGTCGACTCTGTCTGCCGGTTTCCGTTTCTTAAGCGCAGTGTACAATAGCTGCCTGAGCTGGGCTGAGCGGGGGAGGAAACGATTGTAGAAGTTAACCATTCCCAAAAACTCCTGCAGGGCCCTGACCGTCTGAGGCCGGGGAAAATTTGCCACGGTGCGTACCTTGTCCGGCAAGGGTGTTGCGCCCTCCGGTGAGATGCAGTGGCCCAAAAAATCGATCCCCGCCACCACGAAATGGCACTTCGCAGGGTTGATTATTAATCCGTGCTCCTCCAACCTCTGGAAAACTGTCCTGAGGTGGGTTACGTGTTCGTCCTCGGATGCGCTGGCCACGAAGATGTCATCCAGGTAGACGAACACAAATGGCAGATCGTGCAACACCGCATCCATCATGAGTTGGAATGTCTGCGCCGCGCCTTTTAACCCAAAAGGCATGCGTAAAAACTCAAACAGGCCAAACGGGGTGATTACTGCCATTTTAGGTATGTCCTCAGCACGTACCGGGACCTGGTGGTAACCACGGACCAGGTCTATCTTGGAAAAAATGCGTGCCCCAGTGAGGTGAACGGAAAAATCCTGAATATGAGGGATGGGGTAGCGGTCGTGCGCTGTGGCACTGTTTAATCTGTGGAAATCTCCGCACAGTTGCCACGATCCCTCGGCCTTAGGAACCATATGTAGCGGGGATGCCCATGGGCTGTTTGAGCCCCTGATGATGCCCAACCTTTCCAAGTTGTCAAACTCCTCGCGAGCTATGGCCAGTTTAGCTGCGTCCAGGCACCGAGATCTTGCGAAAACGGGCGGCCCTGTGGTGGTAATGAAGTGCTCCACCCCGTGTTTAGTGATGGTCGCTGAAAACGTTGGGACCATGAGTGCTGGGAACTGGTTGAGTAGTGTGTGGAACTTACCCCCTGGAGCTGTGACATTGGCTAGTGTTGTTGGCCCGGCTCCTCAAGCTGTACAGGGGAGGGAATCAAAAAACATATCGTTAATCAGGTGTCTGTTAGCAGCATCTACTAGTAGTCCATATGCACGCAAAAAAATCAGCGCCTAAGATGGGGAAGCTGCATGCCACTATGACAAATGTCCATTGGTATGTACGGCCGTGCAAGGATACAGTCAATATCCTCTCTCCAAAAGTCTTAATGTCTGAGCTGTTTGCAGCCGTCAGCTCGGGGCCGCTAGTTCCCACCAGCCGGTCGTCGTAGGATGGCAGGATAAGGCTCTTTTGGGAGCCGGAGTCCACGAGGAACCGTCTCCCTGAGCGTGAGTCTGTCACATAGAGCAGCTTGCTTGCTTCACCGGCGGTCGCAGCTGCTACCGACTGCTGGTCCTGGCGTTTCCCGAACGCTTAAATTGGCACGGTGGCACGCATCGGCGTGCGTCCTCTCCAAAACAGCAGTGGTAGACACAGACCGTGTCTCTCCGGTGCTTCTTGGCCCCTGCTGCAGTCACCATTGCTGGCTCCTCGCCTCCGCTGGCCGTCTCACTGGGGTCCGACGCCGCTGCATTCACTGTGAGGGCTCTGGTGGTGAGGATAATCTGATCTGCCTCCTGGGCTAGCGCCCGGTAATTGCACATGGCCAGCAGCAGTGAATTGGCAAGGACCGCTCTGGCCGTCATCGGGAGTTTCTGGAGGAAAAGGTGAGCAAAGAGGAAATGCCCGTCATCTGTGCCCATCAACGTCAACATCTTCTCCATCAATTTGACCACCGACCCGTCTCCTAACTTGGAGCGCGTCAGGAGCCTCTCCGCTCTCTCACAGTCTGAGAGCGTGTAGCGCCGGGTCAGCATGGTTTTGAAAGCGCCGTACTTGTCACGGGCTGGGGGCAGTTGGAGCAGGCTCGCTACCTGCTGAGTTGTGCGTGCATCCAGCGCTGCGAACATGTAGTAGTATCTGGTGTCATCTGCCGTTATTCCCCGGAGCGCGAACTGGGCCTCGGTGTGAAGGAACCAAGACTTCGGGTTGTGTAGCCAAAAGTCTGGGAGTTTGACCAAAATGGCGCACGCGTTGCTGGTACTTCCCGTCCAGGTCATCTCCAGGGTGTTTGCCTCGCCTTCCATTGTGCATCAAGGGTCACCAGTGTGGAGAGAGAAATAATCAGGCAGAGAGGTCCAGATCCAATCAGATTTTATTCAGCTCTCTCTCCATTTCTCTAGAAACACAAGCCACAAAAGAGTAACAGCTCTCAGGCACCTCTGCTCTTAAATCATACCACTCGATCAGCCTTCTCTGTGTGATGCCTTAACATCAAAGCCTTTGTAATTCCCATTCTCTTTGTCACTGTTCACACCAACACACCACCCCCACATCCACACACAAATCCCCCATGACAATTCCTTTTAGTCTTTTACATCTGAGTGTAAATATACTGAAGTGGATCCCCACACCTGAATATTTAAAGGGGTGTCCAAATTTTTTCACATGACTGTGTACAGTGTCATGTCAGTTCAGTGTCAGTAATGATATCATATCATTACCTCCGCCAGGCTGCAGGCCAGGAGGTAATGTTTTTTGCCGGCGTCTGTCTGTTTGTCTGTCTGTTGGTTAGCAAGATAACTCAAAAAGTTTTGGACGGATTTCAATGAAACTTTCAGGCGTTATTGGAAATCGTACAAGGAAGAACTGATTAAATTTTGGGGATGATCCAGATCACCGTCTGGATCCAGGAATTTTTTAAAGGATTCTTTAACATTGTGAGATAGGGCCATTTTCAACATGTGTGCAGGCACAATGGAGGGCGCTGGTCGTCGTGTCTGACGAACACAAACTCCGCGTTCTTCAAAGTTTTAGGCACAAAAGCACGCGGAAAACAGTGGTGGGCCGGGCCCGGCAGCGTGCCTGTGTTTGCGCTACGCTGCAAAAGCTGAGACGGGCAGCTGTCCGGCGTGGGATTATTTGGCAGAAATTCCCCGGGCAGCCATAGGGGCTGCGCAGAAACAAGCTCTCTGCCGGGGAAGCTTCCAAATCCTCTTTTGCCATGGAGCGCAACCCCAATAAAACCCATTGCAACCTGTCTACCCAATTTGCATCCGTCAGTGAACCCCTGAGTGCTGCTTTCAGTGGTCTATGAAAATGCTCGCATAACCCATTGGCCTGTGGGTTGTACGCAGTTGTGCGATGAATTGCAATGCCCGCAGCCTGGGAGTTTGGAGATGGAGGAGATGGACACAACAGCAACACTTGAGTTTATTACCTCCGCCAAGGAGGTAATGCTTTTACTGCCATTTGTCTGTTTGTCTGTCTGTCTGTTACCAACATAACTCGAAAAGTTATGAACGGATTTTGACGAAATTTTCAGGAAAGGTGTGTAATGGCACAGGGAACAGATGATTAGATTTTGGTGATGATCTGAGAGTGCATACCTCCACCAAGGGCTTTGTTTGTATTTGTGCAGCAGGATTACACAAAAACTACTGGATGGATTTGGATGAAATTTTCACCACAGGTGTTTCTTGGCCTAGAGAGGAACCCATTACATTTTGGGAATGATCTGGGAATGCATACCTCAGCCAAGGCTCTTCTCACAGTCTGTCAGCCACAAAACTCCAAAACTAATGGACGGACTTGGATGCAATTTTCACCACAAGTGGCGATAGGCCTACACACAAGCCCATTACATTTTGGAGGTGATCCATGACAAACGGAAGGAGCCTTGGCGGAGGTATGCGCTCTATGAGTGCTTTTCTAGTTGTGTAATAAATTAAGTTTAAAATCCTTCTTCTTACTTACAAAGCTCTAAACAATCAGGCCCCCTTTTATTTAAAAGATCTGATACTACCGTATTATCCTAATAGAGCACTACGCTCCCAAAATGCAGGATTACTTGTAATACCCAGAATCTCTAAAAGTACAATGGGAGGCAGAGCCTTCAGTTATCAAGCTCCTCTCCTGTGGAATCAGCTGCCAATCTGGATTCGGGAGTCAGACTCGATCTCTGTTTTTAAGAATAGGGTTAAAATATTCCTTTTTGATATAGCCTACAATTAGGGAGGGATCTTGTGTTTCTGAACCCTCCCTTAGTTATGCTGCTAATAGGTTTAGACAGCCGGGGGACCTCCAATAATGCACTGGGCCTCACTCCTTTCTTCACTGTCAATTACATTTTTATTTATTTATTTATTTTTTTGCTGGTCATTAACATCTGTTTGTTCTCTCCCATAGATTGAGTCCCCATCGTGCTGTTTGCTCTCTACATGTCTGTTCTTTTCATCTTCTCTGTCCCCTCACCCCCCAGCCAGTCGCAGCAGATGACTGCCCCTCCCTGAGCCTGGTTCTGCTGGAGGTTTCTTCCTGTTAAAAGGGAGTTTTTCCTCTCCACCGTCGCCAAGCGCTTGCTCACAGGGGATCGCCTGATTGCTGGGGTCTTTCTGCAACTGTGGGGGTTCCCCCTACAGTTGAAAGTGCTATGAGATGACTGTTGTTGTGAAATGGCGCTATATAAATAAAGTTGAATTGAATGGAAAATTGATTAAATATAGATTTTTTTGTCCTGTTCCAATATATGCATGTCTGTGTCACAAATTTACCAGAAAAAAGTTAAAAATGTCCAAGAATGTTTACAACAAAATCCTCACTAATTGCACAGAATATGGGAAAAACTAAAACATTTATACTAATCTGCCACTTTTGTTCTTAAAATTTTTGACTTCATTCTTGTGAATTTATAATTATTTTTTGTAGAAATATGCCATTTCTCCACTGCATTCATTATGTTTTTCATACAAAATTCTAACTTATTTCTCACAACTTTTCTATTTTACTTGTAAATTGGCCTCCTTTGTCATATTTTACAGCTTTATGCTTGCAAATTTATACTTAATTTACATTTATAGGCTTTACCTTACACTAAATTAGTGAGTCCACCACCACTACCATCCTACTTGTTAAAAAATAACAAATCACCTGAGAACAAGCAAAGTTTTTTTTTTTTTTCTTCATTCAGCAGCATCTACTGTGCAATGAGGCTTTTTCACCAAACTGTCCACAAAAATCTGCATGGAGCAGTATTTGATCTTAAAATCAAGATAATAGGTAAAAGGCCGTAACTACTAGGAATGTTTAGACTATTATATGCAGCTTTTTCTATACACGTGAGTTTCTTTACGTAAAAAATCATATTCTTTTAATTTTAGAACTTTTTAAATCTATTTTTCCCCTTTTAACCATAAAAATTGCAGCGTTTGCTTATAAATGTTCATATTAACATATACTGTAGGTTCATGTAGCTAATTTTTTCTTGGAAATTGAGAACTTTAAAAATCTTTGTAATGAGGAATTAATTAGTTTTTCAGTTGATGAGAAAAAAATACGTTGGAGTCAGAGAAGTGTGAACTATTTGATGGCAGCTAAATATTATAGAATTTATTCTGAGAGTCACTTCACTAACCTGAGGAGCTGAAAATCTCACGGCCTCTCTGCTGCAGCAAGAACACACTCCTCTGCAGCCTCCTCTCCCCTCACCTGTGCCATTTGACTCATTTTTATTTGGGAAAATCGCCTCTTCTATCAATTTTTGCCATTTGTTAACCATCAAAATGTGAACACACCTTCTGGAGTCCCACGCCCTGTTGAATGCTTTCAGTCTGTCTTTCAGTCGGACCAATCATTACTGGCACCAAATTCTGAGGGATGCTCTGGTGTGTAGTTCAGTCAGGAAGATTTAGTGCTGTTAAACATCGGGATAGTGCTAACAACATGCCTGCTGCAGATTATATTGATATTAATTAATTTTTCTTCCAACTAGAACACCGGCCTATCAGTGAAGCGGCCCACTGAGATATGGACTAGGGATGGGCGTATCGATACTAAAGTATCAATACTTCAGTGCCAGCTGGTCAATACTTTGAAGTTGATACTTTTTTAAATATCGTGATACCACTATGTTAATACAAAACATGCAATTTGTTTTCACTTATGAGAGTTTTATGTTTTAGGCAATAAATTTATGTGTGAAAACCGGTGAAAAACCAGCCCAAGCATGTCTTAGAGATGTTTGACGGTTGAGAAGGTTTGTAAAATAATAGTGTAAAAATAAAACAAATAATAAAATTAAAAAAAAGTTGCATTGTGAAAAAAATTACACATATATGCTGCTTGGTATTACCATAAAATTTGGATGAATGGTGAAGCATTACAGAAGTAAAAATAATTGAATCCAGTTGAGAATCTTCACCAAATTAAGACATTTAATTAATTTAGCATTCATTTTAAGTCTTAATTATTTTTTATTACAGTTGAAAAAAAAAATTATTTTTATTTACTCTGGTCATTGTTCTATTTTATTATCATTTTATAAGCATTTCTTTCAAGTGTTTATGTTCATGAGTTTTATTCATATTTCATATTGCCCTTGCAATAAAGTTGTTCATGAAACTCCAATCATATGATTTCGGGCAAAAAGTATCGATATCGGTGTTGAAGAAAAAGTCCCATAAATTAATGGTATCATATCAAAAGGAAAAATGCTGGTATCGCCCATCCCAAATATGGGCCATTCCGGTCCTGCACTCGCGTCTCCAGTCACACTACATACAGCAACAATGCTTGGACAAAAAGTAATTCTACGTACAAGAATAGGACATAAATCTTTTGTTTTTATAGGACAGAGTGTTTTGTGGAGTGTGTGTGTGTTGCCGTACCCGCCCACAGTGTGACGTCAGGCGGGCACGGCCACTTGTATATATAGTTCTGTTCTCTATAATAAAGACTCCAACTCTTTTCCTCATACATAACATTTTGGCGAGAAGAAGAAAAATTATGGGAGCGTATTATCCCTGCTACCGTTTCTGGAGTACACGGGAGAGCCAGTGATCCAGTGTCCGAAGTGGCGGGCCATGTTTGAGGTTTACATCGGGGCGCTGGGCCTAAGTAGACTCGATGGGAGACGAAGACAAGCACTTCTGGTCCACCATCTCAGCGCGGAAGGCCAAAGAATTCTCGGTACGCTGGGTGAAACAGAGTGTTATGAGGATGCTGTCAAGCAGCTGGCCGAGTACTTCGCCGAGCAGACGAGGACCACGAAGCTATGGGTGGCGGAAGTGTTGGCGCCAAAGGGAGCTAGGCTGGTTAGCTCAGAGAAGCTAACGGCCCACTCATTGTCTATGGGAAAGTTGGCCACAAAGCAAACTGCGCTCAAAAAGTGAGTTCCAAGCTACCAGATGGGCATCAAGGTGGGACTGGGGCGGCGAGTGGTAGAGTTCCCAGTCACTGCAGACAGTGGGCCAGCCAAGGAGCGCAGCATGGTACAGGACTGTAGCGCTGGTGAGTTTGACGGCGCGGTGTGCAACAACAGCGGAGAGGGAGAGCAGCAACAGGAGTCATCCCCGCAGTTGGAGGCTGGGTAGCGGAAGAGCAGGAACGTGCAGGCTGAGGACCACGGGAGAGAGCAGCCACAGCCGGGCATGGAGTCGACGCAGTGGAGCACCTGAGACAAGGATGCTGAGAGCAGCAACAAGACACCTGGGTCGGTGAGTGACGCCGACGAGAAGGAAGCTGAGAGTCCCGGGAGAGAGCAGCAACAGCCGGGCATGGATAGTGTTGGGTGCAGTGACAAAGCACCTGGGTTGGCAGATGATGCCAGTGAAAGTGATGCTGTGAACCCCGGGAGTGAGCAACGGCAGTTGTGCACAGATGCAGCGCAGCAGAGCACCTCAGATGACAGAGAGGAGGCGCCGAGCACCGTAAAGGTTGGGCCGAGTCTCAGTGCCAGAGCTCAACGCGCCCTGGACGAGGGTGCTGGGTGGTACGGCGAGGCGCCCGAGGCAGCGAGAAGCAGCAATGAGCAGGCTTCAGGTCTTCCTTGAGTTCGGCCACAGGGGGCCGGAGTGTTTGGGGCCATGAAGGCAGTGTTGAAAGCTGACAGGAGCGGACCAACGAGCATGGAGAGACGGTGTGCCGGACAGCAGCACTGCGGGTCCCGAGGAGTGAGGCAGTCGGTGGTGAGAGGAGACATTGTTGCAGGGGAGATCGTTTTTGACCCCGAAGGCAGACAGTAGCCAGGGGCACACATGCCGTGGGGATGCCCTGGGCCTCCGAGCTGGTCTTATCTTCGATGGCCAGGGGCGTGCATGATTTGGGGCTGCCCTGGTCCCCCAGGCCGGTGTTACCTCTGGCTGCTGGTGGACATAGGTGTGACTTATATTCTTGATGTAAATATGTATATATACTCTGCTAATGTGCATGTGTGTGAGATCGTATATTATAGTATAAATACTATATTATTATGGCAGTGCCCTAGGCTAGGGAGGGGTGACGCCCCGCCTCTGGGGGGTAGCGTCACCTGAGGTATATAAGCCAGCTGCAAGAGACATATTGTCTCTTTACTGCAGCTCCTGTACTCGTGGTAGGGACTCCTGTGTTAGTAGTTCGTATTATAATAAAACCTATAAAATGTCACCTCGACTCCCCTTTAATTCAAGACACAACATTTGGCAACGAGGATATATGGAGATGGAGAGGGCTGCTACCACGCTTCATCCTTTTTTGGAGGCTTCGGGTGAACCGTTGGTCCCTTGTGCCAGATGGCATGTGGCCTTCCAGAACTATCTGTTGGCGTTAGACCAATTGATAATGATGATGTAGTGATGGATATTCACTGCTCTCATTTTCTTATCTTCTAAATTATTGCTCTGAGTGTTGCTATCCCTGTGCTGTTGCAATCCTGGAATTTCCCCATTGTGGGACTAATAAAGGCTTATCCTATCTTATCTTATCTTAAATTAAGAGCGAGGGCTATTCTGGTCAAAAATCTAGGTATGAAGGGCTAGAGAATCCTGAGCACGCTTGGAGGAGGTGACTCTTTCGACGACGTTGTGGGGTTCATGGCCGGCTACTTTCGCGCCCCTGAGAACATCATAATATGGTGCATTCAGTTCAGACAGCGGCGCCAGCAACCCAGAGAGTCAGTCCAGCAGTTCGTGGCGGACCTTCAACAGCTGGTCGGTGAGTGCAGGTTTGGGGCTTTGGAGGAAGAGATGGTTTGTGATCAGTTGGCCGAACACGTGGCCTACTCCTCGGCGAGAGTTCGGCTGCTAACCCATGCTGGAGAGCTATCACTGTTAGTGGCCTTGGAGCCAGCACAGCAACACGAGGCAGCGGAAGGGCTAACAAGAAACCTCGGTGATAACGACGCCCTGCCCAGGAACGACACACGGTGAAAGGCCCTGGTCTTGGATTCGGACAATGGAAGCGACGATGAGTACGCAGCCATCGTTAAAATACGGTCCGCCACGGGGATGCCAATATGCTATGGCTGCAGATCCAGTAGGCACCGCTATCGAGCGGGGGAGTGCACAGCGAGGGGCAAGCATTGTCAACGGTGTGGTTTGCTCCATCACTTCGCCAGAGTTTGCCGCAATTTCAACAAGGAGGAACGGAGACCTGCAAAGGACAGTGTGAAGAAGATAGTGGCTACGGTGGTCCACACTATCTCACCCAACACGGACGGTCGTATTGTCTGCAATATCCGTGGGCTGCACGGTGGCGCAGTGGTTTAGCACTGTGGCAGCACAGTTTTACCCTCGGCCGGGGGATCGCGGGGATCATGAGATCGTGGGTTCGATCCCAGCCCTCGACCAACAGTGAGCTGTGTGGAGTTTGCATGTTCTCCCCGTGTTGCGCGGGTTTACTCCGGGATTTCTCCGGTTTCCTCCCGCACACCAAAAACATGTAGGTTTAGGGCGCTCACGCACGCAGCGACCAGCAGCTGGTGGCTTGTCACCAGACTGCAAACCAAGTCTACCTACGGGTACAAATAAGTAACAAAAAAAAAAAAAAAAAAAACAATTCTGCTGGACGGGACACCGATACTGCTGTTTGTGGACACAGGCCCAGCGGTCTCCATTCTGAACTTGGAAACGGTGAGACGGTGTTTTCCCCACTACACAGTGAGTAGAACGAGCATAGCCTGTTATGGATATGGCAGTAACCCCCTTGACATCGTGAGCTCAGTGTGGCTGTCGGTGAGGTACAAGGAGGCCTCTATGTGCGCAGCCGAGTTCATAATGTCTCAAGATGGAAATAATCTAATGGGCTGTGACTTGTTTTACGGGCTTGGGTTCTCCATTACCTGTGGAGAAGTGGAGGAGTGGTCAGGTGCTGGCCTGTGGGACCGGCCATTTTATGTGGGAAGTGGCAATGAAGTGTGGGACTTTGGATGGCCCATTCCAGGTGAAGAGGGATGTTGCCAGCACCAGAGTACGTCGACGAGACAGGAGTTCCGTGCCAGTGTTTGTGGTCCCGAGAACGGGAGACCCCAATGGCATGGTTTAGCCCCCGTGAAGGCGGAAGGGTCCAGAGAGTGAGAGCAGCGGGGCTCCGGTGGCCGATCGAGTACCACTGTTGAGCCAGATGTTGCTGGTGCCGCTCCAATGCAACAACAACAACAAGCAACTGGGGTAACATTAGATGGCATGAACCCTAGCCGTGCCGAAAATGAAAACAAGGAACTAGGCTCAAGTAAACTTGGTGGACTGCTGAGGAGCCTAAAGGTGCCAGATCGTGACGCAGAAGATGGAGAAAGCCAGTGAGCGCTCCCCTGGGCGAGGGTGATGGCGTCCGCCCTAGGATCGAGCCTCAGCTTGGTCGGGTGCGCAGTTCGAGAGAACTAATCTATAGGTGGTCCAGACTGACGGCGACGGGTACCTGAATTTGACTGATGGGTCAAGACGGCATCTGAACGAGCTGCGGCGTTTGGGCAGAAAGAAACATCAATGCAGCCCATCTCTGATCACAAGAAAACGGAGACGCTCTGGGAGTGGGCCGCGGGATGGACACTCCAGAGGGGGGCCTTGGGGAGACCCAGGTTAGGTTTTGAGTGGGGGTTTACGGTGTGTCTGGTTTAGTGCATTTAAAAGTGTGTCTGCTAAGGTTAATGTTATCGGGTTTGAGATTTGTTCAGATGTAAAAAAAAAAAAAAAAAAAAGCAAAAGACACAGCTTTGTCAGTATGGTAATGTGAATTGTGTGATATTGACTGTTTGAATATACAGTATGTTGTATATGTACATGACCACCATTGTACGTTGTGAATGCCTGGTGACTGAATGTTGTGTGTGTTGCGGGTGCAGTAACACCTGGGTGCGAAAGTTCGTGTGCAGTGTAAGTGTGATAATTGCCCTATATTGTGTAACTTGTGTAATTTTTATCAGGAATCTCTGTGTTTTCTTGTGTATATCCTGCGAGTTAATGGGGTCGGGTACCGCCATTGTTCATATCTGTAATTATTGTTTATTTGTGTATACATGACTATTTTCCTCAGGATTAATTTATTTTGGTGTGTGGCCCTTTTCCTTTCAGTGACTGTTTTGTTTACATAGCGGTGAGCCTCACTGGGACAGTGTGGTGTGTGTGTGTGTAGCCCTATATCCCTTTGTATTGGAGTGTGAATCGGTTGTAAATTATAAGGTTGGGTAAATTTGTGTGCTTGCATTTTTCAAAAGGGGGGGGGGGTGTGAGATCGTATATTTTATATATTATATTATTATATATACACTACCGCTCAAAAGTTTGGGGTCACTTAGAAATTTCCTTATTTTTGAAAGAAAAGCACTTTTTTCAATGAAGATAACTTTAAACTAATCAGAAATACACTCTATACATTGCTAATGTGGTAAATGACCATTATAGCTGCACATGTCTGGTTTTTGGTGCAATATCTAGATAGGTGTATAGAGGCCCATTTCCAGCAACTATCACTCCAGTGTTCTAATGGTACAATGTGTTTGCTCATTGAAGGCTAATGGATGATTAGAAAACCCTTGTGCAATCATGTTAGGTCTGCAATGCTGTAATTGCTGCAAATGGAGGATTCTTTGACGAAAGCAAAGTTTGAAGGAAAAAAATATTATTTCAAATACAAATCATTATTTCTAACCTTGTCAATGTCTTGACTATGTTTTCTATTCATTTTACAACTCATGGTGGTAAATAAGTGTGACTTTTCATGGAAAACACAAAATAATTGTCTGGGTGACCCCAAACTTTTGAACGGTAGTGTATATTATATTATTATGGCAGTGCCCTAGGCTAGGGAGGGGTGATGCCCCGCCTCTGGGGGGTGGCATCACCTGAGTTATATAAGCCAGCTGCGGGAGACATACTGTATTGTCTCTTTGCTGTGGCACCTGTATTCGCGGTAGGGACTCCTGTGTTAGTTCGTATTATAATAAAACCTATAAAACGTCACCTCGACTCCTGTTTAATTCGATACACAACAGTGAGTATGTATGTGATGGGATTATTTTACTTATTTTGAGAAACAAGGTGCTATTTTAGTTGTTTTGTGCAAATGCGATAGGATATTTTATTACAGTTCATTATTCCCTGTTCCTTAGTGCGTGATTCGGGTCCTAAATTGGGGAAGGTCTCGACTGTGTGTGTGGTCTTACACTTTTGTAAGGGGGAGAGGAATGTTGTGTGGAGTGTGTGTGTGTGTTGCCATACCCACCCACAGTGTGACGTCAGGCGGACACGGCCACTTGTATATATAGATCTGTTCTCTACAATAAAGGGTTGGTTGTTGCTGGTTGGTTCCCTGCATGAAGAGACTCTGACTCCTTTCCTCATACAAAACACAGGGGTCCGCATTTGTTTTTTCAAGTGGACCAGAGGTCTGGAGCAGTGAAAGCATGCTGCATGGGAGGATATTTCATTTTTATGTTGGGAGGGACAATAAACAGAACATTTTTTCCAGAGTAAATATTGAGGGGACACTAAGTATTATTGTTGTCAGTCACAAATTTATGAGAAAGAATGTACAAATGTGCACTTATGGGGAAAACACTGCAAATTTACAAGAAAAAAGCCATAAATTTATGAGAAAAAAAATTGCAAATTTCAAGGTGCAATATAAAGGATTCTGACCTCCTGGCCAGTAGGTGTCGCACGCACTGATGACTCACTATAATCTTGTACCGGTTGCCAGGTAGAGATAAACAGCACTTCCTTGAGTCTAAGATAAGATAAGATAAGCCTTTATTAGTCCCACAATGGGGAAATAATGTCAATATACTGCTGACTGCTAACATCTCAGACCTTTGGTTATTATGAGCCAGACAGCATGTCAAGCGAGCAGTCTTGTGGTATAGAATCATTTATTTAACATAATCCTCTCTGATGCTCATCTTTGGTAAACCTTTTTTAAATAACTATATGTGGTACTGACAGTAATGCTAATCTAGCACAGCAGTGATCAAACCCAATAGCTCTCCAGTTTTGACAACCTAATTATGACAACACTTTAGATCAGACTGTAAGGACTTTGCTGTTAGTTGTTCTGTGGTTTTTGTAAATATTGAATCACACTTTTATGGTCTGTTTAAGTTCATCCGTCTTAGCTGTGCATGCTTAAAAACAAAAAACAAACAAAAAAAAACAAAAAAAACGGCTGTTATTAAGCTCCAGCATTTTTTTTTTTTGTCAGTTCCAGTTAATTTTATGTTGTAAATGTGTTTTGTTTTTATTGTTTTAAAATATATAAATAAATGTTGTGAAATATTGGATGCCTGAATTCGTTTGTGCCCTATCAGTTACTGTAGAAGATGAAATCTATTGTGTATTCCAAGTGACAGATTCACAAAGTAATGGTTTACCTCACCTCTGCAAAACTAAAGTATTTTCAACCTTTTTATAATGTAGTGATAAACAAGAACCTAAAATACACTGTACATATTAGATATATACATAACATTGTAATCAATAATTCTTAGTGAAGATGCAAATAATTTATGGTGGAATAATAATCTTTTTTCAAATAATTTTGTGTAAAAACAAAACCGCATCTCCAAAAATGAACACATCACCATTCAGATCTATATCACATAGCTCAGACATTCATATATATAAATAAATATATACCACTTCCGGCGGTACTTCCGGTGCTGCACTTGTAATGCTTGATATGAGCCGAGAATTTTAAGCAAAACCATCAAAATAAGAACTTCTGTTGGCTACCAACAAACGTGGGGAATACCCTTACGACCCAGTGCTGACCTGGTGAAGGTTCTGGTAGATCTGGCTCCGTTTCGCCCCGTTTCCGACCTCTAAAGGCTCGCCTCTGATGCTAACCCAGATGCTAACCCAGAGTAACTGCAGCAGTGAGAAGGTATTCTTTACATCTGGCCATCTGGAGCCGAGGAGAGAAGGATTTAAAAGGAGGACGAACCAACCGAGGCGGCGATTGGGAGCTCGGGCGCGGCGTTGGTGAGAGACGGGGGCCACCTGGATCCAGCAGGACAGTGGTCTGAACCGGTGCTCAATTGCGAGGCCCAGCCGAGGAACGACCAGACTGACGGCGGTCGGTGACGGGGCCTAGACGGGGCCCAGCGGAGGAGCCGCCTAGCCAGACGGCGACGAGTGGCTGTGATCGGTGGATTCCGGCTGCGCCGGCGGTGCACGACACAACTGGCCAGGTAGACGGAGGCAGGCGCCGGCGATAGACGCCGGTGATCTGCGGAGCTGAGCAGCGTCACTCGGCGGAGAAGCTGCGCAGGAGCGGCGGGTCCAGTAGTGACCGAGCTAGTTGAGGCCTAGCCGGATTCTCTGCTTATTTCTATCCACAGGTCAGTAAAATGCCACCCAAAAAAGAGGAAATGGAAGAAATTAAAAAAACTCTGAACTTTGTGTTAGATGAACTGGCCAAAGTGACTAGCCAGCAGGACAAAATATTAGACCTAATACAGGAGGTACAAGCCCTACATTCAATAATAAAAGAAAAAGACAAAAAAATTATGGACCTGGAGCAACACGGGCGTCTTTTGGAGCAACGCGTTGAGGATCTTGAACAAGGTTCTCGCATTGATGACATAGTTATAAGTGGACTAGACATCAGATATCAGTCGTACGCCCATGCCGCTACAGGACTGAGTGGTGAACATGCTTCCATAAGTGAATCAATGTCCTTAGAAAACCAAGTGCTTCAGTTCCTTAATGATAAAGACATTAAGGTAGAAGCCAATGCGATCTCAGCCTGTTATGCTTTACCGAAGAAAGATAACAAAACAAAGAAATTAATTGTGATGCGCTTTGTGAACAGGAGGGTGAAAAATGACATACTGAGGCAGGCCAAAAAACTAAAGGAAACTCAAGTTTACCTAAATGAACACCTGACAAAAAAAAACGCTGAATTAGCACGGCAGGCACGGATGCTAAAGAAACATAATAAGATACAGTCAACCTGGACAAGAAATTGTAGAATTTGGATTAAACTAAATGGAACACCTGAGCAAGCAAAAAGTATAATGATCAGAGATGCTACTGACTTAGATAAATACAGATGAACACTGACTATGAAACACAGAGTGAGGAAACTCAAACTCTAAAAATATGCCACTATGCTGAACATAAACCACAAGAGATGGAGAATGATATTGATCCTGATAACCACTTTTTCAATAATATTCATAACCACTGTGAATATTACACTGAAAAGCAATTCAAAAGTCAAGTGCAATTAGATGGTAAACTGTCAATAATACACTTCAATAGCAGAAGTCTTAACAAAAACTTCTCACAGATTCAGGACTATTTAAAACAGCTAAACAGAAAATTCACAGCTATTGCAGTCTCTGAAACCTGGCTTAATGCAGACCAGGCTCCCCTGATGGCAATAGAGGGATATCAGATGTTTAACATTAACAGATCTCAAAAAAAGGGTGGTGGTGTTGCACTGTATATTGATGACCTATATAGATGTAAGCTTGTAAATGAAATGTCCTCAGCACTACCAGGGATTCTGGAATGTGTTACTGTTGAGATTGACCTAGACAAAACAAAAAATCTAATCATAAGCTGCATATACAGAACGCCGGGAACTTGCATTGAGACATTCAGAGATAAATTAGTCGAGCTGTACAATAATATTACTAGTAAGAAAATGGTAGCAATTTGTGGAGATTTCAATATTGACCTACTTAATCCACATCAACAAAATGTAGTTACAGAGTTCATGAACTCTATGTACAGCATGAGTCTATATCCCACAATAACACATCCCAGTAGAATCACAGCTCACTCTGCTACACTTATTGACAACCTGTTTGTCAATGTTCTCGACAAGAAAATAGAAAGTGGATTATTGATAAATGATATAAGCGACCACTTGCCAATCTTTGCACTTATCCATGGCCACACGGGGCCCAACCCAGAAAAAATCTCAAAATCGTTCAGACACAAATCACCAAACGCAATCAGTTCTTTTAAAGAGGACTTGCTGAAGCAAGACTGGACAGAAGTCTATGTATCAGATGTAAATGAAGCCTATGACGCATTTACAAACATTGTAACCACTCTTTATGAAAAAAACTGCCCATTAGTTAAAAAAAAGCTTAAACACAAATTTACTGACAAACCATGGCTAACCAAAGGACTACAAAAGGCGTGTAAAAAGAAAAATTTATTATATAAAGCTTTCATAAAGAAAAGGACAAAAGAAGCAGAGCAGCGGTATAAAACATACAAAAATAAGTTAACATATATAATAAGATGTAGTAAAAGAGACTATTACAGTAAAGAACTGGAAAAAAACAAAGACAATATTAAAAATACATGGACAATAATCAACAGTATCCTTGGAAATAAAAGCAGAAATACCAGCTACCCAACTAACACTCCAAAAAATAATAAATCGACTCCGAATGTGAATATAGCTTCACCTGCAGATGAATTTAATAATTTTTTTGTTAACATTGGACCTAAACTGGCCCGAGAAATACCCACTACGGTGCCAACAGGTGATTCAATATGCAATAACACTGCTGTAAAAGACACCATCTTCATAAAGAACACAGACGAAAGAGAGGTCATTGAAATTGTTAAATCGTTCAAAAGTAAAACATCTACTGACTGCGATGGTATTGATATGCTACTAGTCAAAACTGTTATCGAATGCATAGTGAAACCACTGACGTATATCTGTAACCTGTCTCTCCAATCAGGTATATTTCCCAATGCAATGAAAATAGCTAAAGTAATTCCGATTTACAAGACAGGCGACAGAGGGGAACTCTCCAACTACAGACCAATTTCACTATTACCGCAATTTTCCAAGATACTTGAAAAAATATTCTATGAGAGAATTGACAACTTCATACTGAAGAATGATTTATTGTGTGAGCAGCAATATGGGTTCAGACACAAAAGGACAACAGCATATGCCTTAATGGAATTTACAGAAAAAATATCAACAGCCATTGAAAATAAAGAGTATTCAGTTGGAGTATTCCTGGATCTTAAAAAAGCATTTGATACAGTAGATCACAATCTATTATTAAAGAAACTACAAAATTGTGGTATCAGAGGGGTAGCACTGTCCTGGTTAAGAAGTTACTTAAAGAATAGATATCAGTTTGTATGTGTTAACAACAAAAACTCAGAGCTACTGAAGGTCACCTGTGGAGTCCCACAGGGTTCAGTTTTGGGACCATTATTATTCAATATGTATATAAATGATATATGTAAAGTTTCAGAAAAAATGGACTTAATATTGTTTGCTGATGACACTAACCTGCTATGCAGTGGAAACAACTTGGAACAACTTCTGGATACACTCGGAAAGGAATTAGGAAAGCTGAAACTGTGGTTTGATTTGAACAAATTAACGCTCAATTTAAGCAAGACAAAATTTATAGTCTTTAACAACCATCACAACTACCCAGTACCCAAACTCAGTGTAAATGGTGTAGAGATTGAAAGGGTATCCGAAACTAAATTCCTTGGAGTAATAATTGATAACAAACTGTGTTGGAAGCCACATATTAATTATATAAAAGGTAAAGTATCCAAATCAATTGCAATATTACACAGAGTGAAAAATTTGCTGAATCAACCCACACTATACACCTTGTATCATTCATTAATACTCCCATACATGACATATTGTAATGAAGTATGGGGAAATACATATTTGAAATACATATTTGGACACTGGTCCATCACATCGTTGAGGGCTTCAGAAGCTGCTGACCCTCTCTCCAGTCAGTGTTTGGTGGAGCTCTTCTCTGCTGTATCATGATGACATTGTCCAAACACCCATCTGTCCTTATTCACCTCATAATGGAGGAAGTCCTTACAGAAGGTGAAAAAATGTTTTGGTTTATTACTTGATAGTCAAAAATCTGACATAAATTTCTACATACATAATTACAGCTACTTCAGGGACTCAAGAAATCCTGTGGCTATTGCTGTGCAGTAACATTAGTAAAAAAAAAACAAAGACCTGTTTATTCTACTATTAGAACTTAAACTATTTTTAACCTCAGTTTCCACCATGGTGATCAATAAAGTTTTACATTATCTTAATCTGTAAAAACAATAAACATCTGTAACTTTTTTCACTGTACAACAAATTATTAGACTGAGCAGCTGCACATCAAAGTTTATAATTTTAAAAAAAATGTAAAACATGACTGCTGCACAATTAGTATGTGCTATTACATTCATAGATGCAAATGTTGATAATATCATGAACCTGTCATATGTATCAGCTTGGTAAGCAGCAGTTAGTGAGGTCTATTCCAAGGCTGATATTATTATACACTCACAATTTTAATGTGAACATGCCAGAAATAAAATTTAGTTGGTTACACAGACTTTAGACTGCTGCACCCACGCCCCACGCCCCTAACCACCAGACTAGCAGCAAAAAATGAATGAGCTAGTTAGCATCATAGCTAGCACTGGTTAGCTTACCTGTCAGAAGAAAAAAGGTCACCTCTGCGTGACTTTTCAGCCCTTTCAGACTCTTCAGTAGACATCGGTAGTGATGGCAAAATCGAAACAGTGTTCTGGAACGTACCGGAACCTAGGCGGAACTTGTGATTCGAAACGCTGTTCCGAGGTCTGTATCAGAAGGACGGTGTCACGTGACTGTTCCATATCGCGTTCCATTCCGCCCCCAGTTGTTTTGAAACGTCACAGTCGTTTTTGTTTCAGCAAGTGAATACAAATCCGTGTATGGTTCCTTCATTTGTAATTCCACTTCAAAATAAAATCAGAAAAAACAAATTTTTGGTCTCATTTTTGTTTTGTCCTTTTCTAAACTTAGGCAGAAAAAAAAATATATTATCAAATTTTTGGACATACCTGTGTTTAATTTTGCTCTTATTGTTTTATAGTCAGAACAAAAATATTAAGTTATTATTTTGGTTTATTATTTTGCAACACCGGAAGTGTTAGTGTTAATGTAGATGATGAGTTTAATCAATTATTTAAAGTGTCTCTAGTTTTATCTATGATGTCTGACCTCCATTACACAAAATTAAAATGCCTATTATATAAAAACTAGTGATGGCAAAGTCAAAACAGTGTTTTAGTGCGTACCGAAACCTAGGTGGAACTTCTGAATTGAATCAATATAAGCAATTGAATTGCAATATAAGCTGCAGCTTCAGCCATCACCCATTTCTGATAACTTATGTTGAACTGTATAATCAGAGGAGTTATTGTCTAATTTGACCTTGTGTAGAGGATGCCTTTCTCAGACGAGACTGAGTTTATTTCTCAGGATAGGTTTATTGAAGGGTTACATCCTCTATCAATCACAGAATCTCGAAAAGAGAGAGAACAGTCATCCTTCACAGTTCTTATACTCTCCCCAAGTCACCCCCCCCCCCCCCAACCTACAGTCCTTTAGCAAACATACAGCCCCCGAGACTCCTTGGCGTCCCCATTGTCTCTTATCCTTCTAGCCTCCGGGGCTCCTGCTGGGACATTCTCTCCAACTTCCCATCTCCTGCCAGACCAACTTCACACCTCCCGTAGGTCTCTGCAGGGTCAGGTCCTCTTTGTCCATTAAGACGTGAAGCCTCCAAAATATGCACCGTCATGCCTGCTAGGTATATGTGGGAAATATGGATACAATATATGCGCCCTAAACATGCGCCATATAACCCCCCCAAACGTCTAAATAAGGACAAAGTACACCCCAATATGCATAGAATCATCTCATATCACACAGAACAGAAAATGGCACAACATATCACACTTCCGACTGCTTGGGCTTCAACCTCCTGCCATATCTGCTGTAAGCAGGTTTCGATCTGACTGTAGCTGTTTCTTGCATCTGTGGATTGGAGTCGTTAGTACATCCTTGTGAAGGCTTAGAACAGTGTCTCCCCGGCGGCCTGCCGCGACGGGGGGCCCTGGCTAACTGCACTCGTTCATCAGCCAAAACAAAAGCGGGTTTGAGTCTGTTAATGCAGACTAAACGGTCCATCATAAGGCGGTCTTAAACCTGGCCTCTGAGCGTCGTGTCTGACAAAGACAAATTCTACGTTCTTTAAGGTCTTAGGCACAAAAACGCGTGGGAAACTGTGATGAACTGGGCCGGGGAGGGTGTTTGATCCCGTGTCGCTCTGCAGCAGCTGAGTGGGTGGGCGATTTGGTGCGGGGTTCTCTGGAAGGAATTCGCCCGGTAACCGGAGGGGTTGGGCAAAAACTAGCTCAGCCGGAGAGGCTTGCAAATCTTCCTTAGGTGCTGAACGCAATCCTAATAAAACACATGGAAGTTTATCAACCCAATTTGTGTCCATGAGAGCCACTCTGAGGGCTGCTTTCAATGACCGGTGAAAGCGTTCGCACAAACCGTTGGCCTGGGGGTTATAAGCAGTAGTGCGGTGAATTTTCACCCCCAGACTGAGTGCCATGGATGACCAGAGCTCGGAAACGAATTGGGGACCCCTGTCAGACATTATGTCTGACGGGACTCCAAAATGTGCGACCCAAGCCGTTAAAAACGCGCGCGCAATGTCTGCTGCTGTAGTCGACGCCAGGGGGACTGCTTCTGGCCAGCGCGTGGTGCGGTCCACCATGGTTAGAAGGTGTGTGAACCCCTGCGACAGGGGGAGCGGTCCCACCAAGTCGATATGCACGTGGTCGAAGCGTTTGGCCGGGATGTGAAAAGGTTCTAAGGGGGCCCGCGTGTGCTTGTGTATCTTTGCTTTTTGACACGCTGCGCAGGCTGCGGCCCATTCTTTGACCTGTTTACGCAGCCCTGGCCAAACGAATTTTTCTCCCACCATTTTGATCGATGCGCGAACCCCCGGATGTGCCAGCGAATGGATTAAATCAAAAACGCAGCTGGGACCACGGGGCGGGGGCGCCCCGTGGAGACATCGCAGATTAGAGGGGGCACACCTATCTGCTGCACCCTGTGCTCCAGCCTTAGCCCTGTTGGCCCAGACTGGAGCGCGCGCACATCCGCATCGCTAACCTGCTCGGCAGCCATGGCTGCATAATCTAAGCCCACGCAGACCGGGGCTGCGAGCGCTTCCACGCCGCAAGCCTGGCCCGCGTCCACGGCCACCGTGTCTGCCCCCTGGGGGCCTGGCGTTGCAACTGCGTGCGAGAGACAATCTGCCACTACATTGTGTTTACCCGCCATGTGTTGAATGTCGGTGGTAAACTCCGAAATCGCGGCCAGCTGTCTCTGCTGTCGGCCCGACCAAGGCTCTGAAATCTTGGCCATTGCAAATGTTAATGGTTTGTGGTCTACAAACGCGGTGAAACGGCACCCTTCCAGCCAGAACTGGAAGTGGCGGATGGCCAAATGCAGGGCTAAAAGTTCCCTATCGAACGCGCTGTATTTCCGCTCGTTATCGCGCAATGTTTTGCTGAAAAACGCAAGTGGTTGCCAGCTCCCTGCTACCAGTTGCTCGACAACTGCCCCAACTGCTACGTTGGAAGCGTCCGTGGTTAGCGCCATGCGAGCTGTTGGCACCGGGTGTGCCAATAACACAGCGTTCGCCAGGGCCGACTTGACCTGGGAGAAAGCGCGCTCCCGTTCCGGGGACCACTCGACCTTATTTGCAGGTTTTTGTTTCTTTAGTGCCGTGTACAGTGGGTGCATGTGCTGTGCCACGCTGGGGAGGAAACGGTTATAAAAATTGACCATCCCCAAAAATTCTTGCAATGCTTTAACTGTCTGCGGTTGGGGAAACTCCGTTATCGCGCGTACTTTATCGGGCAGCAGGACCGCTCCTTCTGGAGAAACGCGGTGGCCCAAAAAATCGATCTGCGCTACCCCGAACTGGTATTTCGCTGGGTTAATTATTAACCCATGCTCTGTCAGCCTCTGAAAAACCACTGTGAGGTGGCGTTCGTGTTCGTCTTCGGATGTACTGGCTGCTAAAATATCATCCAAATAGACAAACACGAAAGGGAGGCCGCGCAACACCACATCCATCATACGTTGGAACGTCTGTGCGGTGCCCTTTAGGCCAGAAGGCATGCGCAAAAATTCGAAAAGCCCAAAGGGGGTTATTACTGCCGTTTTGGGTATGTCTTGAGCGCGGACTGGGACTTGGTGATAACCGCGCACCAAATCTATTTTGGAAAAGATGCGCGCCCCCGCCAAATGTGCCGAAAAATCCTGGATGTGCGGAATCGGGTAGCAGTCGTGTGCTGAAGCATTATTTAACCTGCGGAAATCACCGCAAGGCCGCCACGAGCCGTCGGCCTTAGGAACCATGTGCAGCGGTGAAGACCAAGGGCTGTTAGAGCGCCTAATGATGCCCAGTTTTTCCAAGTTGGCGAATTTCTCAAGCGCGATGGCCAGTTTAGCTGGGTCCAAGCGCCGAACTTTTGCAAAAACAGGGGGGCCAGAGGTAGTTATGAAGTGCTCGACCCCGTGTTTGGCTACTGATGCTGAAAATGTTGGGACCGTGAGTGCTGGGAACTGATTGAGTAGTGCATGAAACTTACCACCCGCAGCTGTGACATTGTGATGTGCAGAAGGCGGGGCCACCCGAGCTGTACAGGAGATAGAGTAGAAAGACAGTGCATTTACCATACGTCTATTAGTAAGATCAACTAATAAACCATTTGAGCACAAAAAATCAGCACCTAGCATGTTATTGCTAACTGCAGCTACGACGAAAGTCCACTCGAAGGTGCGACCGTGGAAGGATAGGAGGAGCGTCTTCTCCCCATAGGTTTTGATCGTCGAGCCGTTTGCCGCTAGCACCAGGGGTCCGCTGGAAGGCGCCAGCAGGTCCGCGTAGGAAGGCTTGACGAAACTCAGCTGGGAGCCTGTGTCCACCAGGAAATCCTTCCCTGAATTTGTGTCCGTCACGAAAAGCAGCTTGTTCTTCGCGCCGAGAGCAGCAGCTGCTACCGACTCTCGGTCTTGGCGTTTCCCTGGCGCTTGTATCGGCACGGTGGGATGCATCTGCACGCCCTCTCAGCGAAACGTCGATGGTAAAAGCAGAGGGTGCCATCCGCTCCGCTTCTCCTGGTCTCTGCCGCTGCTGACGTCAGTGGGTCCGGTGCTGTGGCCTCTGGTCTCCCCTCGTCTCGCGGGGATGCGTTCAGCTCCGTTGCCGCCATCGTGGCTGCGTATCGTCTATGGGCATCGACGAGCCGCTGTGCTTCCTGGCCCAGCCCGTGGTAGTTACAGTTGTTGAGCAGCTGTGAGCTGGCCAGGATGACTCTCACTGCTGGTGGTAGTGTTCTGAGGAAGAGGTGGGCGAAGATAAAATTGTCATCGTCTTCGCCTCTCAGGTTCATCATCCTCGCCATCAGATCTGCCGGCCTGTCTGCTTCGCCTTCTGTTAGCGCCAGAAGCTTCTCTGCTCGCTCTCCCTGCGAGGGGGTAAAGGCACGAATGAGGGCGGCTTTCAGTGCACCATACTTGTCGTCCTGGGGCGGGTGGTTGGTCAGGCTCTCCACCCGCTGCACTGTGAGGCTGTCCAGCTTCGCAACGACATGGTAGAACCTTGTTGCGTCCGCTGAAATTCCCTGAAGGTGGAACTGCGCCTCCACAGTGGTAAACCAGGAGCGCGGGTTATGTTACTAGAAATCGGGCAGCTGTAGTGTGGTAGCTGCGTTAACCCGGTTGGCTCCTGAAGAGTCCGGTGTGGGAAGATCGTCGCCACCGGCCATAATTTGTCGTAGGTCACCAGTGTAGAGGATGCCTTTCACAGACGAGACTGAGTTTATTTCTCAGGATAGGTTTATTGAAGGGTTACATCCTCTATCAATCACAGAATCTCGAAAAGAGGCAGAACAATCATCCTTCACAGTTCTTATACTCTCCCCAAGTCACACACCCCCAACCTACAGTCCTTTAGCAAACATACAGCCCCTGAGACTCCTTGGCGTCCCCATTGTCTCTTATCCTTCTAGCCTCCGGGGCTCCTGCTGGGACATTCTCTCCAACTTCCCATCTCCTGCCAGACCAACTTCACACCTCCCGTAGGTCTCTGCAGGGTCAGGTCCTCTTTGTCCATTAAGCCGTGAAGCCTCCAAAATATGCACCGTCATGCCTGCTAGGTATATGTAGGAAATATGGATACAATACACTCACCGGCCACTTTATTAGGTACACCATGCTAGTAACGGGTTGCTGGAAGCATTCCTCAGAGAGTTTGGTCCATATTGACATGATGGCATCACACAGTTGGCACAGATTTGTCGGCTGCACATCCATGATGCGAATCTCCCGTTCCACCACATCCCAAAGATGCTCTATTGGATTGAGATCTGGTGACTGTGGAGGCCATTTGAGTACAGTGAACTCATTGTCATGTTCAAGAAACCAGTCTGAGATGATTCCAGCTTTATGACATGGCGCATTATCCTGCTGAAAGTAGCCATCAGAAGTTGGGTACATTGTGGTCATAAAGGGATGGACATGGTCAGCAACAATACTCAGGTAGGCTGTAGCGTTGCAACGATGCTCAATTGGTACCAAGGGGCCCAAAGAGTGCCAAAAAAATATTCCCCACACCATTACACCACCACCACCAGCCTGAACCATTGATACAAGGCAGGATGGATCCATGCTTTCATGTTGTTGACGCCAAATTCTGACCCTACCATCCGAATGTCGCAGCAGAAATCGAGACTCATCAGACCAGGCAACGTTTTTCCAATCTTCTATTGTCCAATTTCGATGAGCTTGTGCAAATTGTAGCCTCAGTTTCCTGTTCTTAGCTGAAAGGAGTGGCACCCGGCGTGGTCTTCTGCTGCTGTAGCCCATCTGCCTCAAAGTTCGACGTACTGTGCGTTCAGAGATGCTCTTCTGCCTACCTTGGTTGTAACGGGTGGTTATTTGAGTCACTGTTGCCTTTCTATCAGCTCGAACCAGTCTGGCCATTCTCCTCTGACCTCTGGCATCAACAAGGCATTTCCGCCCACAGAACTGCCGCTCACTGGATATTTTTTCTTTTTCGGACCATTCTCTGTAAACCCTACAGATGGTTGTGCGTGAAAATCCCAGTAGATCAGCAGTTTCTGAAATACTCAGACCAGCCCTTCTGGCACCAACAACCATGCCACGTTCAAAGTCACTCAAATCACCTTTCTTCCCCATACTGATGCTCGGTTTGAACTGCAGGAGATTGTCTTGACCATGTCTACATGCCTAAATGCACTGAGTTGCCGCCATGTGATTGGCTGATTAGAAATTAAGTGTTAACGAGCAGTTGGACAGGTGTACCTAATAAAGTGGCCGGTGAGTGTATATGCGCCCTAAACATGTGCCATACTTGTTGGATTTTTTTCCCCTTTGTTATATTATTCTGTTTCTTTTTAATCTTTACTTTTAATCTATCCGAAATAAATTAATAAAAATCATTGTTCCGAGGTCTGTATCAGAAAGAGGATGTCACGTGACTGTTCCATTTCGCGTTCCATTACGTCACCAACTGTCTTCAAACTTCACCGTTGTTTTATGCAGTGATTGTGTTATCCCGTTTCTCAAATGGAATAATAAAATGCTGCCATTACACAATATTAAATTGCCTATTCTATGCACAATTTATGTATTATATAAATACTTTCTATGTAAAATACTAATTTCTCATGTCCTTCCTGACTGGCTGCTGGTTCATCAGCCCACGTGCCTGAAACATTTCAAAGCTCCTCTGAAGTGCAGTTTGTTTGTGAAGTCTTGCCTCTCTGAGTGTCTTGGACTGAGCTGCTTTTGGATTTACATTATTTGGAAATGGATGGGGGTAGAAAGCATCCCAGGTCAGCTGTTTGGGATCACTATGACCTTCTTGAGGGAAAAAAGTTAAATGTATGCACTGTATGCAACATCTTGCATTTTGTAACAATACAACAAGTATGTGGAGACACCTACGGACAAAACATCCTGACGCCTGCATTCCTAGATCAACACAACTGAGTGCTGAATCAAGCCATGGCCAGTGTAATGTTTATAGTATGTATTTATGTTCTTTTAATACACATACGAGTATACATTTATTATTTATACACCTTTATTATTATTTACAATAAATATAATTATGCTTTGATTACTAAAAGAAGCCATATTGTTGTACATTTACATATAGTTATATATTTTACATAGAGTTACATATATTTACAATATATGAAGTTGCATGGCAGCATTCCATCTAACTCAGTCTTTTTGTTGTTCCTTGACAGGAAGGCAAAAAAAACTGAATGTAAACAAGCACCCCCGAAAAACAGTGACTGATGTCTATTTTGTAAACAAGCACCCCTACAAATACTAACTGAAAAAATATATATTTTCAGACAAATAATACTAGAAACCCAAACAAAACACAAAACGTTGAGATAAAGACCCGAAAACACTTGACTGGTTCAGTGTAGTATTATAACATTTGGCCACCAGATGTCGCTGTGGGCTGCACGGTGGCGCAGTGGTTAGCACTGCGGCAGCACAGTTTACCCTTGGCCGGGGGATTGTGGGGATCGTGGGATCGTGGGTTCGATCCCAGCCCCCGACCAACAGTGATCTGTGTGGAGTTTGCATGTTCTCCCCGTGTTGCGTGGGTTTACTCCGGGATTTCTCCGGTTTCCTCCCACATGCCAAAAACATGCATGTTAGGTTAATTGGCTGTTCTAAATTGTCCCTAGATATCTGTTTCCTATACAGTAGGCCCTTAGAATAGAGGGTTAGTATTAATGAAAGCGCTTTGAGTGGTCTTTGTGACTAGAAAAGCGCTATATAAGTGCAGGTTAGTTAGTTAGTTAGTTAGATGTTTCAAATGTTCCAAAACATCAATTCTTTTTCTGAATCAATTGTTCCAAATGATTCGATCTCTCGATCGTTCCATTTCTGCCATCACTAGACATCGACCATCAAAAGCAGAACCCATATTTATCCTGCTCCTTTGCCATGCCATACTTGAGAACGATTGGGAAACTGACGTTTGCCTTGAGACTCAGGTATTTAGCTGAATAATTCACTACCTGGCAACCCAACAACCCAAAATGAGACATGGCACGTAACATCAAGCTAGCAATACTATTGGCTGTGACACCCTCACTGGACTTCCGTGTCTGTCTTACTCCAGCAGCTGGATGTAAATATTTTTATTATTATCAACCCACCAAAAATTACAAATTTTTTTTTTTATCAATACACTAATTTTTAGAAGAACATTAAGACTTACACTGTGCACGTTTCTAAACACTTTGTTGATGTATTATTTTTTTAAAAAATCTTTGTTTTCATGAAAATCTTCTAGATTTCATCTTTAAAAGAAACAATTGCACATTTACAAAAAGTCAAGTTTACTAGAGAAAAGTTGCAAATTTAGTGAGAAAAATATGTAAATTTACAAGAAAACGCATCTATTATAAAAAGGTTACAAATTTACATGAAAAAAATACAGATTTAAGTTGCAAAAACAGCAGATTTATGAGGGAAAAGTGGCAAATATACAACAAAAAAGTTTTACATTTACAAAGTAGAAAAGCACTCATAGAGCGCATACCTCCGCCAAGGCTCCTTCCGTTTGTCATGGATCACCTCCAAAATGTAATGGGCTTGTGTGTAGGCCTATCGCCACTTGTGGTGAAAATTGCATCCAAGTCTGTCCATTAGTTTTGGAGTTTTGTGGCTGACAGACTGTGAGAAGAGCCTTGGCTGAGGTATGCATTCCCAGATCATTCCCAAAATGTAATGGGTTCCTCTCTAGGCCAAGAACCACCTGTGGTGAAAATTTCATCCAAATCCATCCAGTAGTTTTTGTGTAATCCTGCTGCACAAATACAAACAAAGCCCTTGGTGGAGGTATGCACTCTCAGATCATCACCAAAATCTAATCATCTGTTCCCTGTGCCATTACACACCTTTCCTGAAAATTTCGTCAAAATCCGTTTATAACTTTTTGAGTTATGTTGGTAACAGACAGACAGACAGACAGACAAATGGCAGTAAAAGCATTACCTCCTTGGCCGAGGTAATAAACTCAAGTGTTGCAGTTGTATCCATCTCCTCCATCTCCAAACTCCCAGGCTGCGGGCGTTGCAATTCATCGCACAACCGTGTACGACCCACAGGCCAATGGGTTATGCGAGCGTTTTCATAGATCACTGAAAGCAGCACTCAGGGGTTCACTGACAGATGCAAATTGGGTAGACAGGTTGCTGTGGGTTTTATTGGGGTTGTGCTCCGCGGCAAAAGAGGATTTGGAAGCTTCCCCAGCAGAGAGCTTGTTTTTGCGCAGCCCCTATGGCTGCCCGGGGAATTTCTGCCAAATAATCCCACGCCGGACAGCTGCCCGTCTCAGCTTTTGCAATTCAATTCAATTCAATTCAATTCAACTTTATTTATATAGCGCCATTTCACAACAACAGTCATCTCATAGCACTATCAACTGTAGGGGGGAACCCCCACAGTTGCAGAAAGACCCCAGCAATCAGGTGATCCCCTGTGAGCAAGCACTTGGCGACGGTGGAGAGGAAAAACTCCCTTTTAACAGGAAGAAACCTCCAGCAGAACCAGGCTCAGGGAGGGGCATTCATCTGCTGCGACTGGCTGGGGGGTGAGGGGACAGAGAAGATGAAAAGAACAGACATGTAGAGAGCAAACAGCATGATGGGGACTCAATCTATGGGAGAGAACAAACAAATGTTAATGACCAGCAAAAAAAAATACTTCATAGAGAGTGAGGAAAGGAGTGAGGCCCAGTGCATTACTGGAGGTCCCCCGGCTGACTAAACCTATTAGCAGCATAACTAAGGGAGGGTTCAGAAACACATGATCCCTTCCTAATTGTAGGCTATATCAAAAAGGTAGGTTTTAACCCTAATCTTAAAAACAGAGATCGAGTCTGACTCCCGAATCCAGATTGGCAGCTGATTCCACAGGAGAGGAGCTTGATAACTGAAGGCTCTGCCTCCCATTGTACTTTTGGAGATTCTAGGTATTACAAGTAGTCCTGCATTTTGGGAGCGTAGTGCTCTGTTAGGATAATACGGTAGTATCAGATCTTTTAAATAAAAAGGAGCCTGATTGTTTAGAGCTTTGTAAGTAAGAAGAAGGATTTTAAACTTAATTCTAAACTCTATGGGAAGCCAATGAAGGGAGGCCAGAACCGGAGAGATATGATCTCTCTTTCTAGTACCTGTTAAAACTCTTGCTGCAGCATTTTGGATCAGCTGAAGACTTTTTAAAGATGTTTTAGGACAACCTGATAATAAAGAATTACAATAATCTAATCTCGAGCTAACAAAAGCGTGGATCAGTTTCTCAGCATCACTCTGAGACAAGATGTTCCTAATCTTGGCAATATTACGCAAATGATAGAAGGCAGTCTTAGAAACAAATTTAATATGTGAATTGAAGGACAAATCCTGATCAAAAATAACTCCAAGGTTCCTCACAGAGCTATTAAGAGAAAGAGTAACTGCATCCAAACTGAAAGTTTGATTTGGAAAGGAATTTCTAAGGTTTTTTGGACCAACAAGAATGACTTCAGTCTTATCTGAATTTAATAGCAGGAAATTACAAGTCATCCAAGCTTTGATTTCCTTAAGACAGGCTTCTAACTTGGCTAATTGATTACTATCATCTGGCTTCATTGACAGGTATAATTGTGTGTCATCTGCATAACAATGAAAAAGTATACAGTGCTTTCTAATAATGTTGCCTAACGGAAGCATATATAAACTAAAAAGAGTAGGGCCTAGCACAGATCCCTGTGGAACTCCATGACTAAGCTTTGAGTTGAAAGAAAACTCATTATTTACATGAACAAACTGCAACCTATCAGATAAATAAGATCTAAACCACTGCAACGAAGTTCCATAAAGTCCAACATAGTGTTCTAATCTATCAAGTAGAATATTATGATCGATAGTATCAAAAGCTGCACTAAGGTCTAAAAGGACAAGTACAGAAACTAGTCCATTATCAGATGCAATGAGGAGGTTGTTAGTGACCTTCGCTAAGGCTGTTTCAGTACTATGATGGATTCTAAACCCAGATTGAAACTCTTCAAGTAAACCATTTCCCTGCAGGTGGTCGAATAATTGCGTAGCAACAACTCTTTCTAAGATTTTTGAAATGAAAGGGAGATTAGAGATTGGTCTATAGTTAGCTAAAGCTCCTGGATCTAGCGTTGGCTTTTTGAGTAAGGGTTTAATCACAGCTGTTTTAAAAGCCTGCGGTACATGGCCTAAAGTTAATGAAGAATTGATTATATGAAGAATAAAGCTACCAATAAGTGGGAAGACTTCTTTAAATAACCTAGTAGGAATAGGGTCTAAAAGACAAGTTGAAGGTTTGGATGAGGAAACTATTTTGTCTAACTGACAAAGGTTGATTGGAGTAAACTCATCAAGACAGACATCAAAAGAAGGAGTTGTAGTAGTTACAGTATTTAAGTTAACTGTGGGAAGAATCTGATTGATTTTATCTCTGATGGATGAAATTTTATAATTGAAAAAGTTCATAAAGTCCTGACTAGTAAGCTCTAAGGGAATGCTAGGATTGACAGAGTCCTGACTCTTTGTCAACCTGGCTACAGTACTGAAAAGAAACCTGGGATTATTCTTGTTCTCTTCTATTAATGCAGAGTAATAACTTGTTCTAGCTTTTCTAAGAGATTTTTTATAAATTAAAAGATGATTTCTCCAAGCTAAATAGATTTCATCTAAATTAGTAGAGCGCCATTTTCTTTCTAATTGACGAGTCTTCTGTTTTAAGCTACGAGTTTCTGTGTTGAACCAAGGAGTTAGAAATCTCTGATTAGACTTTTTCTTTTTTAAGGGGGCCACCAAGTCTAGAGCCTGATGCAGAGAAGCTGAAACACTATCCACCATGTTATCAATTACAGAAGGAGCAAGCTGTCTATAGCTTATTTCCGTTGTGTTGACACATGGCATAGAGGAAACAATCTGCATAAATTTGGAAACAGCATCATCTGAGAGGCATCTACTGTAATAATATTTTTCTTTAGGAGCCAAATAGTCAGAAATAGTAAAATCAAAGGTTAACAGACAATGGTCTGACAGTACAGGGTTATGAGGAGACACTACAAGATTTTCTATTTCTATGCCATATGTCAGAACAAGGTCCAATGTATGGTGGAGGTAATGAGTAGAATTTCCTACTTTCTGAGAAAACCCAATCGAGTCTAATATTGAATTAAATGCTACATTAAGGCAGTCACTATCTACATCCACATGTATATTAAAGTCCCCTACTATAATTATTCTATCAGATTTCAGCACTAAATCAGCTAAGAAATCAGCAAATTCGGATAAAAATTCTGAGTAGGTTGATGGGGGACGATAAACTATGGCAAATAAAATTGGGTTTAACCTAAAATTGCTAAAGTGCCCAATACTGAGGACCAGGCCCTCAAAGGAATTATAACATGTTTTTTGCTTTACATTAACTAGTAATTTGGAATGGTAAATTGTTGCTACTCCTCCTCCACGACCAGAACTTCTGGGATTTTGACAGTTTAAATAACCAGAGGGAGTTGATTCATTTAAACCAACATAATCCTCTTGCCCTAACCAAGTCTCTGTAAGGGAAATGAAATCAATCTGATGATCAATTAACAGATCATGGACTAACAGAGACTTGGGAGTTAGAGACCTAATATTTAGTAAACCACATTTAATTTTTAAATTATGAGGAGGAACAGAGGCCAAATCATTCAATTTAGAGGCTTTATGTTTAATTTGAGTTTTACCAATGTTTTGCTTTATCACTTTGGGATGCTTATGCATTATATTTTTATTGACTTTGGAGGGAGCAGACAATGATTCTCTGATGGGGAAGACAGGGGCTAAGCTGAGGGGTGGCGGATGAAGAGAAGCTGCAGAGAGGCGTGTAAGACTGCGACTCTGCTTCCTGGTCCCAACTCTGAGTAGTTTTGCAGCATAGCCCACCACTGTTTTCCGCGTGCTTTTGTGCCTAAAACTTTGAAGAACGCAGAGTATGTGTTCGTCAGACACGACGACCAGCGCCCTCCATTGCGCCTGCACACATGTTGAAAATGGCCCTATCTCACAATGTTAAAGAATCCTTTAAAAAATTCCTGGATCCAAACGGTGATCCAGATCATCCCCAAAATTTAATCAGTTCTTCCTTGTACCATTTCCAACAATGCCTGAAAGTTTCATCGAAATCCGTCCAAAACTTTTTGAGTTATCTTGCTAACCATCAGACAGACAAACAGACAGACGCCGGCAAAAACATTACCTCCTGGCCTGCGGCCTGGCGGAGGTAATAAATGTAAAACGTGCTGAAGTAAATTAATGAGAAAGAGTTACACATTTTTGAGAAAAGCTGCAAATTTTAAAGAAAAAAAAATGTCCCCCCTGGACCCCCTTGATTTACGCCCATGTCACCAGGCAGTTCTGCTGTGGGAGGAGCTGGTGAAGGCAGCCACTTTAAGAACAGACTTTCACAACTCTGTTGCTTTTCGTTGTTGTGTCATTGATGTAACACAAATCCTGCTTGCAGCTTGATATGACGATTTCAGTGCATTTATTGTTCTTACAGCACGATGGTGCAGTGGTTAGCACTGTTGCCTTACAGCTAGAAGGTTCCTGGTTCGAATCCCCAGGCTGGCAGGGGTTGGAACCTTTCTGTGTGGAGTTTGCATGTTCTCCTTGTGCTGCGTGGGTTTACTCCGGGGGCTCCGGTTTCCTCCCACAATCCAAAGACATGCATGTTAGGTTAATTGGCTGTTCTAAATTGTCCCTAGATATCTGTTTCCTATAGGCCCTTAGAATAGAGGGTTAGTACTAGTGAAAGCGCTTTGAGTGGTCTTTGTGAGTAGAAAAGCGCTATATAAGTGCAGGTTAGTTAGTTACCTCTGAATTTTGAGGAAATGTCTCTTCAAAATTTATGGGGCGGCACTGTGACGGAGTGGTTAGCACTGTGGCAGCACAGCAACTCACCCTTGGCCGGGGGATCCTGGGTTCGATCCCAGCCCCCGACCAACAGTGATCTGTGTGGAGTTTGCATGTTCTCCCCGTGTCTGCGTGGGTTTACTCCGGGATTTCTCCAGTTTCCTCCCACATGCCAAAAACATGTAAGTTAGGTTAATTGGCATCAAACTGGGGATTCTAAATTGTCCTTAGGTATGACTGTGAGAGTGAATGGTTGTCTGTCTCTCTGTGTTGGCCCTGCAATGGACTGGCGATCTGTCCAGGGTGTACCCTGCCTCTCGCCCAAAGATGCTGGGATAGGCTCCAGCCCCCTCAGGACCCGAAAAGGATTAAGCGGAAGAAGATGAATGAATGAATGCTCTCATAACGCCTTTTGAAATTGTAAATTTAACCATAGCTGTGGTCTCCTGGCACATTAAGCACAATGGTATTGTGCTGGTAGGAGGGAGAACATGCGCAAATTGCTCAGTCCATTCGTCTTTGAATTGCCGATTTTCACTGTCCACGTTTGTTTTAGCAGCAAATTTGGACCATGCCATTTTTGTTCAATCTAGGCTCCCGCTGCTGGCTACCGCTCCGAAAGTGAAAGTAAAAGAGCGCCGCTCGGTTGCAGCCACTCTCACGCTGACAGGCTGTCAGTGCATCTGTGATGATGGGTTTTATTGTGAAGTGTGGTGTGATGACGCCGCCTTCCAGGTGCGCCATCACATCGCCCTATAAATAGAGGCGCCACCATTTCGGGCTTTCTCTTGCCCGGATGACCCCACACTGTGTAGCACCTGGTATATAGCAACCTGTTTAATAATAAAGTACCGTTCCAGTACAACCTCTCGTCCGTCTCCTTTTGTGCCAGGTTTGTGGACATAACATTTGGCGACTGAGGATTAACCAATGGAGGCGTGCGTCAGACCACTGTGGCCTTTCCTGGAGCTTGCCGGGGAGCCACCGGTCCCGTGGCCCAGCGGGTGGAGGCTTTTGAAAACTACCTCACAGCATTAGACCGAGGGAAGCTGGATAAGGTGAGAACGCTTGCGCTGCTTGTCCATAACCTTGGCATCAAAGGCCCGAGAATTCTATGGATGCTCGGCATGACGGACTCGTATGAGGACATCGTGGAGCTAATGGCTAACCACTTCACCACTCCGGATAGCTTGACGGTACAACAAATTCAGTTTCACCAGAGACGCCAGGGAGTCGGTGAACCTATTCACCAGTTTGTCGCTGACCTAAGACAGTTAGCCAGTGTGTGCCATTTTGGGCACGAGATGGTGTGGGACCAATTGGCTGAGCACACGTGTAATGCCACAATACGGGTTGGTTGCTAACGGCACCCAATGACTCAGCGCTAGCTCGGGCAGTTGAGCTAGCTCTTCAGCTAGAGGCTGTGGATAAGCTAACCTCGGAGTTAAATTAGTGCCAGTCTCAGAAGACACCAGAAGGGATGACATCAGTGAATGCAGTGGACTCAGAGGATGAAGGGAGCATGGCGGATGACTACGAGGCGTATGCAGTGAGCCGTAGGTCTGCTCCGAAGGACCCCATCTGTGGGGGTTGTGGGTCCCCGATGCACCAGAGTTATGCGTGAGCATGCCTAGCAAGAGGGAAGTGGTGCAGCAAGTGTCGGTGCATGAATCAATTTGCCAGAATGTGTCAGTCTCCAGCATCGTGGAGCCCGCCAAGTAGACCAGCCTGCCTGCCTACAACGACCATCCACTCGGTGAGTGCTAAAGCCAGTGGGCTTTCCTACTGCATGGTGGAATTGGACAGTTAGCTTTGCCATTAATACTCAACATGGTGATGGTGCGGTCGGTGCTAAATTGGGCTACGGTAAAAAAGTTTTTCCCAAGGGGCGCTGCTGAGTTGATGAGGATGTAAGATGTGCCTTGCAGTTGCTTTGCCGGATCTGTGACTTTTTTCCATTTTTTCTGCACCAAAATACAAATATCCATCTGCTCCTTTTTGTAATAGTTTTCAGGTCAACTTGGAGTTATAATCTAAAGCAATATCGATGGCAGGATGGACCAAATCCGATGCTAAAGCAGGCCGTGCAAGGCCTTCACCATCTCCTGACTCTGACCCCAGCGGCCAACGTGAAAGCCAAGATGCTAATGGTGCTCTGTTGCTACAAATGAAGCAGATGTTGGGACGAAATGCGTTCAGACATTGTCACTATATTCAACGCTATCGTATCCAAGACAGTTAAAAGGAAAATTACGGTTGAATTAATACCTCTGGGGAAAAAAAAAAAATCATCTCGCATGACACAATAACTGACCTCGAGCGCTTGGCTGACGATCATGATGCTAAAATAACTGAGCTGCAAGCTGACGTTAGCACGCTAACTACACTGGTGGATTCTCTTTCCAAAAAATGTGACCTGGAAGGATGATCAAGATAAAATAACATCTGCTTGATATGTGTACCAGAGGGCTTGGAAGGTGATCGAGCCACCGAGTTTACAGCAAAACTCTTACAAGACCTGCTTGGGCTGGATGAGAAGTCTATTCTGGATAGGGCCCATTGGATCCTGTGCCCCAAACCGGGAGACAGAGAGCCTCCTTGTCCCTTTGTCATTTGGGTTAATTTGTTCCAGGTTCGTAATCAGATCCTTCTATCTTTCCAGACTTCACTCTGACTGTGGCTAAAAAATGAGCAGTGTTTGCTAAGGTAAAGAAGGAACTGCACTCCTGCCCAAATGTTAAGTTTGGGCTAACTTACCCAGTTATACTACGAATCACTCTTCCCAGCGGCCAGACCTACCGGTTTGACGACCCAGTTGCTGCAGCGGACTTCATTGATAAAAACATTAAAAAAGCCATTAATCCAGACTTGATTTAGCCATCGGGCTAATTTGCTAGCCAGCAGCTACAACTACATTTCCCATGATTCCAGGAGTACTCAGGATCAACGCTGGCAGTACGTCAGTGATGGTGACTTGAGTATATCGCTGCCTTTCTTTTTGAGACTATCTGCCTATTTTACTCCTACATTGGATCTTTAACTTTTTTTTTGGTATTTTAGTATTTGGTATTTGTTTTCTTTTTTGAATTGATCACAGTTTTCTATTCACTTATAGACCATTTTGTCTTTGAGCTGCTAACTAATTACATATATTTTGCATTTGGTGCACTTTATTTTTATTTTTGATAATATTTGGTCATATTTCTATGGTTTGCAAATGTAGTTCCCCAGTGTAAGTGGAACATGACACCTAGGCTAGTTTTTGGTGTGATTGTTTTGTTCTGGTGTGTGTGTGTGTGTGTGTGGGGGGGGGGGGGGTCAAGGTGCACATTTCAGTTGGGGAGATGCTTCTGCTATGTTTTGGGGTTTGGTGGGTTTTTTTTTTCTTTTTTGTTCCTTTTTATTTTCTCAGCCAGCCACTGTTATTTTCAACATACCTCTTCTAGCTTTTTCCCACTAGTTTTATTTGATGTCAGTGGCTCACTCTAATTACTTGCCACTGTCAGGCAGAGATAATATTAAGTTCATAAGCTTTAAATGTAAAGGACTTAACAATCCAATTAAGCGCAGTAAGGTTTTACACCATCTTCAACATCTTGGTGCTCAGGCAGTTTTTTTTTTTTTTTTTTACAGGAGATGCGCCTCAGTATCTCTGACCATCCAAAGCTGAAGAAAACCTGAATGGGACAGGTCTATCATTCTTCCTTCTTGGGCAAATCTAGAGGTACAGCCATTCTGTTTAACAAATCTGTTTCATTTTCACACTCTGGCACCATATCTGATCCAAACAGCAGGTTTGTGGTGGTCACAGGTAATACCTTTGTCATCCTAGCCAGTGTCTATGCCCCTAATTATGATGACGATTCTTTTTTTAAGAACTTGTTCCCTTTGATTCCAGATGTGTCCTCACACTTTCTGATACTAGGGGGAGGGACTTTAATTGTTGAATTGATCCTCAGTTTCACCGCTCCTCTTCAAAAATCTGTAACCCTTCCAAATCAGCTAAGGTAATACAATCTTTTATACAGGAGTTTGGGGTCTCGGATGTCTGGCGTTGTCAAAGTCCCACAAAAAGAGCATACTCTTTTTTTTTTTTTTCTCATGGTCATCATACATTTACTCGTATAGATTTCTTTTTAGTTGACAACAGACTTCTGTCTTTAGTTTCTGACTATAAATACGAAGCCATCGTTATTTCAGACCATGCCCCAGCTTTGATGAACATACACTTTAAAAACGTACCCAATAATTTCTCACCATGACGTCTTAACACTCGCTTACTTTTAAGTGAAGACTTTGTTAATTTTATTTCCCAACAGATTGACTTTTTTCTCAGTCTAAATAAAGCCACTGATGTGCCTGCCTCTCTATTATCGGAAAATTCAAAAGCATATATAAGAGGGGAAATAATTTCTTATGCGGGACATGAGAAAAGAGTTGGGAAGCAAAAAGCAGCCGATTTAACACATCGCATAGCTCAACTTGATAATCTTTATGCTACTTCTCCCTCCCCTCATATCTACAAGGACCGTCTTTCCTTACAGGCTGAGTTTGATGTTCTTATGTCTCACCGTACCATGGAACTTTTACTGCAGTCGCATTCCAACTTTTTTGAACATGGGGACAAGGCCGGTAAATTTTTGGCCCACCAGATTCGTCAGGCATCATCTCACCATATTCGTAGTCTTCAAACTGAAACAGGCATCACTTTTGACCCTTTAGAACTTAATAAAGCATTTCAAAGAATTTTATTCATCTCTTTACTCTTCAGATAGGACCTCTGCCACTCATGATCTTGATGATTTCTTCAACGATCTAGACATACCCCCATAAACCTAGACCAAGCTAATGAATTAGAGAGACCCATCTCACTTTCTGAACTTACTGCGGCTATGTCATCCCTACAGAATAGTAAAAGTCCTGGACCAGATGGCTTTCCTTCTGAATTTGACAAAAAAAGTTTGGCATAAGCTTGGGGCTTTGCTACTAGACATGTTTAATGAATCTTTTCTCCTTGGCCATCTTCCACAAACTCTTAATCAGGCTTCCATTTCAGTGCTTCTTAAAAAAGGCAAGGACCCTCTGCTCTGCTCGTCATATCACCCCATTAGTCTGCTGAATATAGACTTTAAGATATTATCTAAGCTTTTTGCACTACGTCTAGAACCTGTTCTTCCATGTATTATATTACCTGACCAAACTGGATTTTTTAAAAATAGACACTCTTTCTTGAATCTCATATGCTTGTTTAATATTATTTATAACACTCACACAGCAGATACTCATGAAGCTTTAATTTCTTTAGATGCTGAGAAGATGTTTGATAGATTAGAGTGGAACTTCCTGTTTTACACTTTAGGTAAATTGGGCTTTAAGACTGATTTCATATCATGAATTAAATTATTGTATTCCTCCTCGTAGGCCTCTGTTAGAACCAATAATACTCAGTCTGACTACTTTCACCTCTCTCACTCAACTCGGCAGGGCTGTCCATTAAGTCCCCTACTTTTTGCAGTTGCAATAGAGCCCCTAGTGATAACGCTCCGAATTATTTCGCAGATCTCGGGCATTTCTCGGAATGGGGTTGAAATTAAGGTTTCCCTTTATGCAGATGACTTTCTTTTATCCGTTTTAAATTTACCATCCTCTGTTCCAGCTGCTCTCACTATTTTTCAGGTGTTTGGTTGAATATCTGGATATAAGCTAAATCTGAATAAGAGTATAATTTTTCCTATTAATAAGGAAGCTACTGAGTATCCGTTATCGGCCTTTCCTTTTAAAGTTGCCAACCACAGTTTTACTTACCTTGGTGTACAGGTCACTTTAAAATTCGATGGCCTCTGTAAAGCTAATTTTGCCCCCCTAATATTAAAAATCCAGGAGGATTGTGAGCATTGGTCTCTGCTCAATTTATAGCTTTGTGGCACACATCAACTGTGACTAACTACTAGAGGGCGAATGAGCACGCAGCGACCGGCAGCTGGTGAAAAAAGTCCGACGTCTGTGTGTCTGTTTTTACGCACTTTAATGTGTTTTAACGAAATTCTCTGTGTCGTTTTTGTCCTTGAATGTTTGTGGACTACATAACGAAGAGCTCCCTGGTTCCATCAGTATGGATCTCCTCCTTATTTTTGCACTGTTGCTTCTTTCCTACCGGCTCTTTGTCTCTGAGGTCAGAAGAATCACAATCATGCCGGGAAGAATACAGTATTCCAGAGACATGTTACTGCATTTAAACATGGATAATGCAGCATCGGTGAGTGAGTCTGTGCCACAACTGCCGGACTTTATTTTAAGAGATTTTCATGGACACAGCGATGAAAAGAGAGACAAGAGGAGGAAACGCGGAAAGCGTGGAGGTGTAAAATTAAGACTGAGGAGGCATCAGTTTAACAGCATTCCTCTTCCTTCCATGATTATGGGGAACGTTCAATCCCTGAGAAATAAAGTGGATGAAATTCAAGGGAATGTACGCTATCAGAAGGACTTCAAGAACTGCTGTGTCATGGCTTACACGGAAACGTGGCTTACGGCGCATGACCCGGATGTGGTCCTGTGGATTGAGGGCTTTGGAGCCCCACTTCGCTCGGATTGGCAGGAAGAGGTAACGGGGAAACGTCAGGGGGGCGGCGTATGTTTATATATTAATAAACAGTACTGTACATCTGTCACGGTCAGAGAGCGCATCTGTACACCTGATGTGGAGCTTCTATCCGTGTCACTACGCCCCTTTTATCTGCCCCGTGAGTTCCCCCAATTTTTCATCACGACTGTGTACATTCACCCGAGGGCAGATGCTGACTCCGCCTCCAGCACCATCTTTGATGTGGTACAGCGGCTGCAGTCTATTTCCCCAGAGGCTCCAAACTTTATTCTTGGGGATTTTAACCATGTTTCTTTAAAGAAGACACTTAAAAACTTTTATCAGTATGTCTCCTGCCCAACCAGGCGAAAAAAGAGATCGGACCTGTGCTATGGATCCATTGAGAGGGCCTATAAATCACTTCCCCTTCCTCCTTTAGATCCTCAGACCACAACTGTGTACATTTGCTGCCCACATATAAAACTGCTCTCAGAAGAGACAAGGCGAAGACCAGAGACATAGATGTGTGGACAGAGGATTCAGTGCACTGCCTCCAGGAATGCTTTAACTGTACAGACTGGGAGGTGTTCACACTGTCCTGCGGGGATGATTTGGACTCTTTAGTGGATGTAATATGCTCATACATGACTTTCTGTAGAGACATGATCGTTCCACGTAAACGTGTCAAAATATATCCCAACAACAAGCCATGGGTTACAAAATCAGTTAAATCCTGCTTACAGAGGAAAGCATTTGCCTTTAAACAGGGGTCTGTTTCTGAGCTACAGGTTGCAACAAAAGAGCTGAAGTCCAAAATTTTAAGAGCAAAACAGAATTATAAATCAGAGTTGGAAAGCAAGATGGCAACAAAGAAACTTGGTTCAGCCTGGGCCAGTATGAAAACTATTGCAGGCCTTCAGAGCACAGAGCGCAGTAATTGTGTGTTTTTAGATGGTTTTAATTCAGACACAGAGCTGGCTAATGCTCTTAATTGTTTTTATGGTCATTTTGATTCCTCTGATTTTAGCACAGAAACCCAAGATTTGAAGCAGAAACTCAAAGACAATCAGCACTTTAATATTGAGGTGCAGGATATTAAAAGGGCGTTCTGTGCTGTAAAAGTGAGCAAAAGTCAGGGCCCTGATAATATATGTGGGTGTTTGGTAAAGTCCTGTGCACATGAATTGAGTCCTGTATTTCACTACATTTTCAATAAGTCCTTACAGACACAACATGTGCCTAAGATCTGGAAAGATGCCGTGGTTGTCCCCGTTCCAAAATCCAGCTGTCCTAAAATGGTAAACGACTTTAGACCAGTTGCTTTGACTTCAATTTTAATGAAAATTTTTGAAAAACTGGTCAGATTTGAGGTCCTAAAGCAGACTGAGCACGCATTGGATCCTCTGCAGTTTGCCTATAGGCCTCACAGAGGAGTGGAGGATGCCACTGTCACTCTGCTTAATATGCTTTTTGAACATCTGGATTTTAATGGGACACACGCAAGGCTTTTATTTGTAGACTTTTCTTCCGCCTTTAATACAATCCAACCTCATATTTTAGTTGAAAGGCTCCTGCAACAATTTGATCTGAGCAATAATCTGGTGGGTTGGATTCTGGATTTTTTAACCAACAGGACACAGAGAGTAAGGGTCAATGATACAATGTCTGACCATCTACATCTTTTATTGGGTTTTAGACTTTTGAGTTTTTAACCTCTTTGACTAGTCTTTAACTTTTTAAAATGACCCTTCTCTCTTAGGGCAGCACGGTGGCGGAGTGGCTTGCACTGCGGAAGCACAGCAACTCACCCTTGGCCGGGGGATCCTGGGTTCGATCCCAGCCCCCAACCAACAGTGATCTGTGTGGAGTTTGCATGTTCTCTCCTTGTCTGCGTGGGTTTACTCCGGGATTTCTCCGGTTTCCTCCCACATGCCAAAAACATGCAAGTTAGGTTAATTGGCATCAAACTGGGGATTCTAAATTGTCCTTAGGTATGAATGTGAGAGTGAATGGTTGTCTGCCTCTCTGTGTTGGCCCTGCGATGGACTGGCGATCTGTCCAGGGTGTACCCTGCCTCTCGCCCAAAGATGCTGGGATAGGCTCCAGCCACCCACCCACCCCCCAATCTCTGGTTTTTCTCTCATCTCTTTGTCTTATATCCTGATAGATGGAGCCTTGAGCATTTTTATCATGTTTGTAGTCAGCTTCATGTGTGCCTGTGTTTATGTTGAATGTAATTGTAGTTTGTAAATACGGATGTCACCTGACTGCAAAACAAATCTACCTATGGGTACAAATAAAGTAACCTGAACCTGAACCTGAACCTGAACTGTGTCAAAATGAACATTTTTCCCCGCTTTATATATTTATTTCAATGTATACCCCTGTTCTTTCCTGGATCCTTTTTTCCGTAAAGTAGATAGCCTCATCTTAGGATTTATTTGGAATGGAAAAGTTCCTAGGCTATGTAAACAATACCTACAAAGGCCCAAGCATATGGGGGGGATGGTGCTGCCTAATTTTAGATTATACTATTGGGCTGCTAATATTAGAACACTAAATTATTGGCTTCAACTTGATAACAACTCGCCACCCCCTTGGTTTGTGATTGAAGTAAATTCTGCCCATCCTGTATCCTTAAAGGCATTGTTACATGCTCCTCTCAGTAGTAATTCCTCTCCCTACGCTAAAAATGTGATTGTTAAATCATCCTTACGGATCTGGGCTCAGTTTAAATGCTATTTTGGTTTGCAGTCCTTTTCTGCCCTTGCTCCTTTAACGGCCAACCATTTTTTCCTCCTTCCTTATTAGATGGGGCATTCACCTTGTGGTCATACCATGGCATTAATGCAATTAAAGACTTATATCTAAATAACATTTTTACATCCTTCCAACAACTTTGAGAAATTCTTTCTGCCCAAGACCCACTTTTTTAGATATTTACAGGCCCAAAGTTTTAGAAGTAATATTTTTCCTACATTTCCCAATCTTTCAAACACTACGACCTTAGATTCTTTTTTTGAACCACTCTCCTCATTCCGTTTCAAAGTGAAATGCCGGTTCCACGTTGTCGACGCCGTGAAGGGCTTAAATGACATTAACAACCGGTTTAACCTCTGGATTATCTTGGCGACGTTGAGCCTTTGGTGGTATATTGACTTGGCCGTTTAATATAAAGCTGGACTCTTCAACACTTGAGACTTTTAACTGGAACAGTTTAACATTTTGTATGGAATCTGGTCCGTCTCATAAGTGGTAATTGGAATGTGTGAGTGCAGGTGATCTGCAGGCAGAACTTCATGAAGGAATCCAAAGATTTTTATTCTTAAACGCTCCCAATTGTATTCAGATTGATTGTTTTTGTTCAAGTCTTAATTAAGTAGGTTGCAAATACTCTGCTTGTTTGAATTAAGATCTAAATGCGATCAAAAGAAATTGTATGTTAAATGACATATTGTATGATAGAGTGTAGTTAAAAATGTACTTTTAAGTCAGTTAACATTATTCTTAAAATGATGTTTTAAAAACTCAATCAGAAAGTGGCCATAAGGACTGGAAGAGAAGCGGAAAAAAATAGAAAAATCAGCAAAATTTAAAACAATGTGTCATGGGTTTAAGTTTCCCCTGAAGTTTGTTTCCTGAAATTGTGACTTAGATTAACCACTATAATTCAATAAGTGACTCCGTGAAACACTCATGGCTGCTCTGTTCATTCACAGACCAGAAAATCCACGCTGTTACCCTGTTAAATCAAAGGGAATCTTCATTCTTTTGCATGTGCCATCGGAACTGCCTCCAGATCAACGCAAGGAAAACTAAGGAGCTGGTGGTGGACTGCCGCAGGCAAGGACAACCCCTCACAGCACCAGTAAATATACAGGGAACTGACATCGAGATGGTGACATCCTACAAGTACCTGGGTGTTCATCTGAACAATAAACTAGACTGGTCACACAATACTGACACACTCTACAAGAAGGGACAGCGCAGGCTGTTCCTACTGAGGAGACTAAGATCTTTTGGTGTACAAGGGGCGCTGCTGAAGACATTCTACAACACGGTGGTGGCATCAGCCATCACTTTTGGAGTGGTCTGCTGGGGCAGTGGCGTTACAGCAGCCGATAGGAAGAGACTGAACAAACTGATCAAGAAAGCTAGCTCCGTCCTGGGGCAACGCCTTGACCCAGTGGAGGAGATGGGAGAGAGAAGGATAGTGGCTAAACTGTCATCTCTGCTGGAGTCCGAGTTCCACCCTATGCAGGACATACTGAATGCACTGAGGAGCTCATTTAGCAGCAGACTACACAATCCTAGGTGCACAACCGAGAGGTTTCGCAGGTCCTTCCTACCTACGGCTGTCAGACTGTACAACCTAAGCAGGGCTGCTCGCAGAGATAGCAAAAAGACGTGACAACCTAATAGTATTGAATGCAAAAGACACAATAGACTTACACAATGGTCCCCTCCGGTATACAACTAGGAAAATACCGGTCGCTACGGAGGGTGATAATATGTATGGGTACATAATCATTCCATGTAGGATAACTAAGTAGACGGTTATGCTGTTTCATTGCATCTAGCTACAATGCTCTGCACTGTGTGTTTATATATTTGTATATTTATTCCATCTAGCGACAATGCTCCACACTGTGTGTATTTATATATTTGTAGAAGCATGCTCAAATAACGAGGCTGAGTTTCAGTCATAAAACCAGCTTTATTTGATAGAACGCAGCTTCTAGCATTCTCAAATCAGGAAAGAGAAAGAATCATACTTCAACACCCTTTTATACATTTCCAGCATCAGAATTCAAGTCACATGGTGTCTTCAGTCAACATACAGTTACAAAGCATCCCCTTGAAGCTTCACCATTGTCTCTCATTTCCTGATGAACCGGAATACCCTCCGGGGCGTCTTCTGTGGGACAAAGAGACAAATCTCACACTTCCTTGTTACCTCCTGTAGATTCGAGTCCTCAGTCCTTGCAGACGTGACACCCCACAATACACATTCAGTCCTGTCTCTGTGGCAGCGTGAGCCCACAATGTGTGTCGGCCACACTACCCCCCCCCAAACGTCTAGTAAGGCAAAATCTGCATGGCATAACAAAAAGAAAAACACAAAGCACTCCATACATCGCTAATCAATCCACCAACTGCCTAGGTTTTAATCTTCTGCCGAATCTGCTGCAACCTGGCTTGGCTGCACCTGCAACATCTCTCTGCACCTGTGGATTAAAGCCGTTAGCACCTCTCTGTGAAGACTTTGGAGAATGTCTCCTCGGCGGCCTGCCCCGGCGGGGGGGCCTCGCGAGCTGCACCTCCTCGTCAGCTAGAACAAAAGCGGGTTTGAGTCTGTTAATGCAAATCAGCTCCCGTCTGCCCCCTAAATCTAGCAGAAAATGCTTCTGCCCGGTCTCCAGCACTCGAAACGGTCCGTCGTAAAACGGCCGCAAACTTGGACGCTGGGCGTCATGTTTAACAAAAACAAACTCTGCGTTTTTTAAAGCCTTGGGCACAAAAACGTGTGGGAAACAGTGATGGACTGGGCCAGGAAGCGTGTTTGCTCCTGAGCCGCTCTGCCATGGCTGAGCGGGGGGGCCACTAGGTGCGGGATTATCAGGAAGAAATTCCCCGGGCAAACGAAGCGGTTGAGCGAAAACTAATTCAGCCGGGGAAGCGTGCAAATCTTCCTTAGGTGCAGAACGCAACCCTAATAAAACCCGGGCCAAACAAATTTCTCCCCCACCAATTTGATCGATGCGCGCACCCCCGGGTGCGCGAGAGAGTGGACCAAGTCAAAAACACGGCGACGCCACGCGGTTGGCACCACAGGGCGGGGCCGTCCCATGGAGGCATCGCAGATTAGCGGGGGCATACCGTTTTGTTGCACCCTGTGCTCCAGCCTTAACCCTGTTGGTCCAGACTGGAGCGCGCGCACGTCCGCGTCGTAAACCTGCTCCGCAGCCATAGCTGCATAATCTAACCCAACACAGACTGGGGCTGCGCGCGCTCCCGCATCGCTGCCTGGGCCCGCGGCCATGGCTACAGAGTCTGCCCCTATGGGGCTTGGCGGTGCTACTGCACGCGAGAGGCAGTCTGCTACAACATTGTGTTTACCCGCGACATGCTGAATATCAGTAGTAAACTCCGATATTGCGGCTAGTTGCCTTTGTTGCCGGCCTGACCAGGGTTCTGAAATTTTGGCCATCGCAAACGTTAGCGGTTTATGATCCACAAAAGCGGTGAAACGTCGCCCCTCTAACCAGAACTGAAAATGACGGATGGCCAAGTGTAGGGCCAAAAGCTCCCTGTCAAACGCGCTGTATTTCCGTTCACTATCGCGCAAGGTCCTGCTGAAAAACACGAGGGGTTGCCAGGTACCTGCCACAAACTGTTCAACTACCGCCCCCACCGCTACATCGGAAGCGTCAGTGGTGAGTGCCATGCGGGCTGTTGGAACTGGGTGCGCTAACAAAACTGCGTTTGCCAGGGCCGATTTGACCTGGGCAAAAGCGCGCTCCCGCTCCGGAGACCATTCAACTTTATTTGCGGGCTTTTGTTTTTTTAACGCGGTGTACAATGGCTGCATGAGTCGTGCTGCGCTTGGGAGGAAACGGTTGTAAAAATTAACCATCCCTAGAAACTCCTGAAGCGCCTTGACCGTTTGAGGTTGCGGAAAATCCGTTATGGCACGCACTTTATTTGGAAGGGGAACTGCTCCCTCTGCCGAAACGCGATGTCCCAAAAAATCAATCTGCGCCACCCCAAACTGGCACTTCGCTGGGTTAACTATCAACCCGTGCTCTGCCAACCTCTGGAAAACTGCTGTGAGGTGTTTTTCATGTTCGCCTTCGGACGTGCTGGCTACCAAAATATCGTCCAAATAAACGAACACGAAAGGCAGGTCGCGTAAAACTGCATCCATCATGCGTTGGAAAGTCTGCGCGGCCCCCTTGAGGCCAAAAGGCATGCGCAAGAACTCAAAAAGGCCGAAAGGCGTTATGACCGCTGTTTTGGGGACATCCTGCGCGCGCACTGGAACCTGGTGATAGCCGCGTACCAAGTCTATTTTAGAAAAAATGCACGCCCCCGCCAAATGAACAGAAAAATCCTGGATGTGCGGAATCGGGTAGCGGTCGTGAGCTGAAACGTTGTTCAACCTGCGGAAATCGCCGCAAGGTCGCCATGAGTGTCAGCCTTTGGGACCATGTGTAATGGCGAAGCCCAAGCGCTCTTGGAGCGTCTAACAATGCCTAGTTTTTCCAGATTAGTGAACTCCTCGCGCGCGATGGCCAGTTTAGCTGGGTCCAAGCGCCGAGCTTTTGCAAAAACGGGAGGGCCTGTGGTTGTTATGAAATGTTCTACCCCATGTTTGGCCACCGTTGCTGAAAACGTGGGGACTGTGAGTGCTGGAAACTGAGCAAGCAGAGTGTGAAACTTACCACCCGCGGCTGAGACGCTGGCATGTGCAGTTGGCGGGGCCACCCGAGCTGTGCAGGGAATAGAATGAAAGGACAGTGCATTAATCAGACGTCTATTAGCAAGGTCAACCAATAAACCATGTGAGCACAAAAAATCAGCCCCTAACATGTTGAAACTGACTGCTGCTACAATAAATGTCCACTCAAATGAACGGCCCTGTAAGTCTCGCTTGGCCAATCGGGGTGACTCTGCCAGGGCCACTCTCACTGCTGGTGGTAGGGTTCGGAGGAAAAGGTGGGCGAAAATGAATTCGCCATCCTCAGAGGCTTTGAGCTGCAGCATCTTCACCATCAGGTCCGCAGGTCTATCGTTTTCTGCCTCCGACAGTGCCAGGAGCCCCTCTGCTCGTTGTTGGACTGAGGGGGTGAAATGGCTGATCAGCGCGTCCTTCAATGCGCTGTACTTGTCGCTGTCTGGTGGATGATTAACCAGATCTTCCACTCTCTGGACCGTGTCGCTGTCCAGCTTCGCTACCATGTGGTAGAATCTTGTGTCATCGTTGAAGATTCTCCGGAGGTTGAACTGCGCCTCGATTGCGCTAAACCATGAGCGCGGGCTGTGCTGCCAGAAATCGGGCAGCCGGATCGTGGAGGCGGCCATCAGGCTGGCTTCCACCGAGCCCCGCTCGGGAGAATTCTGTCTGCTCATTTTCCGTCGTAGGTCACCAGTGTAGAAGCATGCTCAAATAACGAGGCTGAGTTTCAGTCATAAAACCAGCTTTATTTGACAGAACGCAGCTTCTAGCATTCTCAAAGCAGGAAAGAGAAAGAATCATACTTCAACACCCTTTTATACATTTCCAGCATCAGAATTCAAGTCACATGGTGTCTTCAGTCAACATACAGTTACAAAGCATCCCCTTGAAGCTTCACCATTGTCTCTCATTTCCTGATGAACCGGAATACCCTCCGGGGAGTCTTCTGTGGGACAAAGAGACAAATCTCACACTTCCTTGTTACCTCCTGTAGATTCAAGTCCTCAGTCCTTGCAGACGTGACACCCCACAATACACATTCAGTCCTGTCTCTGTGGCAGCGTGAGCCCACAATGTGTGTCGGCCACATATTTATATATTTATTCCATCTAGCTACAATGCTCTGCACTGTCTATATATTTATATATTTATATGTACATATGTATACTCGCTGCTCTTGTTTTTTCTTGTCTTCTGATTGTTGCTCTGAGTGTTGCTATCCCTGTGCTGTTGCAATCCTGGAATTTCCCCATTGTGGGACTAATAAAGGCTTATCTTATCTTATCTTATCTTATGTCCTTTGTTGTTAAAATTGTGTTAACAGGTCTGAGGAGTTGTTAGTTCCTGTCCACCAGGTCAGTTGGAGGGGTGGGGGGGGGATCAGTGCTGCTGATAAAGCCACATCACCCTTTGGTTTCCATCTCAGCAGCAGCTCTGTTTGAATTGTCCTCAGAAGGGAACATGTAAATCCACAGAGGTGTGAAGTCTGGCCCAGCTGTTCCCACTGATGTCATGGGGGTGATCTGTTGGGTGTCATGGGGTGTAATGTGTTTACTCTTCCTGGGTTAACTGGATTATTCCTGCTGCTGGGGATCACTTATTCCTCTCCTTCTCTTTTTCCCTGCTGATTAATGCATATTTGCAGAATTTAACACCTCCGAACACAACTGCTTAGTTCCTCCTCACGGGTGTCTTAAAAAAATGGCCAATACACGCCAATTTATCACATCCTTTTTCATGTAAATTAGAAGCATTCTTTTGTAAATGTGCGGGTTTTTCCTCATAAATTTGCAGGATTTTCCTGCAGAGTTAGAGCCATTTTACTCAGAAATGTGCAGCTTCTTATTTGAAAATTTACATCTTTTTATTATTCATAATTTTGCACCTTTTTCCTCATGAATTTAGAACTTTCTTACTCTTGAATTTGCAGTCAAAAAAAAGCTTAATCTTGCAACATTTTACTCAAATCTTAGATCTGCAGTGTTTTTAGGTTGTAAACAGTTGGGAATTTACACCTTTTTTGTCTTTTTGCTAAAGTTGCAGCTCTTTACCCATAAAATTGCACTTTTTTTGGTCAGAAATTGGCAGCTTTTAACTGAGACTTACATCCCCTCTTTTTTTTTTTTCTTTTTTTTTTTGTCAGGTCAGGCATTGGCTTGCTTGTTACCGGATAACCATGAAAACCGGTACTACCTGTCTCATGGGTCGGGCCGTCGGCGACTCAACTGGCATCCCCGCCCTTCCGAGGGCGTGGAGGGTGAAACAGGGCATCCTGGCAGAACTAAAAACAATATCTGTCACAGGTCTGTAGTGGACCACTCCCAGTTACACAGGGTGAGACTGGACATCCTGGCAGATAAACACATCTGTCACAAGGTCTGTGGCGGACTGTGCCAGTCGGTGCATTGTGACATGCACTACACAAAGAGCAGAGATAAACATATCTATCATCTGGTCAGTCACTGCAACAGATACTAGAGTCAGTTTGTCTTGACTTGTCCTTGCCACTGGTATTACCTTTATCTGCCAAGAATGTGCTGCTAGTCCAGCAAAAGCTAGCAGTACTCAAATAATTTGCAAGCAGTTTCATGAAATGGTCAATCAGAAAGCAACTTATACTGGCTCGGACGCCGCCCGGGCTTACAAAGTCCGTGCTGATCTGTTCACACTCCGACAGGCAGTGAAAAGTAAGCTAGGACCAGGAAGACAAAAGAAGAGGAAAACAGCAACCTTGTGTGTAGCAGAATGGAATGTACGCACTCTGTTGGACAGGACAACATCACAGCGCCCAGAAAGACAGACCGCGCTTGTGGCCCTGGAAATGAACAGGTACAATGTAGACATAGCTGCACTTAGTGAAACAAGATTGCCTGGATATGACAGCTTGGAAGACCATCGGTACATCTTCTTTTGGAGTGGGAGATCAACTCAAGAAAGGAGAGAAGCAGGAGTGGGCTTTGCAGTTAGAAAGGAGATAGCAGCAATGCTTGATGAGGAACTGGTGCCAATCAGCAACAGGATAATGACTATGAGACTCCCACTATAGCGGAAGATGTATGCCACACTCATCAGTGTATATGCCCCAACAATGACCAACACAGAGGAGGTGAAGGAAGAGTTCTACAGTGATTTACGTGAGACTATCAGGTGTGTACCAACTGATGACAGGCTGATACTCATTGGAGATTTTAATGCCAGAGTTGGTTCGGACACCGAGAAATGGAAAGGAGTGCTAGGCAGTCATGGAGTAGGCAAGTGCAATGCTAATGGAGAACTTCTACTTGCACTATGTTCAGAGTACAACCTTATGATAACCAACACTCTATTTAAGCACAAGGACACACACAAGAAGACATGGATGCACCCAAGATCCAAGCACTGGCACTTATTAGACTACATCATAGTCAGGCAGAGAGACATAATGGATGTATTGGACACCAGAGCAATGAGAGGCGCAGACTCTGGCACTGATCATGTTATGCTGAGATCTAGATTAAGGATTTGCAGATGAAAACAACACTGCAGGACGGGTGCGAAGCCACCACGGAAGCTAAACATTAGTGCACTGAAAGGCCAAAAGAAGCAGGAAGAACTTACACAGGAAATGGATGAAAACTTGAAAGACTGGGCAGCAACAACTCAGAGAATGACATAGAAGAGAAATGGGCAATACTGAAGGATACGGTGTATCAGACTGCGAGTGATGTATTAGGCTACCCTGAGAGGAAACATCAAGATTGATGAGCATGATGAACACCTGAAGAAACTACTAGAAGTGAGGAATACAGCTAGGCAGGAAAACCTACAGTGTAACACAAGGTCGAAGAAGAAGAAATACTCAAAGGCTCAGAGTGAGCTACAGAAGTACACCAGAGAGATGACGTCCAACTGGTGGGATGAAAAAGCAGAGAAACTTCAAACTGCAGCAGACAGGAAGGACATGAAAACATTCTTCACAGGTTTGAGAGAAATCTACGGCCCTAAATCAAGAGGATTGATCCAACTAAAGGCTATGGATGGTGAAACGGTTTTGCAGGAGAAAGACAAGATCCTGGACAGATTTGTGGACCATTTTGACCAACTACTAAACAACCCTGGAGATCTCACTGAAGAGGCTAAAGAAGCTCTAGTGCAGCGACCAGCTGTATCAAGTCTGGATGAACAACCAAATTTTGATGAACTAATGGCAGCTATCAGGACAACACAGGATGGTAAAGTTCCAGGAAGGGATGGAATTCCAGCAGAAGTGTGGAAATTTGGTAATGTTCAGCTGACCAACTGCCTGCACAAGCTCATCCAAGAGATATGGGATGCCCAGAAAGTACCTCAAGACTTGAAGGATGCAAGTATTGTGCCTTTGTTCAAGAAAGGTGACAGGAAGGATTGTGGAAATTACTGAGGTATATCACTACTAGCCACTGTTGGTAAGATTCTCTCACGTGTACTACTTAACAGACTCAGTGAACACATCTCGCAGAATGTACTACCGGAAACCCAGTGTGGCTTTAGAAGTGGAAGAAGCACAATGGACATGATTTTCTGCTTGAAACAGGTTCAAGAAAAGTGTATCGAACAGAACATGCCGCTTTATGTAGTCTTCACAGACTTCAGTAAAGCCTTCGATACTGTTTCGCGACAAGGACTTTGGCAGGTACTCAAGAAATATGGTTGTACAGAGAAGTTTGTCAGCCTGATCGAGGCACTCCATACAGGTATGCAAGCAAATGTGGCAATGAGTGGTTCAGTATCTTAAGACTTTTCAGTAAGCAATGGGGTGAAACAAGGGTGTGTGCTGTCACCTACACTCTTCTCGCTATATCTGGCAGCCATGCTTGAGGTGGCCTTCAAAGATACTTCAGAAGGAGTATACATTCAAACAAGGAAAGAAGCAGACTTGTTCAATGTGGCACAGTTTAAAGCCAAGAGTAAGACATCGATAAAGATAGTAAGAGAAATGCTCTTTGCCAATGACAGTGCTCTAGTTGCACACAGCGTGGAAGATGTGCAATCGTTAGTGGAGAAATTTGCAAGAGCAGCTAGCCAATTCAGCCTCCAAATCAATATCAATCAACCACCAAAGTTCCAATTATCAACATCACTACCAGAAGAGATCAGCATTGGTACAGAGCCACTAGTCAAGTGCAAGACTTTCAAGTACCTAGGGAGTACTGTTTCAGAGAATGCTAGGCTGGAGGATGAACTATCTCTCAGAATGGGAAGAGCAAGTGCTGTTGTAACCCTTGCCTTATGTTAATTGGGTAAGGGAAATAATTAAGTGTAGACCAGTTGCTAGGTTCGTAAGGGTTACAATAGGGAATTAAAGTGAGTGTGGAATGAAATAGCTGGAGGCAAGAAATGAGCAATAATGGTTGTTATTTATAGGGATAAAGTGAGCAATATATACAGACAATTTACAACTGTACAAATATACAACGGCCGGTATGAAATAAAACCCCAAAGATGTCCTACTGAGCTCAGTGTTTGTTTGTCCGTTTGGTTTAGTCGTTTGACCAGTCAAGATATCTTGTATCTACAGACTCGGGTTTCCTTTCCTCTTTTAAAGCGGCTACTTGGGTTGTTACCACTTCAACGTTGGGCACTGGAGAGAGGAAGGATGCTCTTCAATCGAGATCGTGGTTAGATCTCAGATCAATCTCGGTTCAGTCTCGGGTCAGGCTCGCCATCTCCATTCGGAGAGAATCCAGGATCCAGAAGGTTCTTGATCGGCAACCAAGTAATTCGTCTTCCAGTCCCTTCTCATATAACACCATAGCTTAGTGTTTAAATTCTTCTCTCATATTACTATTATTACAATCCAGCAATATAGTAATATCTTACTTTTCACATCTTACATCTTACATGCATGTATTCTTTTCTCACCATCTCTCTGGTAGCACATGAAATACCCTTTTTTTCATGTAACCAATTAAATGAATTCCTCTTTTTATGTCTGCATCATTTAACCATGAAATTATGATTAATCCTTTCTAACCTTGTCTCTGTAAATCATGAAATGAAATACAATTAATTTATCACATAACCAGGGAATATACTGTCCCATCACTTCCAATATTCCCTTTTAAAAATCAGTAAAATCCGGTCTGAGCTACTGGGTTTAGCATAACCTATGCTTTTACATAGGGAACCAACACCATGTGCTTTTAGCATCAACCTACACATTTCATTTGACAGAAATAGCGCATAAGAACTAAAAGTACTTCAGCATACTGTTGGGAACTGAAATCACATTTAGGAAAATCATAAAGACACAAAGACAGCCTTTTCCATTGCTTTTAAACAGGAAAAAATCCACTTGCAATTAACATTAGCATAACGCTAACATTAGCATAACATTAGCATGTATCTCACTCACCAAGATGAGGTCTCAGTGTGAACACAGCAAAAGTCACCGCTTCACGGCCTCTCAAGCTCGTGCTCCCGTCAACTTAAGATAATAAAGGTTGCAAATTAGCGTTTGGAGAGTGTTTAGATCCATTTATAGCATCTTTCTGAATGAAACTCACCAAGAAGAGGTATCAGTGTGAACCAGACCGCTCACAGCCGCTCTCATATCGTGAAAGACCGATTTCCAGCAGAGCGCCTCAGCACTTTGCTCGGAAGGCGGGGCTAATATCGCTCTTAACGAATGGAAAGACCCAGATCACCCAACGTGACCATGAAACGGAAATTTTTTTTGTAACTTTGATTTTTATTCATTTTTCATCATACTTATTACATTCAGATCACAGTCTATATTTAGAAAAAAGGAGCTAGAGAAAGAAAGAAAAAAAAGAAAGAAAAAAAAGGGGGGGAACAAATGTTGGAGCATCAGGTTTTAAGTTTCCATCTCTTAATTCTTCTGGTTTTTCCAGTGTCTTTGGTTATTCTTTCAATTTCTGTCTCGTTGTTGTACTTTGTAGTGTGTCCATTTCCACCATTTTTTTTCATATAGTCCTTCTTGCATTCTTTGTCGATATGTTAGTTTTTCCATCAAACGTATATCCTCAACAATGTCAGTCCATTGCTCTTGGTCAGGAAGAACTTCTGATCGCCATTTTTTTGTGATTGTTTTTTTACATGCAATCAACAAGATTTTAACTAGATATCTGTCCTCAGCCTGTATTACATTGTCTCTTTTAAGATCACATAAATACATCAAGTTACAGTTCATTGATATATTATACCCTAATATCCTCTGTATTGTCACATGTATAGATTTCCAGAATGATGAGATTTTGCAGCATTTCCAAAACATATGTGAGTGGTCTGCATTTTGAGCCCCACAGCCCCTCCAGCATAAAGATTGGGTATTTGTATATTTTCTTTGAATCTGTGGTGTAATGAAATAACGAATCAGGTTTTTCCATCCAAATTCCCTCCATGTCCTTGAACTTGTTGATGTAGGATGAAGTGCCTATAAAATTATTTGTCATAAGGTACAGGAATTATTTATTTTATTTAATAGTGGGTGTGAAAGGGGGCGGAGTTGAACCTTCACTTCTGCACCCGCTAAATTAAATAAAAGCACTCGTAAAAGGGCACCAGTCCTAACGGACAATAAAATTAACTTTAATTTTAATTAATTTTGTACCTTAAATTACTTAATGAATCAGTCTCAAAGTTTCAGTGAGTTTTTGTCCTGCCATGATTAGGAAACCTGTATATGCGAAAGGAAAACACTTTCAACTGCTCTCATTCACTCTTTATTAAAATCATTCAGGTTACATGGCATGGCGTTCAAATGATGAATAAACAGATTCAGATGATGACAGCGTAAAATATCACATCAACTGATATTGGGTTCCTGAACATAAAATCCAGCTTTACACCTCTGCAGAACCAAGGAGAAACTCGACTTATGTTTCAACGGTAAATGAGGCTGGAATGTTTTAACAAAACATCGCAATTTTATGGGGAAAATTCATAAGCTAATTATCTAAAAATGACTCCTGAATTAATCTACAAAATTTAAGGGCAGTTACTTAAAATTGACTAAGAGTTTTTGCTTCAGTTTACAGCTCTATCCTGCGGCTGAGAGACTAATTGAGCCCTGAAATACGGGCCATATTCAATTGTAATTTAATTGTTAGGACATCACGTTTTAACCCAGGAAATAGGAGAAATAAGAGTCTCACTCACACACGGCCGTTGGTCCAAGTTCCGCGGGTCGGTACCGCTGGGTTTTGAAGTTAGGACGTCGGAGGAAGCTGCTGCAAGATGCCTCCTCACAGCCTTGGAGGTGATAACTCAGCTGGGGGCTCTCCAGACAATGGCAGCAGTGGGTGGTCTGTCACAGAGCGGCGTGAAAAGTCCTTTGAAAAAGAGTCCAAATTTGGGGTCTCTTGTAGTGGGATCGACCCGAAAACTGAAGAAAAATCTTCTCAGTCTCTGTTCACTTTAAACTAGGCAAATTAAAGGTCCACTTTAATGGCGTGAAAAGTCAAAAAAAGGTGTTAGAAAAACATTTACTAGGATAAGAATGGCTTCTGAGGTGAAGGAAAAAGTTTGAGAATTTGATTCTCTAAAAAAAAGGGACGAGCTCTAAAGAAAAATAGTTTCTCCTCAGTAACCAGAAAGACTTGACAAATACACAGAGAATAAAATAAAACTTCACAGGGCCTTGAAACGGTGGAATAAAATCTTCTTCTGAGATCTAGATTACTATTCTGCTTCCTTAATCTTAATTTAGTTCCTAATCTTTCTCAAAATCTCTTTCTTTCTTCTTTCTGTGTTTCTAATTCTTAATTCTATTTCTAGCTAATCTTCCTGCTGGTTCTTTGTCTGATCTCTGACTTTTTCAAAACTCTTACTTCTGATCTCTCACTCTTTCTTTTCTCTTAACTAAACTCAAATCTAACTCCTCTCTTTTAAAGTTACCTCGCCGGGTCGTAAAACTGATGAGGTCAGTCGCCAGACTGACCAATCTACTTTTTCAGAAGCAGTTTGAAATGGCTGCTATCCAATGTGAGAACACTTCTTTGTTTGAGAGCAGCCAATCAAATGAAGACACCATCCCATGAAATTTCAGAGGGAAAATCAACACTAAGTCAGTTCTTATGAGATAAATGCTCACTATAAAATCTAACTAAATTAAATGACTTGGCTAATATATGGTGATCATGCATTTATACCATTACTCCAATAACACTCATGAATATAACATTTCTTATACATAATTATAATACATGCATTCACATTTAGATCAAGATTAGAACAGCAGAACATGCAGCAAACCATGGTTGGTGATAAGAGGGATGATTTTCAGTGTCCTTAGGATCCAGAGGATAAGCTGAAAGAAACTTAATATTTAGAACAAATTAAAAGTCATCCTACGTACTGAAAACACATTCCGTAGGTATCCGCTAGGAGGTACTGTTGAGCTGTAGATGATTTCCTTTAGTATCTGGCGAAGACCTGGACAGCATAGGCTATAAAACCGTCAGATTAAGTGGTTTATGACTCTTTTAAAAACATTGGTTTCCTGTGAAAAGGTACATTATCAAATGCAGTGTTCATGTTGAGAGGTCTGGTCTCCTGAGTTTTATGTTCCTTTGAGCCTTTAAAAGCAAACTCTGATCCTTACAATCTCTGCAAGCGGCAACTGTTTACATTGGGGTCCTGGGAAAGCAAGCATCTTTGGTCAGGCCTGGAAGAAGCTTGCATGAGTCGACATAAAAGCCAGTGATATTCCTGAGAAGGCAGAAAGGTGATATTCCTGTGTCATGAATAAAATGAAATTCCTGTAAACTGGAGAGAAGTGATCTTCTGTCTCGGTTTTGAGGAGGACGATGATGCTACATTGATGTGTGTTGTGTTTTCCATATTTCCTGCCAGCTTTCTTCTGTTATGTTTAAATTTAGCTCTTTCTCCCATTTCTCCTTTATATAGTTACTTGAATGTTTGTTTGCCATAAGTTTCTGATATAGCTTTGAAATAATTCTTATTTTATTTCCTGTATATGAGCTTAAAATGAGTTGTAAAATCTCGCTCACATCTGTGCGGAGGTTATGTCTAATCTTCCTCATATAATAATCTCTCATCTGCAAATATCTGAAGAATTCCGATATTTTTCCGATATAAATCTTTTTTTCCGATATTGCCCCATGCTGTGATTCCCTTGTTCACTAGATTTTTGTATCCCCTATCTTGCTTTGCCGGTTCAAACTGACTGTCAAATGCTACCCATTTCAATAGTTTTATGTCCTCCTTTATGTTATACTTTTGTACTATTTTATACCACAGTTCCAAAGTAAATTTAGTGATTGGGTCTATTTGTTTGATTTGCTTATATGCATCCTTATCTCCTATTATGCTTTGTACTGGGAGTCCCTCAATTTCCTTTTCTATTTCTTTCCATTTTGCCTCATATCCTCCGTCACACCAACATATGATATATCTTATTTGTGCTGAGTAGTAATATTCCTTTAGACTCGGTAGGCCCATGCCTCCTTTCTCTTTTGGTAACTGGAGAGTTTTATATTTCACTCTCGGCTTTTTACCTCCTCAAACAAATCTCGATATCATCCTGTCCCACTTTGAGAACTGGGCATCAGGAATCTCTGTTGGTAGAGCCTGGAAGAGGTAAAGCAGTCTAGGTTGTATGCTGATTTTGACTGTCTTAATTTTTGAGTTCAGATCCATATTTAAGATTGACCATCTATCAATATCCTTTTTTATTTCTTGATCCAACCTATCATAGTTTGCTTTATAGATTTTGCTTAGATCTTTAGGTATGCTCACTCCAAGGTATTTTATTTCTTTTTGTTTCCAGTTTAGTTTGATCTTATCAGTTATCTGGTTTAAAGGGTTATAGTGGAATGCCAGTATTTGTGTTTTTGTTATGTTTATCTTGTATCCTGATAATTCTCCAAAATTTTCTATCAAGTTCATCATTTCCATTATTGATTCATCTGGTTGTTCAAAGTAAACTATATCGTCTGCAAATAGCCCAATCTTGTGTGCCGCTCCCTTTATTGTTACACCTTTTAATTTCTTATTTTGTCGTATCGCTTGAGCCAGTGGCTCTATGAACAGAGCAAACAAGGTGGGCAATAGGCAGCATCACTGCCTAGTTGACCTTTGTATATTTACTTTGTCTGTTAAGCTACCGTTTATCTTGATTCTTGCCACGGGTTTTTGATAGTGTCTTTATGCATTGTACTGATTTTTCGTTAAATCCAAAGCGTTCCAGCACATTATATAGGAACTTCCAGTTAACCCTATCAAATGCTTTTTCTGTGTCTAAACTCATTATTACTGTGCTTTTCTTTTCTTTATGTATTTGATTAATTATGTGTACAGTTCTCCTGATATTGTCATGTATTTGGCGTCCCTCTATGAAACCAGTTTGATCATCCTCTATCAATTCCGTCAAGAATGTCTTTATTCATTTACATGTAATTGTTGTATATATTTTATAATCCACATTTAGTAAAGAGATTGGCCTATAGTTTCCGCATTGTTCCCTATCTTTCCCTGGCTTTAAAATAACTGAAATAATTGCTTCGTTCCATGATGGAGGTATTTTGTTGTTGTTTAATGTCCAATTAAATGACTTTAGGAGCTGTGGCGTGAGTTCTTCTATAAACAGTTTATAAAACTCAGATGGGTATCCATCACTACCTGGTGATTTACCGTTTTTAAGTGACTTAATCACATCATTAATCTCTTGTGTTGTTATTTCTGCTGTTAGCAGAAATAGCATTTTGTTGGTTTCCTATTGATGGCAAGTCCAATGTGCCTAGAAATTTTTTAATATCCTTAACATTTGTCTCTTCAGGTTGCGAGTATAGTTCTTGATAGAAATTATGGAATATTTCTTCGATGTTTTCTGGGTTAACTGTGGTTTTTTTTGTGATGGGGTCCTTAATCTTATATACATTATTCACTGTTTGTTGTTTTCTTAGCCGTTTTGCCAGCAGTTTTGTGGCCTTTGGCCCCGTTTCATAATATTTTTCTTTTAAATATCTATTTTTCCTTTCAATTTCATCTATTTGTATTTCTTTTATCTTTCTTTTTTCTTCCTTAATTTCTTGATATATTTTTGGGTCGTTTGTGCTTTGATGTTTACGTTCTAATTCCCTCAGTCTCTCACATCTTTGTTCATATGTTTCCAGTTTAGACTTATTTGCTTTTCCTGATTCAGCAATTAATTTACCTCTTAACACGGCTTTTAGTGCATCCCATAGTATTGTTGGTTCCACTTCTTCATTGTCATTCTCTTCGATATACTCGTTTATGTTTACTTTTATTCTTTCTTTCATTTTCTCATCATTTAACAGTCCTACATTAAGTTTCCATGTTGTTTGTCGTTTTCTATTGTTTAAATACAGTATATTTCCATGTGTATAGGATTATGATCTGATATTTCTGCCCCTCCAATCCAACAATTTCTCACCCTGTGTCTGTCACCTTCATTCATAAGGAAGTAATCTATTCTAGAGTGTACTTTATGGACTGCTGAATAATGTGTATAGTCTTTTTCGAGTGAGTGCAGGTCCCTCCATATGTCTACCATACCCATTTCTGCCAGTGAGGTTCTTATGAACTTTGTTACATGTTTTTTTGTCTTCTTATCACTTGTTGTGTCAACCTCATGGTCCATGACAGCATTTAAGTCTCCTCCACAAATTAGGACTCCTTCACTGTGTGTTGCTATGAGATCAAACAGTTGTTGAAAAAAACCCTTGTCACTTTCTGGTGGGGCATAAATGTTCACTAATGTGATCTGTAAACCATCTATTCTTCCCTTTATTATTACATATCTGCCTTCTTTATCCTGGATTTCTTGTTCACATTCAAATTGTATTTTATTTGAAATTAGTATCATTACCCCCCTTTTAGTTCCTCCCTTAAATGAACTGTAGTAGGAGTTCTTATAGCCAAATCTCTTTAGTTTCTCATGTTCTACTTGCTCAAATGTGTCTCTTGCATAAATATAATTTCGTTTTTTTCCTTTTTGAATTTTCTTATTATTCTTTCCCTTTTAACAGGTGAGTTCAGACCATTCACGTTGAATGTCATTATCTTAAGATTTTTACCCATATTCATGTTTTTCCTTTTTTTTAACTTGTGCTCCTAACCCCTTTAACGACAAAACTAACACATATTTGTACAAAAACACATTAACGACCTTCGACCTCCGTACTTTGGGCCTTTCTTCTGCCCACTGGTCCCTGTTAGTGGGTGGAGGGATTGTCCTCACCGAGTGAGGGGCCCTCCCTAGACCTATATTTACTATCCAAGTAATAGTCATTAGTCTAGAAATGTCCAACAAAAATCACTTAAACCTCTCCTAGCCATTTGTTTCTATTTTACCTTGTCTTCTTGGCCTTCATTTCTTCTGTGTCCTTCTTACTCTTTGTTATAATCTAGGCTTTCCATTGAAAGCCTTGCAGTTTTTCCTGGGCTCGGTGTGCCACATCTGTCTCCCGCCTCCTGCCGCTCACTCGTCTCCACTCGGGCTGTCGTGATGCGTTCAGTGCCGCCGCTGCTCCAGCCGCTTCCTCGGGTACGTTCACCACAAAGCCTCGCTCCGTCATGTCTCGCGCTGCCTCTCTGGCTGTGCTGTACGTTTTTACGCCGTCCTCCCAATGAATTCTCATCTTCGTTACCGGCATTTGGAATCTAATTTTTTTCTCTTTCGGTATTTTTTTAATGTTGGCATATTTCTTTCGCTGCTGCACAATTTCTGTCGGGTAGTCATGGTCAAAGAATATCTGTTTGTCGCCGATTCGTATCTTTTTTTTTTCCACGCTTGTGTTAGGATTCTTTCCTTTACATCATATTTCAGAAAGTTTACCACAACTGACCTGGGTGTAGAGTTTGGATTCGGGTTCTGTGCCGAGGCTCTGTGCGCTCACTGGATCTGCATGTCTGCTTCATTGGGCAACTCAAGTTCTTTTTTTAAGAATTGATCGATGAATTTCATCATCGAGTTGCCTTCAATGCCCTCTGGGATCCCGAAGATGCGTATATTGCTCCGCCTGGACCTGCTCTCCAGGTCGGTTATTTTTTCCTGCATCCTCTGCGTTTGCGCCGTCAGGATCTGCAGCCGCTCACTTGCCTCGGTCCTCCAGTCCTCCAACTGCGATATTCGGGCCTGTGCTTCTGTCATACACGCCCGTTGAGTGCGCAGCTCCTCCATGTTTTCTGCTAGTCTGCGCTCCATTTCTCTTCGGAGACCCATAATTTCCTCCTTCATCTCTTTTTTCAGTTCTTCCTTAAGAGCCGTTAAATCTTGTCGGAGCTGTCGCTTAAAGTCTTCCAAGTGTTTTTTTAATTCTTTTCCTAAATTGGCGATGCCAGTGTTCATAGCCTCGAGTTTGGCGTCCTCCATTTTCTCTGCTGTAGTTGTCTCGTTTCCCTGGGCCTCGTGTACAGCGATTTCTCCTGCGTTGTTGCAGAGGGATTTCTCAGTTTTACCCTGCTTTTGTCCGTGTGCCCGGCTTCTTCGTGTTTTCATCCCTTGGTTTATTGGTTCATTTATGTTGAGTTGGCCATTTACCAATGATTTTTAATCCGACTAGGGAGAGCTCTCTGTTTAAGCGTTATGTCTCTCCGCCATCTTCCCGGAAGTCCTCCATGAAACGGAAATTTAAAAGTTGGATGACGAGGATCGCACTTCCTCTTCCCCAAGATAGTCGGTTTTCAAAATAAAATCACACAATTGTATTAATACAATTGACATCTGAGGAAAAAAAAAAGGGTCATTTTCTCAGCTGGGTTACACTCTCCCACGCTAAATATCATGCACGTCCCGTTGCATGTGCAACCAAGACTGTCCATCGTCAGTATTGGTTGAGTTGTAATGTGATCATTTTCAGTACTGTCTCCATCCGGTATCATTTATGGGCGGAACTACGACGGTATCTGGTCGTCTTCAAACCGCCGACTTTCGTTTCTCTTTTGGCTTTGTACTGAGTGTACTGTGTGAGTTTTGAGCTTTTGGTTCTGCGGTTAGTTTTACTAGTTGCGTTTGAATTTCTGCAACTTGTTTTGAGAGTTCTTGGAGTGAGTTTAGAGTGATATTGTCCTCATCTTCATCTGAACTGCATTGCACAGTTTACACGTGGGAGGTCACTTTTTGTTTTGAACTGCTCAAATGTTGTCTCATCCTTAAGTTTTTGGCAGCAAATTGGTCTTCTTCAGTGCGTAGCAAGAGAAGCAAATCAGGAAAAGTTCAGGGACTTGTTCATTTTTGTTTTAACTTGAGTGCAGTTAAAAAGGAATCATCCCAACAACCTCGACAAAACTGCGTGACAAGCAGCCTGTCAAAATCCTGGCTTGAAGCGCCACCACGCTTCACAGTGTGAGTCAAAGTTACGTTAAGACGTTGTAGATATGACGAGGGTTTCTCACCAGTGTTTTGGAAGGTGTCAATAAACCTGCCGTAAAGCTCTCCGCCAACTTGAACTGTACCATAAGCAGAATCTAACAACTGAAGGTATTCTGATGGTGAGCTGTTGGGGTTCAAGTACTTGACTACATCAGCTGCTGGGGGTAAAAGAGACTCAATGATCTTTCGGGATTGCTGCAATTTGGACATAGCAGGATCAGTCAAGATTAATTCTACACTGGAGCGCCAAGTGTCATAATCTAGCTCATAAGTTGAGCTTAGACTTTCTGCTGCACATTCACCAACCATGTGCTCAACTACCACACATTGCACTTCTGGGGGATTTAAATCATGTGCAGAAATGGTGGGCATACTTCGAGCTGGGGTGCTCGTAGTGTGATTTGACTGGTTAGTTGGTTGTGCGCCTTGAATACTGGACTCAGCTGCAGAAGGCTGAGGTTGAGGTTCATCCAAGAAAGCTTCAGGTAAGTTAACAGGTAACTTAACTTGCTCTGATTGATCATTTTCAGATTCTTTGATTAACTCAGAAAGCTGTGATATCATGTCTTTCAGGGCATCTGCAAAATCTCTGCCAGTCATCTTCGCTAGGTTTTTAACGTTAGTGAGATATGACTTGGCCTTATCGTTCCCTACACGGTGCTTGTAAACACTGGCAAGAGATTGTATCATATATCTGGCTCCACTATCAGATACATGAGTACATGGCAATGGGTCAAGAGTTTCAAAAGCAGTACCCGAATGATACTCAAAAATAGCACTCTGGGAAAACTCAGACTTACTATCTGCCACTTTTATGACTCTTGAAATCGATCCATACCATTTCAAAAACTCAGTCACTTCATCAAGTTGCTCATCTCCAGCGATTTCACTCACTATCACTGCATTTGGAATTTTCACAGATTCACGTTCAACAATATCCATTTTGGGTACGTATAGGCTTGAAATAACGTAAGGAAAAGAAGAAAAAAAGGCACCTGGCTGGCTTGCCACTTCTTATTGTAACCCTTGCCTTATGTTAATTAGGTAAGGGAAATAATTAAGTGTAGACCAGTTGCTAGGTTCGTAAGGGTTACAATAGGGAATTAAAGTGAGTGTGGAATGAAATAGCTGGAGGCAAGAAATGAGCAATAATGGTTGTTATTTTTGGGATAAAGTGAGCAATATATACAGACAATTTACAACTGTACAAATATACAACGGCCGGTATGAAATAAAACCCCAAAGATGTCCTACTGAGCTCAGTGTTTGTTTGTCCGTTTGGTTTAGTCGTTTGACCAGTCAAAATATCTTGTATCTCCAGACTCAGGTTTCCTTTCCTCTTTTAAAGCGGCTACTTGGGTTGTTACCACTTCAACGTTGGGCACTGGAGAGAGGAAGGATGCTCTTCAATCGAGATCTTGGTTAGATCTCAGATCAATCTCGGTTCAGTCTCAGGTCAGGCTCGCCATCTCCATTCGGAGAGAATCCAGGATCCAGAAGGTTCTTGATCGGCAACCAAAAAAACCTAGCCTGCACAACAATAATGGTATTATTGTTTACAGCTAGAGTAATTCGTCTTCCAATCCCTTCTTATATAACACCATAGCTTAGTGTTTAAATTCTTCTCTCATATTACTATTATTACAATCCAGCAATATAGTAATATCTTATATTTCACATCTTACATCTTACATGCATGTGTTCTTTTCTCACCATCTCTCTGGTAGCACATGAAATACCCTTTTTTTCATGTAACCAATTAAATGAATTCCTCTTTTTACCTCTGCATCATTTAGCCATGAAATTATGATTAATCCTTTCTAACCTTGTCTCTGTAAATCATGAAATGAAATATAATTAATTTATCACATAACAAGGGAATATACTGTCCCATCACTTCCAATATTCCCTTTTAAAAATCAGTAAAACCCGGTCTGAGCTACTGGGTTTAGCATAACCTATGCTTTTACATAGGGAACCAACACCATGTGCTTTTAGCATCAACCTACACATTTCATTTGACAGAAATAGTGCATAAGAACTAAAAGTACTTCAGCATACTGTTGGGAACTGAAATCACATTTAGGAAAACCATACAGACACAAAGACAGCCTTTTCCACTGCTTTTAAACAGGAAAAAATCTACTTGCGATTAGCATTAGCATAACGCTAACATGAGCATAACATTAGCATGTATCTCACTCACCAAGATGAGGTCTCAGTGTGAACACAGCAAAAGTCACCGCTTCATGGCCTCTCAAGCTCATGCTCCCATCAACTTAAGATAATAAAGGTTGCAAATTAGCGTTTGGAGAGTGTTTAGATCCATTTATAGCATCTTTCTGAATGAAACTCACCAAAAAGAGGTATCAGTGTGAACCAGACCGCTCACAGCCGCTCTCGTCCGCTCTCATATCGTGAAAGACCGATTTCCAGCAGAGCGCCTCAGCACTTTGCTCGGAAGGCGGGGCTAATATCGCTCTTAACGAATGGAAAGACCCAGATCACCCTACGTGACCATGAAACGGAAATTTAAAAGTTGGATGACGAGGATTGCACTTCCTCTTCCCCAAGATAGTCGGTTTTCAAAATAAAATCACACAATTGTATTAATACAATTGACATCTGAGGAAAAAAAGGGTCATTTTCTCAGCTGGGTTACACTGTGTTTGGAAACTTGAGGGCGAGACTGTGGAACAATTGACGTGTCAATCTGTGTGAAATGCAAAGTGTACAGAGCGACAGTACTGGCTACTCTATTGTACGGTGCTGAAACTTGGACTGTCTACAGAGTGCAGGTGAAGAAACTCCACGCGTACATGATGAGACACCTTCGAGCCATAATGAACATCTCATGGAAAGACAAGATAACCAACATAGAAGTGTTGAAATGAGCTGGTCTACCATCAATGGAGGACATGCTAATACAGATAAACCTGAGATGGCTCGGACATGTTGAGAGGATGGACCACCAGCGTCTCCCTCGGCCGTTACTCTACTCACAGTTATGCGAGGGCAAATGCAATCAGGGTAGACCAAGGCTCAGATTTAAAGACACTGTTAAAAGAAACTTGAAGAAGTTGGACATAGACAGGAGTTGAGCTGTGTGGAGGAATCTGATCAGACCTAAATGAAACGGTCATTGTCGCCCACGACAGACTGCTATGATGATGATCCTCATTAAAAGGTGCTATCTCACTATTTTATAACCACATCAACGTGCTGTGCATGGAACCTTTACATTTTTTAAAAGCCCGCTGGGAGGAAGACTTGGGTATGTCAATATCTGCTTCAGTTTGGTCAGAGATTTTGTTGCGTGTCCATAAATCATCCATTTGTGCCAGACACAACCTCATACAGTTTAAGATAGTGAATCATGTCTACCTCACTAAAGTTTGCCTTTCCAAGATGTTTGAAAATGTTTCACCTCTTTGTGATCGCTGTCAGCAAGCCCCAGCCAATTTAATACATATGCTCTAGCTCTGCCCCTCCCTACATACTTATTGGACTTAAGTTTTTGCCTCACTATATAAGATCCTGAAGGTAGACATCCAACTAGATCCTCTTGGTGCGTTGTTTGCTGTTTTCCCTGCTTTGTCTTCTCTGTCAGCTGCCAAATGGGATGCTCTAGCCTTTATGACTCTCTTTGCTAGGAGGCTAATTGTAATTAAATGGAAATCTCCAATACCTCCATCACACGCTCACTGGATTAAAAATTCACTTTATTTTCTTAAATTGGAGAAGATTAGATTCTCTCTCAGGAATTCTTTGGACAAGTTCAGGAATATATGAGGGCCTTTTTTTTTGACCTGACGGAGAGCACAGACTTCTTGTCCATCCCTGTCTGACAGTTTGATCTAGTTTTCCTTTTCTTTTCCACTGCCTGTCAAGGATAAAGCGTGGTTGAGGTGGCTACTCTTAAGGCCCTTTTTCACTAGTACCAGTTTGGCCTTGCTCGACTCGACTCGACTCGCTTTCTAGCCTTTTCCACTGTACCCAGCACCGGTTAACAGGTGCTATTTTTGTGCCTGATCAAGGGCAGGGTACAACCGTGCTGAGTCGAGCCGAGATGTGACGTCAACAGACTGCGAGCCATTGATTGGTCAGGGCGTAACGTCACGAAAGCGTCCATCTCAGTGGAATCTACATGACCGGCATTTGCAATATTTCACGGACTAACTCGGTCACCGAGTAAATACGATATTAATACAGACAGCGTTATAGGTTTTGTGGAAATCTACACCGTGGTCCAACGAAGAGGTGCGGGGTTTTCTCTGCTTGGTGGCAGATCCACAGTGAGAGGAGCAACCTGCACCGATTCAGATGGCAGCCCAGCATAGAACCGGACTACGGACAAGCTGAAGACGAACGTGAGAGAACCATCGATGGTGAGTGACTTGTAATAATGTGCGTCTATTTGCTTATTTATCCTGTTAGTGGTAAGCTCACTTTTTTTGAGCCATACAGCGCCATCCTGTGCTGGCTAATGAGTGTTAGCTAGTAGCTAGCTAGTAGCCAACTGCTGATTCGCGCTTGTTTTGTCCAAAGTATTCGCTTGTGAGAGCAAAACGATGAAATATGTTAATCCTGGTTAAAGTCCTGGTTTGTGTACGTGCTGCACTTTGGTGCTGTGCATTAATTTGTTTTAATTTCTTCCTAGAATCTGTTTCCACATGCTAGGGTTAAGCCTCCTTCAGTGTTTATATTGTGGATGCAGGTCAAGTGGACCACAGGAGCCGAAATCTCAACATATACAGGTGCATTTTCAAACCAATGATTTATAAATTCATTCATATAATTTTCTAAAGCATCAGAATAGACCCACACACCTATTCTGTGGATTTTCCATAAAAGGTGTTGGAACAGTGTTGTTCCACCATGAATCCCTGGATTGATAATGTACTTGTACTTGTACAGAGTGGATCCTGCGGTGCTTGTCAGGGAAATGAAGCATTTTTGTCACATCCCACCACTGACTTTCAAAAGTGTATTTCCCTAATACAGCTACATCTCCAAAAATTAGAATGTCATGAAAAAATTCAATATTTTTTTGTCATTCATTCAGAAAGTGAAATCCGTATATTATATAGATTCATTACACAGACAGTGATATATTTCAAGCGTTTATTTATTTTAATAGAATTTAAGGTTTTAAATAGAAATGTTGGCCGCTGAAGTGTTGGTTAATATGGGCTGTAGCCATAATCATCAAAATTAAAATAAACACTTGCAATATATCACTGTCCATGTAATGAATCTATATATGGGTTTCCCTTCCTGAAATGAGTGACAAAAATATTGAACTTTTTCATGGTATTCTAATTTTTGAGATGTGCCTGTATAAGTGTTGAACTTGCTTGAACTAATCACCATCCATTTCTGTCGTTCGTCTAGGCAAGAGGAAAGGAAAAGCAGCTGCCCCACAATGGACCTCGTCACTGTGGGAAGTACTGAAATCCTTTGCTTTTATAGGTAAAGTGTCAAAACCAAAGTAGCACAATTTCCACTTAATATAAAAGGGACTGAACTGAGATTTATTTGATTGTGTGAATATTAATTACAGAATAATTGAAAATGACTGGCACATCAACTGTAAAATAAACCGCTTGTTGATGTATTTATTTTTTTGTCAGATCACTTGTGTAATCCTTTGTGAGTTATATTCATAACTGTATCTTGTGGGGAATGGGAGTTGTTCAGTCATCAATATAATTTAGTTTATATGTGTAGTTTATAGTCTATCATCAATAAACTCATGCAGTAACAGGACACATTACAAATATTTGAGACCCATTGTAGTGCATCATTTTATATTTTAGCAATAAAAGTACAAAACACCACCCACACTTGAGGGGGGGGGGGGAGTTGTTATCCTCTACATTGCAGATATTTTAGTATAATTTTTAGTGCACTGTAGGTTATTTTTTCTTGTAAAAAAAGGCCACACATTTTTTACGGGGCATGCTTCTTTGTGTGTGGGGGGCTTGTTTGTTCATTCATTCATTCATGAATGAATAAACAACCCCCTCCACACACACACACACAGCCCTGAGTGTCACCTTTCGTTAGAGCCCAAGATCAAGCTTCTATGTTTCAGCATTCAAAAGTTACAGACGTTTTTCCAAACTGTGCCATTTGGCACAATTTGGCACAGTTCAAAAACCCCTGGGAACAACCTGAGAAAACAGCTGTGTAATATATTCATTTTTTTTTGGTATTGTTACAAAATTTTGACCTCAGCTGGATACCACTTGGTTCTACATTTCTGTTGCATTTTCCAGCCAGTATCTGACAGTTGTGTGTTATTTGCAAGCATTTGTATCTAAAAAAAATACCCAGGGGAAATTTATTTTCTTCAGATTCAGTATGTCTAGATGACTGTTATTCAGTGGCAGGAGCACTTAGAGAGATTATGACTGTTTTGCCAAAAAATTCAAAGTGTTTTCTTTTAAATGAGACCAACCCCATGAAGATGCTGCAAAGGGTTGAAGAACAGCTTTTGATTTACTTTGGGTATTATTATACCCAAAGTAAATGGGTATAATTGCTGTTATTTTTAGGCGTTTTTAGGGAAATTGACCAGAGTGCAAGGGGTTAAAGCAACGCTCAGAGCTTCGCTCAGGGAGACAAATTGGGTCAACCACCTGCCCTGGGTTCTTCCTGCACCTAAGGAGGATTTGGCAGCCTCCCCAGCAGAACTCTGCGGATCCCTGGAGATTTTTACCGGAAAACCTCGCACCCAAGGCTGATCTGCCTGTGCAATTTTTACACAGTATGGAGGCTGTGAGCGTACCAGGCCCGGCTCACCATTGTTTTCCCCACAACATTCGTCCCAAAAAGCTTGCAGAATGCTAGTTTTGTTTTTGTCAGAACCTGGGGCAAAGCATTTTGTGTTAGACTTGGGGGTGTATGGGGAGACCATCTGCATCAACAGGCTGAAGCCTGCTTTTGTGCTGGCAGACGAGCAGGTGGTGTTGGCCCAAGTTCCCCCGGCGTGGATGCCTACTGTTGGTGGCTCCGCAAGGTGGCGATCCCTCGGCAAGGACCTGCGCTCGCAAAGCTAATGTGTTTCCCCCCCTCCTTCTTTCCCTCCACAGACTGACGTGCCCTCTGGTACACCTCTTATTGGGTTTTAGACCTTTGAGTTTTTAACCTCTTTGACTAGTCTTTAACTTTTTAATATGACCCTTCTCTCTTATCTCTGGTTTTTCTCTCATCTCTTTGTCTTTATATCCTGATTGATGGAGCCTTGAGTATTTTTATCATGTTTATAGTCAGCTTCATGTGTGCCTGTGTTTGTGTTTATGTTGAATGTAATTGTGGTTTGTAAATATGGATGTCACCAGACTGCAAAACAAATCTACCTACGGGTACAAATAAAGTAACCTGAACCTGAACCTCACCAGCAGGGCGGTTCGACTGGATCGGCGACTCCCGCTACAGCTGCTATGGGCGCTGGCTCAAGCCCAAAGGATGGGGGGGTTAGTGCCCCTTCTTGGTGTTTGGGGGGGACTGTGTGGGGGCATAGTGTGGGGTTTTCTCCATCCAGAGAAGGCAGGGGGAAGGGAAGAACAATGGACCAAAGGAGGAGGTGTCACCGGGGAGTTTCAGACGGGACTGTTGGGTCTATGCGCCCCTCAGGGAAGCTACGAGATGCCAGAACCGCCGAGAGAAGAAGGGTGTTGGAGCGGCGCCGGCGTTATGCCATGTTAATGTGCCACACAATTCTTTGTTCAAACAACAATGTATTATGGTCGGAAGTGCCGGGTCCCGATGCATGGAAATAAAGATATAAAAAAGGAATGCAATGAGACCCGGGATTCTCTTTTGCTGTAAGTTATGTTGGAGGAAGAATAAAGTTTATGTGTTGTCTAGCTCGTTGCCTCGCCTGCCTCCTTTCTCCACAATACACTGATTTAAAAATCCTTTTCAACCTATATTCAATTGAATACACTACAAAGGCAAGATGCTTAATGTTCAAACTGATAAACTTTGTTGTTTTGTGCAAATATTCACTCATTTTGAATTTGATGCCTGCAACACATTCCAAAAAAGGTGGGACAGGGGCATGTTTACCACTGTTACATCACCTTTCCTTTTAACAACACTAAAGCCCCTTTTCCACTAGGCCCCACTTGGCCCTACACGGTATGACTCGGCCCGGTGTATAGCCTTTTCCATTATACCCAGCACCGGTTAACAGGTCCTATTTTCATACCCATTTGAGGCCAGGGTACAACCGTGCTGAGCCGAGCCAAGATGTGACGTCAACAGACTGCGAGCCACTGATTGGTCAGGGCGTAACGTCACGAAAGCATCAGTCTTCTGTGGAATCTACACGGCCGCCATTTGCAGTACTTCACGGACTAAGCTCGGTCACCGAGTAAATACAATATTAATAGAGGTGGCATTGTAGGTTTCGCGGAAATCTACACCGTAGTCCAACGAAGAGGTGCAGAGTTTTCTGTGCTTGGTGGCAGATCCACAGTGAGGGGAGTGACCCGCACCGATACAGATGGCAGCCCAGCATAGAACCAGACTACGGACAAGCTGAAGATGAACGTGACAGAACCATCGATGGTGAATGATTTGTAATATTGTGCATCTGTTCGCTTATTTATCCTGTTGGTGGTCTGCTCACTTTTTTTGAGCGAAACAGCGCCGTCCTGTCCTGGCTAACGAGTGTTAGCTAGTAGCTAGCTAGTAGCCAACTGCTGATTCGCGCTTGTTTTGTCCGAAGTATTGGCTTGTGAGAGCAAAACGATGAAATACTGTATGTTAATCCTGGTTGAAGTCCTGGTTTGTGTACATGTTGCACTTTGGTGCTGTGCTTTAAGTTGTGTGTAATTTCTTTCTAGAATGTGTTTCCACATGCCAGGGGTTAGCTGCCCTCAGCATGTTGTGTTTATATTGTGGATACAGGTCAAGAGGACCCCAGGATCCAAAATATCAACATATACAAGTGCATTTTCAAACCAGTGATTTATAAAGTGATTCATATAATTTTCTAAAGCGTCAGAATAGACCCACACACCTACTGTATTCTGTGGATTTTCCATAAAAGGTGTTGGAACAGTGTTGTTGTGCTGTTTCTGTTCCACCATAAATCCCTGGATTGATAATGTACTTGTACATGTACAGAGTGGATCGTGGGATGCTCACTGGTCAGGGAAACAAAGCATTTTTGTCACATCCCACCACTGACTTTCATAAGTGTATTTCCCTAATACAGGTACATCTCCAAAAATTAGAATGTAATGAAAACGTTCAATATTTTTTGTCACTCATTTCAGAAAGTGAAATCCGTATATTATATAGATTCATTACACAGACAGTGATATATTTCAAGTGTTTATTTATTTTAATTTGGATGATTATGGCTTACAGCCCCTGAAAACCCCAAATTCAGTTTGGCAAAAAATTAGATTACTTAAAATTAATTTTAAAAAAGTTTTTAAATAGAAATGTTGGCCGCTGAAATATTGGTTAACATGGGCTGTAGCCATAATCATCAAAATTAAAATAAACACTTGCAATATATCACTCTCCCTGTAATGAATCTATATATGGGTTTCACTTTCTGAAATGAGTGACAAAAAATATTGAACTTTTTCATGATTTTCTAATTTTTTGAGATGTGCCTATATATGTTTTGAACTTGCTTTAACTAACCACCATCCATTTCTGCACATGCAGCCACCCCACAATGGACCTTGCCACTGTGGAAAGTACTGAAATCCTTTGCTTTTATAGGTAAAGTGTCAAAACCATAGTAGCACAATTTCCACTTAATAGAAAAGGGACTGAACTGAGATTTATTTGATTGTGTGAATATTAATTACAGAATAACTGAAAATGACTGGCATATCAACTATAAAATAAACCGTTTGTTAATGTATTCATTTTTTTTGTCAAATCACTTGTGTGATCCTTTGTGAGTTATGTTCATAACTGTATGTTGCACTTTGGGGAATGGGAGTTGTTCAGTCATCAATATAATTTAGTTTATACATGTAGTTTATAGTCTATCAATAAACTCATGCATTAACAGGACACGTTACAAATATTTGAGACCCATTGTAGTGCTTCCTTTTATATTTTAGCAATAAAAGTACAAAACACCGCCCACACTTGAAGCCAGGGCAAGAAGAGACACTTTTACAGACAAGACAAACTTTTATTGATAAAAACTCCATATTTTGACTGAGCGACTCCATACTCGGTGATGCACACCTTCAGTTAAAGTACTAGATTCCATTCAAGTGAATGTATTAATTCATTCTGATTGCTGAGGCCACAGTAAAAACAGATGATTTTAAATGTAACCCAGCCCTTGTAAAATCGACTTTACTGAAGTGCAGCTACATGAAAATTGTGGTTAAACACAACAACGAAGTACTTTATTATCACATTGGAATTGGAATCACTCCTGTTTTGTTTTTCTTTTGAATTCTTGGATGGAATATGGGTGGGCAATATAAGCTGCTGCTTCAGCCATCGCCATTTCAGATAACCTATGTTGAACTGTATAATCAGAGAAGTTATTGTTTAATTCGACCTTGTTAGATTTTTCCCCCTTTGTTATATTATTCTATTTTTTTTTTTATTTAAGTTTTTGTAAAGGGTATACATGTCATTACAGCACTGCATTGTTTACATTTTCATCACATGTTCCCTTTTTTTTGGTTTTTGACAACATTGGAAGAATAGTTATTACAACACCCTTTTTTTAAGTGAAAGAAAAAGAGAATTAAAGAAAGAACAAAAAAAATCAAGAAAAAACAAAAAACAAAAACAAAACAAAAGAACAAAAAAAAATAAATAAAAATAAAAGAGCATCTGAGTAGTGTTGGAACAAAGAGAGGTGCCATTATTGAAATGGTATTTGTCAAAGATTAGATCTGATGGAAGACACATATGCGATCCAGGGTTGCCAAAAGTTCAAGAACCCATCCATGTTCTGTCTCAGTGCGAATGTCAACTTTTCCATCAAGTAAATGTCTTGAATCATGTTAATCCAATCTTCAGGTGTAGGACAATCCTTCAACATCCATTTTTTTGTTAGAGCTTTTTTACTTGCCAATATTAAAACAGTGAATAAGTATTTTTCTCCTCGTCTTTCCTGTGATTCCGGTAGTAAACCCAAATACAAAGTTACAGAAGAAAAGGGGACTGTTATTTTGAATATTTTCCCCAATATTGTCTGTACATTGGTCCAATATTGGTGGATAATTGGGCATGACCAAAACACATGAAAATGATTTGCAGTCTCTTCACCACACAATCGACAACAATTCAACCCCTTACGAGCAAATTTGTTTTATGCAGGTGTTCTGAAAAATCTTGCCAAATTTTTCCATCCAAATTCTCTCCACTGCAGGGATGAGGTACTTTTCCATTGCTGTTTATTTAGCTTTTCCCATATTTCCAGTTGTAAAGTGAAATTCCCCTCTTTTTCCCATCTCTCTTTTATATATGATGTGTTGTCTTCTTTTAAGTCTTGAAGACCTTGGTATATTTTAGAAATGTATCTGATCCCTGGGATCCCCTTATATGCCATTAAGAAAACCTTCAGAACACCTGACTGGGCCCTTTCCAAATCCTCCTTTTTAAGTATTTTGTTTATGTGGTGTCTAAGCTGAAAGAACCTGTAAAGGTCTTGATTTACTAGGCCTTGTTTTTTCAAATCTTCAAAACTTCTTAAAGTTTGCCCCTTAGAAAAATCGTAATATTTTATCATTCCGTTCTCTTTCCACTTTTTAAATCTAGCGTCTGTTTTATTAGGAGTAGTCTTGATCATAGGCAATCCATTGCAGTAATCGATAGGGTTCTTTAGTTTGATTCTCTCTGACTATCTTAAACCAAATTTTTAGCGGGGTCTCTATCCACGGGTTAGTGTTATTCAAAAGTTTAGGTAAGGCATTGTTCCCTATTATCGCCTGTAGGGGGATGTCACTTGTTATTTGGCATTCCATCTCCTTCCATTGTGCAGTGTAGACTGGGTTACATATCTCTACTAAAGTTTTAATTTGTGCGGCTTTAAAATAGTCCCTGATATTTGGCAGCGCGAGCCCACCTTTGTCTTTGTTTAGCTGTAGGGTTCTATATCTGATTCTAGGTCTCTTGCCCTGCCATATGAATCTTGAGATCCTTCTGTCCAGTTCTTGCCATGTTTTTTTGGGAGGTTCTACCGGTATTGTTTGGAAAAGGTATAGAAGACGTGGAAGTATATTCATTTTGACTGCTTCAATTCTTTGTGCGATACCCAAGAATGGTATCATATTCCATCTTGCTAGATCAGATTTTATTTTTGCCATCAGTGGGTCATAGTTTAGTGTTATAATTTTGTTGAGTTGTTTCGGGATATTGACCCCCAGATATTTCATAGATTCCATCTCCCAGTTAGTTTTGAGTTTGCTTAGTAAATATTGATTTGGGTCATAGTTGAATGTTAAAACTTGGGTTTTATGCATGTTTAATTCGTACCCCGATAAATCTCCATACTCTGAAAAAACTGAGATTAGTTCTGGAAAAGAGGTGTCCGGCCGCCCCAGGTATATTAAAATGTCATCAGCAAGGAGTGCTATTTTGTGTTCCTTCTGACCAAGTGTAATACCTCAAATTTTTTGATTCTGTCTTATCCATTGGCTCAGAGGTTCTATGAAGATTGCAAAGAGCAGTGGAGACAAGGGGCAGCCCTGACAACATCCTCTTTCCAGTTCAAAAGATGATGATAATTTACCGTTAATCCTTATTTTAGCTGTTGGTTTTTTATATAATGCCTGGATAGTTCTAATGAAGTTGTTATGAAAATTGAAACTGGATAAAATTCTATACAGGAAAGACCAATCAACCGAATCAAATGCTTTTTTCAGCATCTAATCCCAATATGGCTGCATTTAAGTTATATTTTTTTATATGATGAATTATGTGTAAAGTGCGTCTAATGTTGTCTTGTGTCTGTCTTTGTCTTATAAAACCTGTTTGGTCTAAATGAATTAGGTCTGTCAGTATATTTTCTAACCTTTTGGCAAGGATAGTGGTAAAAAGCTTATAGTCCTGATTTAACACACTGATTGGTCTGTAGTTGGAGCAGTCTAGTTTATCCTTTTCAGGTTTAGGTATGACTGCAATGACCCCTTCTCTCCAGGACGGGGGGATTTCCCCTGTGTGGAGGACATAGTTAAATGCTTTCAGGAGGAGAGGAGATAGTTGCTGTTTAAAGGTTTTGTACCACTCTGCTGTATAGCCATCTGCTCCTGGGGATTTGTTAGCTTTAAGTTTCATAATTGCTTTTTCTAATTCTTTAGGTTGTATTTCTGACAGTAGTGTTTTATTTTGTGACTCAGTAAGTTGGGGAAGGTTTAATGTGTTTAGGAATGCTTCGGATGCGTTTTTATGTTTTTTGAGGGAGTACAAGTTCTTATAGTAGTTCTCAAAGCTTTTAAGAATATCCTGAATTCTAAATTTTATTTCCTTTGATACTGGGTCTCTGATTTTGTAGATTGCTCTCTCCGTTTGTTGTTTCCTCAATTTATAGGCTAGCAATTTTGCCTGTTTCATAGTATTTTTGTTTCAGAAATGTAAGTTTCTTCTGGATTTCTATTGTGTAGATCTCATTTATTTGTTTTTTAATTTCCTTAGTTTTGAGCGAGTCATTAGAATGAGTGTTATCTTTGTGCTCTTTTTCTAGGTTCTTAAGTTCTGACTCTAATGTGATTAGTTTTTCTTGTCTCAGTTTCTTTTGGATTGCCAGTTTTGCGATAATCTTTCCCCTTATTACAGCTTTGCATGCGTCCCACAGTATTAAAGGGGGATACTTCTCCATTATCATTTTCTTCCAAATATCTGAGAATATCTGATTCCAATTCATCTTTCAGTGGTCCTTTCAGCACATTTGAATTTAACCTCCAAGAAAATGTATTATTTGTGTATTTTTGGATATTTATGTCCATATAGATCGGACTGTGGTCAGAGAGATCCATCAGTCCTATTTTACATGTTTTTACTCTTCCAATGTCTCTATTAAACATAAAAAAATAGTCAATCCTTGAGTATGATGAATGTGGTGCTGAGTAAAATGTATAATCTTTTACACTGGGGTTGAATTCCCTCCACACATCACAGATTCCCATTTCTTTTAGTAGCATCCAAATTTTTCTACTTTGAGTGTTATTTTGATATGGAGAATTACCTGATGCATCCCAGTATGGATTCAGTCTTAGATTGAAGTCTCCACCACATATCACTAAACCTTGGGCTTTAGTTATCATTAGGTCAAATACATTTTTATAAAATTTCCAGTTAGCCCCTGGAGGTGTATATACATTCAGCAGGGTGATATCTTCTCCCTCTAGCCGCCCAAGTACCATACTGTATCTCCCTTATTTATCTTTGTGTTCTGATTTTTTTTCAAATATAATTTTGGTTGAGATCAATGTCGCTACCCCCCTCCTCCTCCCTGACTTATATGAAGATGAAGAGATCATTTTAAACCCTTGTCTATTGAGTTTAGTGTGCTCCACATCTGTTAGGTGGGTTTCCTGTAAAAATATTATTCCTGCTTTGTCTTTTTTCATTTTGCCTAGAATCTTGGATCTTTTAACTGGATTCAGGATCCCTTTTACATTATATGAGATTATTTTGGTTACACCCTGTTTCTCCATTGTGTTGTCTTATTTAGTATAACAGTGTGGTGGCCCTCTTTTATGCTTCTCAGAAACTGAAAGAACATTAAAAACATAAAAAACATTAAGAACATAGTATAAAAAACTTTAAAACAAAAAACTGACAAAAGATCTTCCTGAGCTGAGGTCTTTTTAGTGACCTTAGAGCCTTGATGGTGCGTAGGCTCCAAGGGAAATTCCTCAGAATCTGTTACATGCTGAGGGCCCTCTCTTACCCCTGTAAGTTGTCCCATGTTTCTAACGTGAATTTCAGATCCCAATCCGAACTTTTAATGATCTTTTTTTTTTATGCCTATACCCTATGAAATTGTACGCAACCTCCCACCACCATCACAGCAAACAGTCAAGTTAATACAGTATTTGTTGATTCATTGTCACATTTCTATTTTAACAAGTTTTTTTTTTTTTTTTTTTTAAGACTTATTTGTTTCTAATATTATGTCTGTTCCGTAAAATGCTTTACCACTTGCTGATTCTGCATCTCCTTTAATGTTTGTTACCTTGTAGGAGGAGGGTTGGATGCACAGATTGACTAAAAATATCATTATTCCCTCCTGTAAACGGCCAGTTTTTCCTTATAGCTCTGGCGCTGGGTTTCCCGCTGCTGGCCCGTGGATTTTGAGGGTCTCTGTGTGGACCACAATTGAGCCTTGATTCTTTCGATCGGGTCTGCTGCGGGTTTATACACCGTTACCGGGAGTCCTCTTCCGCCATATCCGTGGTTGCTTCTTCCGCCGAGTTGTAGAGACACGTCTCATCCCCATAAAAAACCCGCAGCTTCGTCGGAAATGGAGTCTGAAAGCGCAGTTTCTTCTCTCGTAGTATCTTTTTAGCGTTGTTGTATTCCCGACGCTTTTTAAGGACCTCTGGGGCGTAATCATGTTCCACGAAAACTTTTCTCTGTTGGTGCATAAATCCTTTTTTCTGCCAAGCCAGTCTTACAACCTCTTCTTTTATTTTGGAGCTGGAGAACTTCACCACCACCGAACTTGGTGGCGCTTCCGCTGCCAGCCTAGGGGCTAATGTACGGTGCGCCCTTTCTATCTTCAAGTCGGTGGTTTGGGGAATATCCAGCTTCTCTCTCAGTAAGGATTCCACGCATGCCGCCATTGTGGTGAAATCGTCCTCGACTCCTTCTTTCAGACCATGAATTCTTATGTTGTCTCTTCTTAGTCTTCCTTCTTGGTTGGTTAGCTTAGCTTCCAGTCTTGCCTGTCTTTTGTGTAGATCCAGCACGGTATCTTCCAGCCCTTTTATTTTTTCTTCTGCTTCCATGATTCGGTCCTCGGCCTGGTCCACTCTGCTGTTTGTCCTTTTTATTTCATCTTTAATTTCAAGAAATTCGGCCCAACACTCTCGGCGAAATCGTCTTAATTCTTTAAGTACCATTTTTAAGCTAACCTTGTTGCTAGCTTCATTCAGCTCCTCGTCTTCTGAATGGAAATCATCCGGATCAGATCCTCCGGCCGATGCGTGTCCTGGCCTGGAAAATGTTGATTCCTTCTGTTTTCCTTTAGGCATGATGACTTTGTCTCTTGATTTTCATTCTTCCAAAAATCTGTTAAATCTGATTTTCAAGGTATTTTCCTGGATCGGGTCTGGGAGCTTCAGCGTTAAGCTGCTATCACCATGGTGTCCAGACCGGAAGTCTATTCTATTTTCTTCTAATCTTTACTTTTAATCCATCCGAAATAAAGATTCATTCATTCATTCACATTCCACCACTGGCTTTTAGCAACAAGTGTATTTCCCAAATATGTTTCAAACTTGCTTTAATTAACCACCACCCATTTCTGTCTTTTTGTCTAGGCAAGAGGGAAACGATCCACCCCAAACTGGACCTTGCATCACTATTTGCAGAGATCCAGGCCTAAGATCTGCTGAACTGGGACCAGTGTGAGCTGCACATCCCAGCTGCTGAGTGACCCATTCTAAGTTTTTTTGTTTTTTTGTTACAGTTTGAATTTTGCACATTCTGAATAATCTGGAATTTGCTGCTGATTGTAATAAACAATTTAGTGACTTATGTGTTTGCATCATGATTTTCTATTTTGTCTGTTAAGACACTGGTGGGGAAAGAGTAAACAGTACAAACCATTAATCGGTGACCTTGAAAATAATGGCTCATTTTTAAGAAAAGTAACCAAAACAATTATTACCTCCGCCAGGCCGAAAAGGCCAGGAGGAGGTTATGTTTTTGCCGGGGTTTGTCTGTGTGTTTGTCTGTTTGTCTGTCTGTCTGTCTGTCTGTTTGTCTGTTGGTTAGCAAGATAACTCAAAAAGTCTTGGACGGATTTCCATGAAACTTTCAGGCGTTGTTGGAAATGCTACAAGGAAGAACTGATTAAATTTTGAGGGTGATCCGGTTCACCGTCTGGATACAGGAATTTTTTAAAGCATTTTTCAACACTGTGACATACAGCCATTTTCAACATGTGCGCAGGCGCAATGGAGGGCGCTGGTCGTCATGTCTGCAACACAAACTCCGCGTTCTTCAACGTTTTAGGCACAAAAGCACGCGGAAAACACTGCTGGCCTGGGCCCGCCAGCGTGCCTGTGTTTGCGCGCAACTGCAAAACCTCACACGGCCAGCTGTCCACCGACGGATTCTTTGGCAGAAATTCCCCGGCCAGCCATAGGAGCTGCGCATTTGGCAGAAATTCACCGGCCAGCCATAGGCGCTGCGCAAAAACGAGCTCTCTGCCGGCGAAGCTTCTAAATTCTCGTTTGCCGCGGAGCCCAACCCCAAAATAATATAATATAAAACCCACGGCAACCTGTCTACCCAATTTGCATCCGTCAGTGGAGGAGATGGACACAACAGCAACACTTCAGTTTATTACCTCCGCCAAGGAGGCAATGCTTTTACTACTGAACCACTAATCCTATCACTATCAGATTGATTGTCATTGATTAATTGTGTGTTTATTGCACTGTCCCTGTCAAATAAACAAATAATCATTGTGAATCCAATTGCTAGTCATATGTTTACATGCTCAAGAAATCTGAAAACGTACACACAAACACTGTATGGGGGGAATTGTGGCGCTTGGCGGAGGTCTGCGCTGTCCGAGTGCTTTTCTAGTTTTATTAACTGAAGACTGTATTGTTGGATGTGCCACCGCAGAAGACCCTGCATACAGTGATGCAAGGTCCAGTTTGGGGTGGATCGTTTCCCTCTTGCCTAGACAAAAAGACAGAAATGGGTGGTGGTTAATTAAAGCAAGTTTGAAACATATTTGGGAAATACACTTGTTGCTAAAAGCCAGTGGTGGAATGTGAATGCAGTCTACTGAAAAATCTCCTCTCGGCGCCACACCAGTCGGCTGCCTTTTGCAACAGCGGCTCGATTCCGAGTTTTTTTTTCCCTTCCTCTCTCTTTTGATCACTTTTTTTTTCACCCCACTTATATCACGGACACACAGATTGTCCCAAATGTCTCCTGAGCCGGTGGACGGAGCCACTGTTTATAGCAGGATACGATACAACAGGGAAGAGCTGCTAGCATTTAACCGCCACCCGGTCCCACTGGAAAAACTCGACATACCGAGAGAATTGAGACGAAAACGCCACGGCTGCCGGGCTGGAGTAAGGCGGAGGACAAAAAATATAAGGTACAGACCCTCCCTTCCATCTGTTGTCATGGGAAATGTACGGTCGATACTGGGAAAGTTAGATGAGCTAGCGGCTATCTCCCGTTATGATAGCACTTACCGGGAGTGCTCTCTCCTTTGGTTTACTGAGACGTGGCTAACTGAACTAGCAGCAGATGCTAACATTGAGCTGGAGGGTTTTCACATGATACGAGCTGACCGAACACCAGAGAGTGGCAAAACTAGGGGCGGTGGAGTGATAATGTATGTTAACAACAACTGGTGCAGACCGGGACATATCACTGTTAAACAACGACACTGCAGCAAAGACATTGAGTTGCTAGCTGTTAGCATGAGGCCTACATATCTCCCGAGAGAACACTCACACGTGATCTGCATTGTTGTTTATGCAAATCCGACGGCGAACGCTGGGACAGCGCGTGACGTCATCCATTCAGTAACCAGCAGGCTGCAGACAGAACACCCAGATGCTCTTCTCCTCGTCTCAGGCGATTTCAACCACGTTTCACTGTCTCCCATTCTGCCCACTTTCACCCAGTATGTCACATGCCACACTAGAGACAATAAAACACTGGATTTGTTCTACGCAAACACTAAGGAGGCGTACACCTCATCACAACTCCCCCCACTTGGGAGATCGGATCACAACTTGGTTCATCTCCGACCGGTGTACAAACCCCTAGTGCACAGACAACCTCCGGCCATGCACACTGTGGAGTTATGGTCTGAGGAGACAATGGACACTCTAAAGGACTGTTTTGAAGCCACTGCCTGGAAGCAGCTCTGCGATCCACATGGTGAGGACATCGATGGCCTCATTCACACCTTCACGGGCTACCTCAGCTTCTGTGTGGACAAATCCGTTCCCACCAAGACCATACGGCGTCACTCAAACAACAAACCCTGGATCAACCCTGAGATAAAAACACTTCTGAGAGAGAAGAAGAGGATCTTCAGGTCGGGGAACAGGGAGATGCTGAAGTCCGTACAGAGGGAGCTGAGGAGAAAGATCAGAGAAGGCAAGGACAGCTTCACGAAGAAGATGGAGGACAAGCTGCAACAGAGCGACATCAGCGGGGTCTGGAGAAACCTCAAAACCATCTCAGGGCTCCAGAATACCTCCCCCCCAGGCCACGGGGGGCAGGGAGTGGGCGAACAACCTGAATCTGTTTTTCAATAGATTTGACCAACCGCCCTCCCCCCTGTCTGCACAACAACCACTGCTGCCTCTAAGAAATCAAGTCCTGCTGCCCACTCCCCACTCCACCGACACCCCCCCCCCCCCCACTCCCAACACACAGCCCCCCATCCTGACCCTGACCAAGACCCAGGTGAGGACGGAGCTGAGGAAGATCAAGGCGAGGAAGGCGTCGGGACCGGACGGCATCAGCGCAAAGCTCCTCAAGTCCTGTGCAGACCAGCTGTGTGGGATTGTGACGTATATCTTCAACATGAGCCTGAAACTGGGGAGGGTACCACAGCTGTGGAAAACATCTTGTGTGGTACCTGTACCAAAAACTTCCCACCCCAAAGACCTGAACAGCTTCAGACCGGTGGCCTTGACGTCCCACTTGATGAAGACCCTGGAGAGACTGCTCCTTGCTCATCTCCGCCCCCTGGTGGAACCAGCGATGGATCCACTCCAGTTCGCCTACCAGCATGGCATTGGGGTGGAGGATGCGGTGATCTTCCTCCTTCACCGTTCTCTGTCCCACCTGGAGAAGCCCGGGAATATGGTGAGGATCATGTTCTTTGACTTCTCCAGTGCTTTCAACACCATCCAACCGATGATCCTGAAGGACAAGCTGCTGCGCGCAGGGGTGGACCAGCACCTGTCATCATGGATCCTGGACTACCTCACGAACCGGCCTCAGTTTGTGAGAACCCGGGACTGTGTTTCCGACACGATCATCAGTAGCACGGGGGCCCCCTAGGGAACGGTGCTGGCTCCCTTCCTGTTCACTCTTTATACTGCAGACTTCTCACACAACACAACACATTGCCATCTACAGAAGTTCTCTGATGACTCTGCGATCGTTGGTCTCATCTCCAGCGGAGATGAAGCTGAGTACAGAGGGCTTATCCAGGACTTTGTGGACTGGTGCCATCGGAACTGCCTCCAGATCAACGCGAGGAAAACTAAGGAGCTGGTGGTGGACTGCCGCAGGCATGGGCAGCCCCTCACAGCACCAGTAAATATACAGGGAACAGACATCGAGATGGTGACATCCTACAAGTACCTGGGTATTCATCTGAACAATAAACTAGACTGGTCACACAATACTGACGCACTCTACAAGAAGGGACAGCGCAGGCTGTTCCTGCTGAGGAGACTCAGGTCTTTTGGTGTACAAGGGGCGCTGCTGAAGTCATTCTATGACACGGTGGTGGCATCAGCCATCACTTTTGGAGTGGTCTGCTGGGGCAGTGGCATTACTGCAGCCGATAGGAAGAGACTGAACAAACTGATTAAGAAAGCTAGCTCTGTCCTGGGGCAACGCCTTGATCCGATGGAGGAGATAGGAGAGAGAAGGACGGTGGCTAAACTGTCATCTCTGCTGGAGTCCGAGTTCCACCCTATGCAGGACATACTGGATGCACTGAGGAGCTCATTTAGCAGCAGACTACATCATCCCAGGTGCACAACCGAGAGGTTTCGTAGGTCCTTCCTACCAACGGCTGTCAGACTGTACAACCTAAGCAGGGCTGCTCGCAGAGATAGCAAAAAGACGTAACAAACTAATAGTTTTTTTTGAATGCAAAAGATGCAATAGACTTACACAATGGTCCTCTCCGGCATACAACTAGGAACATACCGGTCGCTATGGAGGGTGAGAATATGTATGGGCACATAATCATACCATGTAGGATAACTAAATAGACGGTTATGCTGTTTCATCCCACCTAGCAACAATGCTCTGCACTGTGTGTGTTTATATATTTACATATTTATTCCATCTAGCTACAATGCTCTGCACTGGGTGTGTTTATATTTATATATCTATATATTTATTCCATCTAGCTACAATGCTCAGCACTGGGTGTGTTTATATTTATATATCTCTATATTTATTCCATCTAGCTACAATGCTCCGCACTGTGTTTTTATACTGTATATCTACATATTATTCCATCTAGCTACATTGCTCCGCACTGTGTGTGTTTATATACTTGCATATTTATTCCACCTAGCTGCAATGCTCCGTACTGTGGGTGTTTATATATTTACATATTTATTCCATCTAGCTACAATGCTCTGCACTGTGTGTTCATATATTCATATATTTATTCCATCCAGCTACAATGCTCTGCACTGTGTGTCTGTGTGTGTGTGTGTGTATATATATATTTTATAGTAATATGTACATATGTATATTAGCTGCTCTTGCTTGCTTGTTTTTTTTCTTGCCTTCTGATTGTTGCTCTGAGTGTTGCTATCCCTGTGCTGTTGCAATCCTGGAATTTCCCCGTTGTGGGACTAATAAAGGCTTATCTTATCTTATCTTATCTTATACTTTAGTGACAGTACCAGTATATGGAGGAATTCTGGGCCATATTAGCATCTGTTCTTCATCATAATGGGTTTGGGCGGGGGTGTCTAATCATGTGCCATGGAGGGCCAAGACCCTGCAGGCTTTACCTCCAAACAGTGTCTTCAACAGCAGATTCCACTGAATTTCTCCCACTGACTGCTGATCAGTGAGAACACCTGCTGAAGAGACTGCGTAGAAGAGAGAACCTGCAGGGTCTTGGCCCTCCATGGTACATGATTGGACACCTGTGGGTTAGGGTTTAATGGGATTTAACATTTTAACACAAACTGCTTTATGGTTCATAATCCTGTTGACAGACTTACACCAAACCAAAAGTGATTTCTCAAACTGCTGGATTGTTCTTAGACAGCTTTTCCAATCTGTTAGTATTACATTTGTGCCATATGGTGGTAACCTTCACATATAAAAAAAAGAAACACATCTGCAAAAACTTCAAAGGTTTATTGTCAGTGCAATTCCCAGTGCAATACTACATGAATGCATGTATAGTACATTGTTGATGCAGAAAGTACAGTGGGGCAAAAAAGTATTTAGTCAGCCACCAATTGTGCAAGTTCTCCCACTTAAAAGATGAGAGAGGTCTCCAATTTTCATCATAGGTATACCTCAACTATGAGAGACAAAATGAGAAAAAAAAAATCCAGAAAATCACATTGAAGGATTTTTAATGAATTAATTGGTAAATTCCTCGGTAAAATAAGTATTTGGTCACCTACAAACAAGCAAGATTTCTGGCTCTCACAGACCTGTAACTTCTTCTTTAAGAGGCTCCTCTGTCCTCCACTCGTTACCTGTATTAATGGCAGCTGTTTGAACTCGTTATCAGTATAAAAGACACCTGTCCACAACCTCAAACAGTCAGACTCCAAACTCCACTATGGCCAAGACCAAAGAGCTGTCAGAGGACACCAGAAACAAAATTGTAGACCTGCACCAGGCTGGAAAGACTGAATCTGCAATAGGTAAGCAGCTTGGTGTGAAGAAATCAACTGTGGGAGTAATTATTAGAAAATGGAAGACATACAAGACCACTGATAATCTCCCTCGATCTGGGGCTCCACGCAAGATCTCACCCCGCGGGGTCAAAATGATCACGAGAACGGTGAGCAAAAATCCCAGAACCACATGGGGGGACCTAGTGAATGACCTGCAGAAAGCTGGGACCAAAGTAACAAAGTCTACCATCAGTAACACACTACGCCGCCAGGGACTCAAATCCTGCAGTGCCAGACGTGTCCCCCTGCTTAAGCCAGTACATGTCCAGGCCCATCTGAAGTTTGCTAGAGAGCATTTGGATGATCCAGAAGAGGATTGGGAGAATGTCATATGGTCAGATGAAACCAAAATAGAACTTTTTGGTAAAAACTCAACTTGTCGTGTTTGGAGGAGAAAGAACACCATACCTACTGTGAAGGATGGGAGTGGAAACATCATACTTTGGGGCTCATCCAGGGACAAGAGTTGCAAATTAGCTAATAGCTATACACTCCATGTGCAACACATCAGATTGATTGTCATTGATTAATTGTCTATGTTTATTGCACTGTCCCTGTCAAATAAACTAATCTATCTATCTATCTATCTATCTATCTATCTATCTATCTATCTGTTTTTCTGCAAAGGGACCAGGACGACTGATCCGTGTAAAGGAAAGAATGAATGGGGCCATGTATCGTGAGATTTTGAGTGAAAACCTCCTTCCACCAGCAAGGACACTGAAGATGAAACGTGGCTGGGTCTTTCAGCATGACAATGATCCCAAACACACCGCCCGGGCAATGAAGGAGTGGCTTCGTAAGAAGCATTTCAAGGTCCTGGAGTGGCCTAGCCAGTCTCCAGATCTTATTATACCTAACTCAGTACTGTTTACTTTTTGAATATATATATTTTGTGGCTAATATAGTTATTAACCTGGCAATCAATTTGTGTCAGCTGATCATTTTTTGCTATGACACCACCTCAGACTCAGTGCTGCTGGAGCAGGTACGTCCCATGATGTCTCAACAGTCTCTCCATGATTTTCACGCAGATCAGAGCAGTTTTTTGCACAGGAAATAATCATTTCTACAGACATTCTTAAGCTCTATAACCACTGAACGTTTGTGAAGCTGGGGTGACATCAGTGACGGGCTGTGTTGCCATCAGTGAGAGGCTGTGTTGAACGCCAGACCGACCGTTTGAAGCGGTAATTTTCCCACAACAGAGCCATCTGAAACACACACACAAAGCATACATATTTTAGTACCTAACAGTGATAACTTGCAGACATTACAGTGTAGCACAACGTACACTACCGTTCAAAAGTTTGGGGTCACTTAGAAATTTCCTTATTTTTGAAAGAAAAGCAGTTTTTTTCAATGAAGATAACTTTAAACTAATCAGAAATACACACTAATATCTAATATACATTGCTAATGTGGTAAATGACTATTCTAGCTGCAAATGTCTGGTTTTTGGTGTAATATCTACATAGGTGTATAGAGGCCCATTTCCAGCAACTATCACTCCAGTGTTCTAATGGTACAATGTGTTTGCTCATTGTGTCAGAAGGCTAATGGATGATTAGAAAAACCTTGTGCAATCATGTTAGCACAGCTGGAAACAGTTTAGCTGGTTAGAGAAGCTATAAAACTGACCTTCCTTTGAGCAGGTTGAGTATCTGGAAAAAATTATTATTTCAAATACAAATCATTATTTCTAACCTTGTCAATGTCTTGACTATATTGTCACGACTCGCCGCTCATCATCTGCCTCAGCTGCGCGCACACCTGCGCCTCGTCAGCCATGAGCTATTTAACCCACTCAGCCCTGTGCAGCGGTCTGGAGCCGTCTGTTCGCATCGGCACTTCTTCGCAGCTGGATCGTCTCCAAACGACAGCTAAACTACGCTTCAACGTAAGCATACCTTCCTTTACCTTTTGCAAGTCTTCTCCCCTGTGCACAGATGGATTCCTCGGCGGCGGACTTCCCGTCATCGTCATCCTACCCTCACCGTCGTCACAGGCTCTGCAGGACGCTGTCTTCCGGGCTTCTCCCTTGCCAACGCCAGCCACCTGCCGTCAACAAGTAAGCAGCACACTGCTCATTATTCCTGTCCAGGTGTGGTGCCCTTTACCCCTGTCCTCTGTTCTCTCCATAGGGTTGCCCGGCTGTACGGCGCACTGCTCTGCTTCCTGCGCATCGGCGTCCACCCTCACCACATATACATATCTCACACATCCATCCACACACGCCTGCTTGTTGAATAAAGCTGTTAAATCTACCCTGAGCCTGCGTGCGTGTTTCCTGAGCCGGACATTATATCAGTACGGCTCCAGCAGAGCGGCTCAGCAGACAGCGGGCTCGCACGCCGTCTTTCCACCCTCGAGGCTCGGGTGGATTTAATAGCCCACCAGCAGCAGGTGATACTTAATCAATTGACTAATATCACTCACCGGTTAGACCGCTTGGACCCCCAGCAGGCGTTCCCCCCGGCTCGTCAGGGAGGGGTAGCTCCTGCCGCTCCGGTGGCCGGCCAGTCTGCCATGGGAACGCCAACCCGACTCACACCTATCCCAACCCCCACCCGCTTCAGCGGGAAGCTCGGCGGAGCACGGGGGTTCATCATGCAGTGTGAGTCGGTGTTTCTGCGCGTTCCCGGGGATTTTCCCTCGGACCACAGCCGAATTGGCTACATTGGTAATCTCCTGGAGGGGCGAGCGCTAACTTGGGCTTACGCCGTCATGGCGAAGCCCAGTTACGCGAACCTCTTCTGCAGCCAGTTCGTGCAGAGCTTTCTCGAGGCGTTCGATCACTCCCGGCGCGATAGCATCCTCACTGACCATCTCCTTGGCCTCCAACAGGGAAATCGGTCAGCGGCGGATTACGCTATCGACTTCCGGGTCGCAGCGGAGGAGGTGGGCTGGGGTGAGGCGTCACTCTGTAGTATCTTCCTCCGCAGCCTCAGCTCAGGTCTGAGGGATGAGCTGGCCAGCCGAGATCTTCCAGAGACGCTCTCAGAGCTAACCTCCGTAACAATTAGCTTGGATAACAGGCTGCGTGAACGGTCCACCGAGCGGAAGTTAATCGGCCGCTCGCGTGGAGGCTCTGTCCACACGCCGCAAGCTCTCCCCCTGGCGTTACCTCCTCCGGAGCCTTCCGAGGAATCGGAGGCAATGGTGGTTGGTCGGTCAAGGCTCCCTCTAGCGGAGAAACAGCGCCGCCGGGAGTTGGGCCTCTGCATGTATTGCGGAGGCAATCAACACACCGTGGAGCATTGCCCAGAGAAGCCAAACGGGGAGGTCCGCGAGTCACTGTAGGGGGTCTCGCGGACTCTAACCGGTTGAATCCCCTCACTAGTTATCTCTGCCCATTCGATTCTGTCACAATGCCACGGGGCACCTCACACACGCACTGGTGGACTCAGGAGCAGAGCAGAGCTTCATTTCAAAGAGCCTGGCAACCCAATTGGGCATCCCCTGCCACCCTCTGGCCGCTCCGCTCAGCCTGGTCACCCTCTCCCGTGCGCCCCTTGGACAAGTGACTCATCGCACCCAGCCGGTTCCCGTTATTATCTCAGGTAATCACCGAGAGGACCTCACCTTGTTCATCCTGTCCTCTGTGTCGCCTGTCATCCTAGGTTACCCCTGGTTGCGTCTGCACAACCCTGTGCTGGATTGGCAGACAGGAAGAATCGCTGCCTGGAGCTCCTTCTGCATGGGAACCTGCCTACAGTCCACAGCTTGTGCCCCATCCTCTCCCCCTCCGGCCCAGGACGCCGCACCTCCGGATCTCACCCTGGTGCCTTCGGAGTTCCATGACCTGGATCTTGTGTTTAGTAAGTCCAGAGCGATGTCTCTCCCTCCTCACCGGACCTACAACTGCGCCATCAACATCCGCCCGGGGGCGCCCTTGCCGTCCAGACGCCTCTACAGCCTGTCAGCGCAGGAGCGGGAGGCCATGGATAGCTACATCAAGGAGTCACTCAATGCTGGAATCATCCGCCCCTCCTCGTCTCCGCTCGGCGCAGGGTTCTTCTTCGTCTCTAAGAAGGATGGGTCGCTCCGCCCCGTTTAGATTTTCGGGCCCTTAATGACATCACGGAGAAGAACCGTTACATCCTGCCTTTAATGGATACTGCCTTTCACTCCCTCCAGGGGGCGACCTGGTTCACCAAGTTGGATCTACGCAGTGCTTACCACCTCGTCCGGATTCGGGAGGGGGATGAGTGGAAAACGGCCTTTTGTACGCCAAGTGGTCACTTCGAGTATCTGGTGATGCCATTTGGGCTGACCAACGCCCCCGCTGTGTTTCAACGCTTCATTAACGACGTCCTGCGTGATTTCCTTGGCCTCTTCGTGTTCGTGTACCTGGATGACATCCTCATTTTCTCCAGGTCACGGGAGGAACACCAGGTCCATGTGAGGCGGGCCTTACAACGGCTGCTGGAGAACAGGCTGTATGTCAAGGCCGAAAACTGTGAGTTTTACGCCAAGACCACCTCCTTCCTAGGATTCGTAATCTCGCACAACCAAGTCCTTCCCGATCCCGCGAAGATCAAAACGGTGGTTGAGTGGCCCACGCCGACCTCCAGGAAGCAGGTACAGCAGTTTATTGGGTTTGCCAACTTCTACTGCCGTTTTGTGCCCAATTTCGGTGCCATCATGGCCCCGTTGACCCGTCTCACTTCCCCCAAGAACCCCTTCTGGTGGACCGAAGAGGTTGCAGCAGCGTTTCAGGCGTTGAAGACGGAGTTCTCCTCCTCCCGAGTCCTGACCCAGGTTGACCCCGCGCTGCAGTGTTTGGTGGAAGTCGACGCGTCTGATACGGGAGTGGGGGTGGTGCTGTCCCAGCGATCACCCACCGATGGGGTTAAGCGACCCTGCACCTTCTTCTCATGGCGTCTGTCTCCGGCTGAGCGTAACTACGACATCGGGGACAGGGAGCTTCTCGCCATCAAGCTCGCCCTGCAGGAGTGGCACCACTGGCTGGAGGGGGCTGCGTTGCCATTCATGGTGCTGACGGACCGCAAGAACCTGGAATACCTAAAATCTGCCAGATGACTGAATGCCCACCAGGCGTGCTGGTCCTTGTTCTTTGCCCAGTTCCGTTTTACCATCACCTACCGCCCTGGTTCTAAGAACGTCCTGCCCGATGGCCTGTCCAGGCAGTTTGCCCCCGAGACGTCGGAGGAGCCGGGTCATACCATTCTTTCCAGCTCGTGTGTTGTGGGGGCGATTTCCTGGTCCATTAGTGACAAGATTCGGAGGGCACAGGAGACCGAACCGGACCCTGGCGGCGGACCGGAGGGAAAGCTGTTCGTTCCATCTACTGTCCGGGGGGAGGTCATCCATTGGGTTCACACCTCCAAACTCGCCTGTCACCCTAGTGTCTCCCGACTAGTGGACCTCCTTCAGCGTTCCTTCTGGTGGCCGGGGCTTCAGAAGGATGCCGCCAACTACGTCCGGGCGTGTCCTGTTTGTGCCACCGGCAAGTCAGGTAACTCTCCCCCCGCGGGTCTGCTCCAGCCCCTGCCAGTCCCCGGCAGGCCCTGGTCCCACATAGCCCTCGACTTTGTCACCGGTCTTCCGGTCTCCAACACCTATGACGTGGTGCTGACCATCGTAGATCGGTTCTCCAAGGCTGCCCACTTCGTGCCACTCCGGGGCCTCCCTACGGCACGGGAGACAGCGGACCTTCTGGTTCAACACGTGGTCAGGCTGCATGGGATACCAGTGGACATCGTCTCTGATCGGGGGCCCCAATTCGTCTCAGAAGTATGGAAGTGTTTCTGCAATGCCCTGGGGGCCACGGTAAGCCTCTCCTCCGGCCACCACCCGCAGTCCAATGGGCAGTGTGAACGGGCCAACCAGGAGCTGGAAGCTGCCTTACGCTGCGTCGCCTCCTCCAATCCGTCGTCCTGGAGCGCTCACCTGGCCTGGGTAGAGTATGCCCACAACACAGCACGGTCTTCTGCCACAGGGATGTCCCCCTTCAAGGCGTCCTTGGGATACGACCCACCTTTGTTCCCGGAGCAGGAGGGTGAGCTGGCCGTTCCATCCATCCAGGCGCACCTGAGACGTTGTCGGAGTCTGTGGACCAGGGTGCGCGATGCGCTTTTACGCACGGCGACGCGCAACAGCACCAAGGCTAATCGCCACAGGAGACCGGCCCCTGCCTACCAGGTAGGCCAACGAGTCTGGTTAGCCTCTCAGGACATTCACCTCAAGGCTGAGAAGAGGAAGCTGGCCCCACGCTTCATTGGCCCCTTCACCATCTCAAAAATCCTTAACCCGGTGGGTGTGCGTCTGGCCCTCCCCCCCCTCCCTCCACATATGTCCCACCTTCCACGTGTCTAAGATCAAGCCTATGGTCTCCGATCCCCTCTGTCCCCCGCCCGCGCCGCCGCCCGCGCCTCTGATGATCGACGACCACCCGGCCTGGAGAGTCGCTTCCATGATGGACTCCCGGCGCCGAGGTCGCGGGCTGCAGTACTTGGTGGACTGGGAGGGATTCAGTCCGGAGTGGAGGTCCTGGGTGCGCTCTTCCTTGGTGTTGGACAGGAGTCTCATCACGGAGTTCCACCGGGCGCATCCGGACAAACCAGCGCCAGGAGGCGCTGCTAGGTGGGGGAGTACTGTCACGACTCCCTGCTCATCATCTGCCTCAGCTGCGTGCACACCTGCGCCTCGTCAGCCACGAGCTATTTAACCCACACAGCCCTGTGCAGCGGTCTGGAGCCGTCTGTTCGCATCGGCACTTCTTCGCAGCTGGATCGTCTCCAAACGACAGCTAAACTACGCTTCAACGTAAGCATACCTTCCCTTACCTTTTGCAAGTCTTCTCCCCTGTGCACAGGTGGATTCCTCGGCGGCGGACTTCCGGTCATCGCCATCCCACCCTCACCGTCGTCACAGGCTCTGCAGGACGCTGTCTTCCGGGCTTCTCCCTTGCCAACGCCAGCCACCTGCCGTCAACAAGTAAGCAGCACACTGCTCATTATTCCTGTCCAGGTGTGGTGCCCTTTACCCCTGTCCTCTGTTCTCTCCATAGGGTTGCCCGGCTGTACGGTGCACTGCTCTGCTTCCTGCGCATCGGCGTCCACCCTCACCACATATACATATCTCACACATCCATCCACACACGCCTGCTTGTTGAATAAAGCTGTTAAATCTACCCTGAGCCTGCGTGCGTGTTTCCTGAGCCGGACATTATGTCATATATTTTCTATTCATTTTATAACTCATGGTGGTAAATAAGTGTGACTTTTCATGAAAAACACAAAATAATTGTCTGGGTGACCCCAAACTTTTGAACGGTAGTGTACCTATAGCAAACTAGCATTAGCAACCATTAGCTTACCATCATATCAGAATCAGAATCAGCTTTATTGGCCAAGTATGCACAACACATACAAGGAATTTGACTTTGGCTAAAAACTTGCTCTCATTGTTCAGGTGGAGGATTTAAATAAGGATTCAATGACAACAGAGTATGTACAGTAAATTACAGTCTGTCCACGTTTCTATAAAAGGATGGAAATATATACAGGAATATATGCAGTTATTCACTCAGACTAACCACACTTTGCAGAAATATATGAAAAAATATACAGTCACACAGTATTTCAATGTGAACTCAGATTCAGTGATATAATGTGAATGAAGTAAAAAGCAGTGTGAGAGTTATGTGCAATGTAATAATGGATGAAAAGTCATGAGTACAGCAACAGGTAGGACTAGGTGATTGTTAGGAGTTCATCAGAGTGATGGCTTGAGGAAAGAAACTGTTCCTGTGACGGGTGGTTTTGACCTTCAGTGATCTGTAACGACGACCAGAAGATAGAAGTTCAAACAGTTTGTGGCCGGGGTGTGAAGGGTCAGCACAGATGTTTCCCGCCCGTTTCCGGGTTATGGACCGATATAAGTTCTCAATGGAGGGTAGGTCAGTACCAATGATCCTCTCCGCAGACTTAATGATCCGCTGCAGTCTGGTCTTGTCCTGTTTAGTGGCAGATCCAAACCAGACAGTGATGGAAAAGCAGAGGACAGATTGGATGATGGCGGTGTAGAAGACAACCAGCAGCTCCTGAGGCAAATCAAACTTCTTGAGCTGACGCAGAAAAAACAACCTCTGCTGGGCCTTTTTCCGGACAGTGTCTATATGGGAGGACCACTTCAGGTTCCGGGAGATTGTGGTTCCCAGAAACTTGAAGGAGTCCACAGTGGACACTGTGCTGTTGAGGATGGTGAGTGGGGGGAATGAAGGGGGGTGTTGCCTGAAATCCACAGTCATCTCCACCGTTTTGGCTGGGTTCAAGATGGTTCTGGCTGCACCAGAGGATCATCTGCTCCACCTCCCGCCTGTATGCAGACTCATCATCATCCCGGATCAAACCGATGACTGTGGTGTCGTCCGCAAACTTCAGGAGCTTCACCGAAGGGTCCTCTGAGGTGCAGTCATTGGAGTAGAGGGAGAAGAGCAGTGGGGAAAGGACACATCCTTGGGGGGCGCCAGTACTAATTTTTCGGGAGCTGGATGTAAATCTCCCTAGCTTCACCTGTTGCCACCTGTCAGTCAGAAAGCTGGAGATCCACTGGTAGGTGGAGGGGGGCACCTTGAGCTGGAGGAGTTTCTGATGAAGAATGCCTGGGATGATGGTGTTGAACGCTGAGCTGAAGTCGACAAACAGGATCCTGGCGTACGTCCCTGGGGAGTCGAGGTGTTGCAGGATGTAATGTAGTCCCATATTCACTGCATCATCCACTGACCTGTTTGACCGGTAGGCAAACTGCAGTGGGTCCATCAGGGGGCCTGTGATGACCTTCAGGTGGTTCAGCACCAATCTCTCCAAGGATTTCATGACCACAGAGGTCAGGGCAACAGGTCTGTAGTCGTTTAATCCTGTAACAGAGATATGATCTATTTTGTATCCTCACGTCTTCGGTTCTCCCAGAAGCTGTAGTACTATTCCAAAGTGTTTCGTCTCGCTGCCTGTCCCCTTGTCTGGTGGTTCTTTTTGGCATTTACGGTGACAAAAAGCCACAGACCGAGGAGTCGCCTTGTACAGCCGCCATATTATGTTTTGCTTGGGTCGCGTGTTTTACGTTACAGGAGTGTGGCGCCGCGTTGCTGTAAAAAAAAATCCCGCCCACCCCAGCTTTACCCCGCTTTACCCAGCTGCTATGGAAACACAACTGCGGCCGAAACGAGTAGTGGCGAATCGAGGCGAGGCGAGGCGAGCTGGGCTAGTGGAAAAGGGCTTTTATAGGGGGGCAGTGTGACCAGTCAGTGTGGCAGCTTAAGTCAGCAATGGACATCCCGACTCACCAATGTTTGGCTTTCTTCCCCTGGACGAATTGTATTGTTTCTTTGAGCCTTTCCGCTCAAACATATGTGTAAATCCTCATTTTTGCGCTTTTCCCTCCGCTCCTGAATGTTTGGAGCGCTTTAGGCATTTCCTCTGAAGCCTACGAGGTTTGTAGCAGGTTGTCTTACTCATTCGCAATAATGACTGTAATTTGGAGATTCTTGTAAATTTTTCCACTGTAAATAAACATGTTACTAACACTGCATTTTGGGCTCTCTGGCAATTTATATGTTCGCTGCGAAATTACACAGCAAACATGACAAATATAAGTTGAGACCCCTATTTAAAGTCAAATTAAAAAGACAGATCACAGCTCATTGGCACAGTGTTGCTACCACAGATGGGGGGACTGGGGAAGCGTCACTGACGCATGGGGAAAGAAGTTGCTGCATACAAGAGAGACTCAGACAGGTGTGATGTTGCCCAGAGGTATGTACATAAAATATCTTTTGACACCACTCCAATCATGCAGCTGAATTTAGACGATAGCTACAAACCAAATCTGTCGACATCGCTGTCACAATGCAAAGTACATATGATAGGTGGAACACACCGAGTGACACAATATAAATGCTTTTTATTTCCAGATTGTAATCTCTGAGGTACAGTGGTGTGAAGAAGTGTTTGCCATTTTTTTGTATGTTTGTCACACTTAAATGTTTCAGATCATCAAACAAAATGGCCCTGTGTGAAAAAGTGATTCCCCCCTAAACATAATAACTGGTTGGGCCACCTTTAGCAGCAACAACTGCAATCAAGTGTTTGTGATAACTGGCAATGAGTCTTTTATGGTGCTGTGGAGGAATTTTGTCCCACTCATCTTTGCATAATTGTTGTAATTCAGCCACATTGGAGGGTTTTCGAGCATGAACTACCTTTTTGAGGTCATGCCACAGCATCCCAATCAGATTCAGTTCAGGACTCTGACTAGGCCACTCCAAAGTCTTCATTTTGTTTTTTCTTAAGCCATTTAGAGGTGGACTTGCTGGTGTGTTTTGGATCATTGTCCTGCTCCAGAACACAAGTGCGCTTCAGCTTGAAGTCACAAACAGATGGCTGGACATTCTCCTTCAGGATTTTTTGGTAGACAGCAGAATTCATGGTTCCATTTACCATAGCAAGTCTTCCAGGTCCTGAAGCAGCAAAACAGCCCCTGACCATCACACTACCACCACCATATTTTACTGTTGGTATGATGTTCCTTTTCTGAAATGCTGTGTTACTTTTACGCTGGATGTAATGGGACACACACCTTCCAAAAAGTTCGACTTTTGTCTCATCAGTCCACAGAGTATTTTTCCAAAAAATCTTGGGGATCATCAAGATGTTTTCTGGCAAAAATGAAACAAGCCTTTATGTCCGTTATGTATCTTTTTGCTCAGCAGTGGTTTTCATCTTGGAACTCTGCCATGCAGGCAATTTTTGCCCAGTCTCTTTCTTTTGGTGGAGTCATGAGCACTGACTTAACTGAGGCATGTGATACCTGCAGTTCTTTGGATGTTGCTGTGGAGTCTTTTATGACCTCTTGTATGAGTTTTCACTGCGCTCTTGGGGTAATTTTGGTTGGCCGGCCACTCCTGGGAAGGTTCACCACTGTTCCATGATAATGGCTCTCTGTGGTTTGCTGGAGTCCCAAAGCTTTAGGAATGGGTTCATAACCTTTTCCAGACTGATAGATCTCAATTACTTTGTTTCTCACTTGTTCCTGAATTCGTTGGATGACATCTAGCTTTTGAGGATCTTTTGGTCTACTTCACTTCATCAGGCAGGTCCGATTTAAGTGATTTCTTGATTGAGAACAAGTGTGGCAGTAATCAGGCCTGGGTGTGGCTGGAGTAATTGAACTCAGCTTTCCAAAAATGTGATAAATCACAGTTACTGTCATGAACCGAGTCCGTGTTTCCTGTGGGCTCGGTTCTGGTCGATCCTGGTGGCTCAGGCAGTGGGTTTATTTTGTGGAGTTGTGTTTTGAGTTCTTGTTGTTTTCTTGTCCATGCACTGTGTCTGTTCCTGCCTGTAGCTGCCGCTCTGGCCTGTCCGGCCACGCCCTCCTCTTTCTCACAGTCAGCTGTTCGCCCCGGTAATCATCTTTCCCGCGCTCGCCCAGGTGTTCCCTATTTGTCACGCCAGCGGCATCTGTATTAAAGGAGCTCTTGGCTGGACAGACGCCGCTGGATCATTGTGTGCATTACACGATCAGTCTCCACCGTCTAACCACCACGTCTACCAAGGACAGTGCTCTGTGTGTGCTCGCTGGGATTCTGGGATTTCTCGGAAAGCCCCCCTCACCATGAGTAAACTGCTGGCGATCCTTTGTGCTGCCTTCACGCTGTGCCAGAAGCGTTCCTGTTTTCGGTTCTATCCCGCTTTGTTTCTGGTAGTGTTTCCTCCCCGCAGCATTATCGTTACGCTTTGGCTCTGCCCAGTTAATCCTCCGGTGTGTGTGTAAGGCACCCTGACGGACTCTTTAGCGTACCCAAGCTGTCGTGTCTGTGTGCGTGTCATTTTGTGTTAATAAATGTGTGTTTGGTGTAACCCTGCACTTAAATCCTCTCGTCCTTTTTGTCCCCTTGCCATGCGCATTAGAGAGGCACACGGGGAGCTCATGACACTTACTTTATGTTTTAACAGGAGGGCAATCACTTTTTCACACAGGGCCATGAAGGTTTGGATTTTTTTTACCCTTAATAATAAACACCTTCATTTAAAAACTGCATTTTGTGTTTACTTGTGTTATCTTTGACTAATATTTAAATTTGTTTGATGATCTGAAACATTTACTGTAAGTGTGACAAACATACAAAAAAATAAGAAATCAGGAAGGGGGCAAACACTTTTTCACACAACTGTGTCTCTCACCATGTATACATCCCCTGATTCCACGCAAGGCAGGGACCGTGCGTGAAGGACATCTGTCGCTGCCTGCAGCTGCCCGGGATCACCCGGAGGTATCCACCAGTCCTTGCAGCACATATTGTGCTGGAGCCACAGAACGAAATCATCAATACGATAAATCATGTCCTTGGTGCTGGAAGTACATTAAAAGTAATGGTTAAAAAACATTAAAAGCCTCAGTTTGGCACTTTGTATTCCACAGTGTGTATCACTTTCAAATAGTGATGTGTACATAGTGCATCTATAAAAATAAAATATGATTCATAATTTAATTCAGACAGAGCTCTCTAGGCACCCTTGCACCCCTGCACAACAATGGGAAATTAGGAAATGAAGTTCGAAAATTTCCCACAACGTTGCAGGGGCTCTAGGTTGGCGACCCATGCTTTAAGGGCTTTATTTTTCACAAGTATATTGTAAAAAAGTCTCTGAACAATACGACCACTGCTGGTGCTGGTGCTGCACAATCTCCTTAATACTCTCCACAATGAGAGAGCACGCAAATGTGCACCTTTAATTTACAACTTTTTAAAGATAAATTTGCTATTTTTCACTTAAATTTACAACTTATCCCATAAATTTGAGGCTTTTCCAACCAAACTTATTTTTTACTCATTTGTTCCTGAATTTCTTTGGATCACAGCATGATGTCTAGCTTTTGAGGATATTTTGGTCTACTTCACTATCTCATTCCGGTCTGATTTAAGTGATTTCTTGATTGAAAACAGGTGCGGCAGTAATCAGGCCTGGGTGTGGCTAGAAATATTGAACTCAGCTTTCCAAAGATGTGATAAACCACAGTTCGTTTATGTTTTTAATGGGGGGGGCAGTCACTTTTTCACACAGGGCCATACTTGTGTTATCTTTGTCAAATAATGAAATTTGTTTGACGATCTGAAACATTTAAGAGTGAAAAGCATACAAAAGAATGAGAAATCAGGAAGGGGGCAAACACTTTTTCACACCACTGTGTGTGTGTTTATATATATATATATATATATATATATATAAATATATATATATATACAGTATATATATATACTATATATATAGTATATACCTCCTCATGGATCGTCACCTTATCGTGGTGGGGGGGTTTGCGTGCCCCAGTGATCCCAGGAGCTATGTTGTCCGGGGCAATTTGCCTCTGATAGGGTCTCCCAAGACAAACTGCTCCTGGGTGAAGGGCCAGACTAAGAACGATCCAACAGACTCTCATGAATTGTATATCAAGGATTCAGTGTACCCCGCCCAGTATGGGGTTACCAGGGCCCCACCCTGGAGCCAGGCCTGGGGGAGGGGCTCGAAGGCTAGCGTCTGGTGGCCGGGTTTCCACCCATGGGACCCGGCCGGGCTCAGCCCGAAGGAGTTACATGGGTCCGCCCTCCAGTGGGCTCACCACCTGCAGGAGGGATCATGGGGGTCCGGTGCTATGTGGATCAGGTGGCAGTCAAAGGCGGAGACCTTGGCGGAGTGATCCCAAGCTTTCTAAACTGGCTTTTGGTACATGGAATGTCACCTCTCTGGTGGGGAAGGAGCCTGAGCTGGTGTACGAGGTTGAGAGATACCGGCTAGATATAGTCGGCCTCACTTCAACACACAGCTCCGGTTCCGGAACCAGTCTCCTGGAGAGGGGCTGGAGCGTGGCCTTTTCTGGAGTTGCCCCGGGCGAGAGGCGACGAGCAGGGGTGGGTATTCTTGTATCGCCCCACCTTGCTGCCTCTATATTGGAGTTTTCCCCGGTGGTCGAAAGGGTTGCTTCCCTGCGCCTTCGGGTTGGGAAACGGGTCCTGACCATCATTTGTGCCTATGCACCAAATGATGTTTCAGAGTACCCACCCTTTTTGGAGTCTGTGACTGGGGTGCTGGAGGGTGCTCCTCTTGGAGACTCCATTGTCCTACTGGGGGACTTCAATGCGCACGTGGGCAACGACAGTGAAACCTGGAGGGGGGTGATTGGGAGGAACGGCCTGCCCGATCTGAACCCGAGTGGTGTTCAGTTATTGGACTTCTGTGCTAACCACAGTCTGTCCATAACGAACACCATGTTCAAGCATAAGGGTGTCCATATGTGCACCTGGCACCAGGACACCCTAGGTCGCAGGTCGATGATCGATTTTGTTATCGTATCATCAGACCTGCGACCGTATGTCTTGGACACCCGAGTAAAGAGAGGTGCAGAGCTGTCAACTGATCACCACCTGGTGGTGAGTTGGATCCGATGGCAGGGGAGGAAGCCATTTAGACCTGGTAGACCCAAACGTATAGTGAGGGTGTGCTGGGAGCGTCTGGCTGAGGCCCCTGTCCGGGAGGTCTTCAACTCCCACCTCCGGAAGAACTTCAACCACATTCCGAGGGAGTCTGGAGACATGGAGTCTGAATGGGCCATGTTCTCCACCTCTGTTGTTGAAGCAGCGGCCCAGAGCTGCGGCCGCAAGGTGGTCGGTGCATCTCGTGGTGGCAACCCCCGAACCAAGTGGTGGACACCAGTGGTGAGGGGGGCCATTAAACTGAAGAAGGAGTCCTATCAAGCTTGGTTGGCTTGTGGGGCTCCCGAAGCAGCTGAGGTGTACCGGCAGGCCAAGCGGAGTGCAGTTCGGGTGGTTGCTGAAGCAAAAAGGGAGGAGTTCGGTGAGGCCATGGAACAAGACTTGCGGTCAGCCTCAAAGAGATTCTGGCAAACTATCCGGCGGCTCAGGAGGGGGAAAGCAGCTCCCCGTCCACACTGTGTATGGTGCGGATGGGACACTGTTGACTTCGACTGGGGACATCGTCGGGCGGTCGAAGGAATACTTCGAGGATCTCCTCAATCCCACTGATACACCTTCCACAGTGGAAGCAGGGTTTGGGGACGAGGGGGATGACTCGCCTATCACAGGGGCTGAGGTCGCCAAGGTGGTTAAAAATCTCCTTGGTGGCCGGGCCCCGGGGGTGGACGAGATTCGCCCTGAGTACCTCAAGGCCCTAGATGTTGTTGGGTTGTCATGGTTGACACGCCTCTGCAACACTGCGTGGAGGTCGGGGGCAGTGCCTTTGGCATGGCAAACCGGGGTGGTGGTTCCTCTCTTTAAAAAAGGGACCGGAGGGTGTACTCCAACTTTAGAGGGATCACACTCCTCAGCCTCCCTGGGAAGGTCTATGCCAAAGTACTGGAGAGGAGAGTCCGGCCGTTGGTCGAACCTCAGATTCAGGAGGAGCAATGTGGTTTTCGTCCTGGCCGTGGCACATCGGACCAGCTCTTTACCCTCTCGAGAATTCTCGAGGGTTAGTGGGAGTTTGCCCAACCAGTTTACATGTGTTTTGTGGACTTGGAGAAGGCATTTGATCACGTCCCACATGTTTTTTTGTGGGGGATGCTTCGGGAGTATGGGGTATCGAGCTTGTTGTTACGAGCTATTCGGTCTCTGTACGACCGTTGTGAGAGTTTGGTTCGTATTGCCAACACTCGGTCGGAGTCATTCCCAGTGAGAGTTGGACTCCGCCAGGGCTGCCCTTTGTCACCGATCCTGTTCATAATTTTTATGGACAGGATTTCTAGGCGCAGCCAGGGAATGGAGGGTGTCATGCTTGGTGACCACAGGATCTCATCTCTGTTGTTTGCAGATGATGTTGTCCTGTTGGCTTCATCCAGCAATGACCTACAGCTCTTGCTGGGACGGTTTGCCGCTGAGTGTGAAGCGGCTGGGATGAGAATCGGCACCTCCAAGTCCGAGTCCATGGTCCTCAGCCAGAAAAAGGTGGATTGTCCTCTCCGGGTTGGGGACAGGCTCCTGCCCCAAGTGGAGGAGTTTAAGTATCTTGGGGTCTTGTTCACGAGTGAGGGGAGAATGGAGCGAGAGATCGACAGACGGATTGGAGCAGCATCTGCAGTGATGCGGACGTTGTACCGGTCTGTTGTGGTGAAGAGGGAGCTTAGTTCTAAGGCAAAGCTGTCGATTTACCAGTCAATCTACGTTCCTACTCTCACCTATGGTCACGAGCTTTGGGTAATGACCGAAAGAACGAGATCGCGGATACAAGCAGCTGAAATGAGCTTTCTCCGTAGGATTGCTGGACTCACCCTCAGAGATAGGGTGAGGAGATCAGTCATCCGGGAGAGGCTCAGAGTAGAACCGCTGCTCCTCCACATTGAAAGGAGTCAGTTGAGGTGGTATGGGCATCTGATTAGGATGCCTCCTGGACGCCTCCCACTTGAGGTGTTTCAGGCACGTCCAACTGGGAGGAGACCCCGGGGCAGACCCAGGACTCGGTGGAGAGACTATGTCTCCCAGCTGGTCTGGGAACGCCTTGGTATCCCCTCTGAAGAGCTGGAGCAGGTGGCTGGGGAGAGGGAAGTCTGGGCTTCTCTGCTTAAACTGCCTCCGCGACCCGGACCTCCGGAAAAGCGGTAGAAGATGGATGGATGGATGGATATATATATATATATATATATATATATATATACACTACCGTACAAAAGTTTGGGGTCACCCAGACAATTATTTTGTGTTTTCCATGAAAAGTCACACTTATTTACCACCATGAGTTGTAAAATGAATAGAAAATAGAGTCAAGACATTGACAAGGTTAGAAATAATGATTTGTATTTGAAATAATAATTTTTTCCTTCAAACTTTGCTTTCGTCAAAGAATCCTCCATTTGCAGCAATTACAGCATTGCAGACCTAAAATGATTGCACAAGGGTTTTCTAATCATCCATTAGCCTTCTGACACAATGAGCAAACACACTGTACCATTAGAACACTGGAGTGATAGTTGCTGGAAATGGGCCTCTATACACCTATCTAGATATTGCACCAAAAACCAGACATTTGCAGCTAGAATAGTCATTTACCACATTAGCAATGTATAGAGTGTATTTCTGATTAGTTTAAAGTTATCTTCATTGAAAAAAAGTGCTTTTCTTTCAAAAATAAGGAAATTTCTAAGTGACCCCAAACTTTTGAACGGTAGTGTATATATATACATCCATCCATCTTCTACTGCTTTTCCGGAGGTCCGGGTTGCGGAGGCAGCAGTTCAAGCAGAGAAGACCAGACTTCCCTCTCCCCAGCCAACTGTTCCAGCTCTTCACAAAGGATATCAAGGCATTCCCAGACCAAATGGGAGACATAGTCTCTCCAGCGAGTCCTGGGTCTGCCCTGGGGTCTCCTCCCAGTGGAATGTGGCTGAAACACCTCAAGTGGGAGGTGTCCAGGAAGCATCTGATCAGATGCCTATACCACCTCAACTGGCTCCTTTCAATGCGGAGGAGCAGCGGTTCTACTCTGAGCCTCTGCCGGATAACTGAGTTCCTCACCCTATCTCTAAGGGTGAGTCCAGCAATCCTACGAAGAAAGCTCATTTAAGCTGCTTGTATTTGTGATCTCATTTTTTCAGTCATTACCCAAAGCTCGTGACCATAGGTGAGGATAGGAACGTAGATTGACTGGTAAATCAACAACTTTGCCTTAGAGCTTAGCTTCCTCTTCACCACAACGAACCGGTACAACGTCCACATCACTGCAGATGCTGCCCCGATCCATCTGTCAATCTCTCGCTCCATTCTAACTAACTAACTAACTAACCTGCACTTATATAGCGCTTTTCTAGTCACAAAGACCACTCAAAGCGCTTTCACTAGTACTAACCCTCTATTCTAAGGGCCTATAGGAAAGTATCTATGGACAATTTAGAACAACCAATTAACCTAACATGCATGTCTTTGGATTGTGGGAGGAAACCGGAGCCCCTGGAGTAAACCCACGCAGCACAGGGAGAACATGCAAACTCCACACAGAAAGGTTCCAACCCCTGCCAGCCTGGGGATTTGAACCAGGAACCAGGAATTCTCCCCTCAATCAATTGTTTTTAAAGTCACATGTCATAAAGTTCATCGATTTAGTTAAATTTAAGACAGCACAAGTAATGTACAGGGCAATTAATAATCAACTCCCAACTAATATACAAAAAATATTTAAAAAAAGAGACAATGATCATAATTTGAGAGGAGACTTAAACTTTACAAAACCCAAGATACGAACAACCAAGAAAAGTATGTGCATATCTGTCTGTGGGGTGGATTTGTGGAATAGTCTGGAGTCGGAACTGAAACTATGTACAAACAGAATTCAATTCAAAAAGAGGTATAAACATTATTTGCTGAAAGGATATATGTTAGAAGGGTAGTATTTATATGTACGATTCACTATGCTCACTCTGGGACACTATGGGACACTATGGAATGGTGGGTGGGACAGCACTGTGTATATCTGTGTTGTTTGAGGCTGGTTTTGTGTATGGACATCAATGTATGTTAGGATAGATGTGTGTTAATGTTGATATGTACAAAATACAGTTAATTGTTTACTTGGGGTCTTAAATGTGGTAATTTGTATATAATTCACATGGGTGTATTTATGGAAAAGAGGAGATGGAATTAGTAAGTGTTCACTTCTTCCTTCTCCCTTTCGAACACTGTATACTGTTACTTTATTGCATTTGTCATTTGTTTTGTTTTTGTACTTTTTTGTTCGAAATAAAGTATCTATCTATCTATCTATCTATCTATCTATCTATCTATCTATCTATCTATCTATCAATCTATCAATCTATCAATCATAAATAAAACCCCCAAATACTTAAACTCCTCCACTTGGGGCAGGATCTTGTCCCCAAACTGAAAAGGACAATCCACCTTTTTCCGGCTGAGGACCATGGACTCGGACTTGGAGGTGCTGATTCTCATCCCAGCCGCTTCACACTCAGCGGCAAAACCATCCCAGTAAGACCTGTAGGTCATTTCTGGATTAAGTCAACAGGACAACATCGTCTGCAAATAACAGAGATGAGATCCCGTGGTCACCAAGCATGACACCTTCTGTACCCTGGCTGCGCCTCAAAATTCTGTCCATAAAAATCGTGAACAAGATTGGCGACAAAGGGCAGCCCTGGCGGAGTCCAACTCTCACTGGTAATGAGTCTGACCGAGTGTTGGCAATACGAGCTAAACTCTTACAATGGTCGTATAGAGACCCGATAGCTCGTAACATGCCCGATACCCCATACTCCCAAAACACCCCCCCCACACAAAAAAACCATGAGGAACATGGTGGAATGCCTTCTCCAAATCCACAAAACACATGTAAATTGGTTGGGCAAACTCCCACGAACCCTCAAGGATTTTCGAGAGGGTAAAGAGTTGGTCTGATGTGCCACGGCCAGGACAAAAACCACATTACTTCTCCTGGATCTGAGGTTCCATCAATGGCCAGACTCTCCTCTCCAGTACCTTGGCATACACCTTCCCAGGGAGGCTAAGGAGTGTGATCCCTCTAAAGTTGGAGGACACCCTCCGGTTCCCTGTCTTGAAGAGCGGAACCACCACCCCGGTTTCCCATGCCAAAGGCACTGTCCCCAACCGCCACACAATTTTGCAGAGCCGTGTCAACCATGACAGCCCTACAACATCCAGGGCCTTGAGGTACTAAGGGCGAATCTCATCCACCTTTGGGGCCCTGCCACCAAGGAGCTTTTTAATCATCTTGGCAACCTCAGCCTTTGTGATGGGTGAGTCGTCCCCCTCGTCCACAAGCCCTGCTTCCTCTGTGGAAGGCGTATCAGTGGGATTGAGGAGATCCTCGATATATTCCTTCCACCACCCAACGATATCCCCATTCAAAGTCAGCGGCGCCCCATCGGCACCATACACAGTGTGGACAGGGAACTGCTTCCCCCTCCTGAGCCACCGGACAGTTTGCAAGAATCTCTTCAAGGCTGACCGAAAATCTTGTTCCATGGCCTCACTGAACTCCTCCCACACCAGAGTTTTTGCTTCAGCAACCACCTGAGCTGCACTCCGCTTGACCTGCTGGTACACCTCAGCTTCTTTGGGAGTCCCACAAGACAACAAGCTTGATAGGACTCCTTCTTCAGCTTAATGGCTCCCCTCACCACTGGTGTCCACCACTTGGTTAGGGGTTGCCACCACGACATGCACTGATGACCTTGCGGCCACAGCTCTGGACAGCTGCTTCAGCAATGGAGGTAGGGAACACGGCCCATTCAGACTTCATGTCTCCAGACTTCCTCGGAATGTGGTCGAAGTTCTTCTGGAGGTGGGAGTTGAAGACCTCCTGGACAGAGGCCTCAGTCAGACATTCCCAGCACACCCTCAATATACGTTTGGGTCTACCAGGTCTGGATGGAATCCTCCCCTGCCATCGGATTCAACTCACCACCAGGTGTTGATCAGTTGGCAGCTCTGCACCTCTCTTTACCCGAGTGTCCAAGACATGTGGTCAAAGGTCTGATGACATCATAATAAAATCGATCATTGACCTGCGACCTAGGGTGTCCAAGTGCCAGGTGCACATATGGACATCCTTATGTTTGAACATGGTGTTTGTTATGGACAAACTGTGGTTAGCACACAAGTCCAATAACTGAATACCACTTGGGTTCAGATCAGGCAGGTTGTCTTCCCAGTCACCCCCCTCCAGGTTTCACTGTCGTTGCCCACGTGCGCATTGAAGTTCCCCAGTAAGACAATGGAGTCTCCAAGAGGAGCACCCTCTAGCACCCCAGTCAGAGACTCCAAACAGGGTGGGTACTCTGAACCATCGTTTAGTGCACAGGCACAAATGATAGTCAGGACCCATTTCCCAACCTGAAGGTGCAGGGAAACAACCCTTTCATCCACCGGGGAAAACAGCAATATGGAGGCAGCAAGGTGGGGTGATTCAAGAATACCCACCCCTGGTCGTTGCCTCTCGCCCAAGGCAACTCCAGAGTAGGCCAAGCTCCAGACCCTTTCCAGGAGACTGGTTACAGAACCAGAGCTGTGTGTTGAGGTGAGGCCGACTATATCTAGCCAGTATCATTCAACCTCATGCACCAGCTCAGGCTCCTTCCCCACCAGAGAGGTGACATTCCATGTCCCAAAAGCCAGTTTAGGAGGCCTGGCATCAGACCGCCAAGGTCTCTGCCTTCGACCGCCACTTGATCCATATAGCACCGGACCCCCATGGTCCCTCCTGCAGGTGATGAGCCCACTGGAGAGGGAACCCATGTAACTCCTTTGGGCTGAGCCCAGCCGGGTCCCATGGGTGGAAACCTGGCCACCAGGTGCTAGCCATCGAGCCCCTCCTCCAGGCCTGGCTCCAGGGTGGGGCCCTGGTAGCCCAATACCGAACGGGGTACACTGAACCCTTGTTCGAGCATTCATCATGAGAGTCTGTTGGATCGTTCTTAGTCTGGCCCTTCACCCAGGACCAGTTTATCTTGGGTGACCCTACCAGAGGCAAATTGCCCTGGACAACATAGCTCCTGGGATCACTAGGGCATGCAAACCCCCCACCATGATAAGGTGACGATCCATGAGGAATATATATATATATATATATATATATATATATATATATATATATATATATATATATATATATATATAGTGGGGAAAAAAGTATTTAGTCAGCCACCAATTGTGCAAGTTCTCCCACTTAAAAGATGAGAGAGGTCTCCAATTTTCATCATAGGTAAACCTCAACTATGAGAGACAAAATGAGAAAAAAAAATCCAGAAAATCACATTGAAAGATTTTTAATGAATTAATTGGTAAATTCCTCAGTAAAACAAGTATTTGGTCACCTACAAACAAGCAAGATTTCTGGCTCTCACAGACCTGTAACTTCTTCTTTAAGAGGCTCCTCTGTCCTCCACTCGTTACCTGTATTAATGGCACCTGTTTGAACTCTTTATCAGTATAAAAGACACCTGTCCACAACCTCAAACAGTCAGACTCCAAACTCCACTATGGCCAAGACCAAAGAGCTGTCAAAGGACACCAGAAACAAAATTGTAGACCTGCACCAGGCTGGGAAGACTGAATCTGCAATAGGTAAGCAGATTGGTGTGAAGAAATCAACTGTGGGAGCAATTATTAGAAAATGGAAGACATACAAGACCACTGATAATCTCCCTCGATCTGGGGCTCCAAGCAAGATCTCACCCTGTGGGGTCAAAATGATCACGAGAACGGTGAGCAAAAATCCCAGAACCACATGGGGGGACCTAGTGAATGACCTGCAGAGAGCTGGGACCAAAGTAACAAAGGCTACATCAGAAACACACTACGCCGCCAGGGACTCAAATCCTGCAGTGCCAGACGTGTCCCCCTGCTTAAGCCAGTACATGTCCAGGCCCGTCTGAAGTTTGCTAGAGAGCATTTGGATGATCCAGAAGAGGACTGGGAGAATGTCATATGGTCAGATGAAACCAAAATAGAACTTCTTGGTAAAAACTCAATTTGTTGCGTTTGGAGGAGAAAGAACACCATACCTACTGTGAAGGATGGGGGTGGAAACATCATACTTTGGGGCTGTTTTTCTGCAAAGGGACCAGGATGACTGATCCGTGTAAAGGAAAGAATGAATGGGGCCATGTATTGTGAGATTTTGAGTGAAAACTTCCTTCCACCAGCAAAGGCACTGAAGATGAAACGTGGCTAGGTCTTTCAGCATGACAATGATCCCAAACACACTGCCCGAGCAACGAAGGAGTGGCTTTGTAAGAAGCATTTCAAGGTCCTGGAGTGGCCTAGCCAGTCTCCAGATCTAAACCCCATAGAAAATCTTTGGAGGGAGTTGAAAGTCTGTGTTGCCCACCGACAGCCCCAAAACATCACTGCTCTAGAGGAGATCTGCATGGAGGAATGGGCCAAAATACCAGCAACAGTGTGTGAAAACCTTGTGAAAACTTACAGAAAACGTTTGACCTCTGTCATTTCCAACAAAGGGTATATAACAAAGTACTGAGGTGAACTTTTGTTATTGACCAAATACTTATTTTACTGAGGAATTTACCAATTAATTCATTAAAAATCCTTCAATGTGATTTTCTGGATTTTTTTTTTTCTTATTTTGTCTCTCATAGTTGAGGTATACCTATGATGAAAATTGGAGACCTCTTTCATCTTTTAAGTGGGAGAACTTGCACAATTGGTGGCTGACTAAATACTTTTTTACCCCACTGTATATCCCTGTTATGATATTATGATATTATTATTATGACAATGATATTATGATGTCTGTTGATGCCAAATGCCCTTTGGTCTTAGTGCTGCTAGATCTTACAGCAGTCTTTGACACTGTGGACCATACTATCCTTTTGTCACGCCTGAATCACCATGTTGGCATCCATGGCACTGCACTTAAGTGGTTTGAATCCTACCTATCTAATAGAACTTTTTTCTGTAATGATTGGTGACATGTCTTCTTCTAGTGCCTCTCTCTCCTGTGGGGTCCCACAGGGCTCTATCCTTGGCCCTATTCTGTTTTCATTACCAGAATCAGAATCAGCTTTATTGGCCAAGTATGCACAACACATACAAGGAATTTGACTTTGGCTAAAAACTTGCTCTCGTTGTTCAGGTGGAGGATTTAAATAAGGATTCAATGACAACAGAGTATGTACAGTAAATTACAGTCTGTCCACGTTTCTATAAAAGGACTAACCACACTTTGCAGAAATATATGAAAAAATATACAGTCACACAGTATTTCAATGTGAACTCAGATTCAGTGATATAATGTGAATGAAGTAAAAAGCAGTGTGAGAGTTATGTGCAATGTAATAATGGATGAAAAGTCATGAGTACAGCAACAGGTAGGACTAGGTGAATGTTTGGAGTTCATCAGAGTGATGGCTTGAGGAAAGAAACTGTTCCTGTGACGGGTGGTTTTGACCTTCAGTGATCTGTAACAATGACCAGAAGATAGAAGTTCAAACAGTTTGTGGCCGGGGTGTGATGGGTCAGCACAGATGTTTCCCGCCTGTTTCCTGGTTATGGACCGATATAAGTTCTCAATGGAGGGTAGGTCGGTACCAATGATCCTCTCCGCAGACTTAATGATCCGTTGCAGTCTGGTCTTGTCCTGTTTAGTGGCAGAGCCAAACCAGACAGTGATGGAAAAGCAGAGGACAGATTGGATGATGGCGGTGTAGAAGACAACCAGCAGCTCCTGAGGCAAATCAAACTTCTTGAGCTGACGCAGAAAAAACAACCTCTGCTGGACCTTTTTCCGGACAGTGTCTAGGACCACTTCAGGTTCCGGGAGATTGTGGTACCCAGAAACTTGAAGGAGTCCACAGTGGACACTGTGCTGTTGAGGATGGTGAGTGGGGGGAATGAAGGGGGGTGTCGCCTGAAATCCACAGTCATCTCCATCGTTTTGGCTGGGTTAAGTTCAAGATGGTTCTGGCTGCACCAGAGGATCAGCTGCTCCACCTCCCGCCTGTATGCAGACTCATCATCATCCCGGATCAAACCGATGACTGTGGTGTCATCCGCAACTTCAGGAGCTTCACCGAAGGGTCCTCTGAGGTGCAGTCGTTGGAGTAGAGGGAGAAGAGCAGTGGGGAAAGGACACATCCTTGGGGGGCGCCAGTACTAATTTTTCGGGAGCTGGATGTAAATCTCCCTAGCTTCACCTGTTGCCACCTGTCAGTCAGAAAGCTGGAGATCCACTGGCAGGTGGAGGGGGGCACCTTGAGCTGGAGGAGTTTCTGATGAAGAATGCCTGGGATGATGGTGTTGAACGCTGAGCTGAAGTCAACAAACAGGATCCTGGCGTACGTCCCTGGGGAGTCGAGGTGTTGCAGGATGTAGTGTAGTCCCATATTCACTGCATCATCCACTGACCTGTTTGACTGGTAGGAAAACTGCAGTGGGTCCATCAGGGGGCCTGTGATGACCTTCAGGTGGTTCAGCACCAATCTCTCCAAGGATTTCATGACCACAGAGGTCAGGGCAACAGGTCTGTAGTCGTTTAATCCTGTAACAGAGGGTTTCTTGGGAACTGGAATGATGATGGAGCGTTTGAAGCAGGAAGGCACTTCACGCAGCTCCAGTGATCTGTTAAAGATCCGGGTGAAGATGGGGGCCAACTCGTTGGAGCAGACTCTCAGGCAGGACGGAGACACACCATCAGGTCCTGCAGCCTTCTTGATCTTTTGTCTCTGAAAGACCCGGCGCACCTCCTCTTCACAGATCGTTAGTGCTGGTGGGAGGTCAGAGTGGAGGAGGGATGGAGTTCTTGGGGCTGCAGATAATCCTTTTGTGTGGGTGGGAGGTGAGAACTGTAGGTTCTTTTCAAGCCTGCAGTAAAAGCTGTTTAGGTCGTTAGCCAGCTGGAGGTTTTCCACAGGGTGGGGGAATGGTCTCCTGTAGTTGGTGATATTCTGCAGGCCTCTCCAGACAGAAGCAGAGTTGTTGGCTGAGAAGTTTTTTTGTAACTTCACACTGTAGCTCCTCTTAGCAAGCCTGATCTCCTTCGTCAGCATGTTTCTGGCCCGCTTGTACAGAGTCCAGTCACCAGTCCTGTAGGCCTCCTCCTTGGTCTGACGTAGCTGCTTCAGTTTAGGAATGAACCAGGGTTTATTGTTGTTGTATGTGCAGAAGGTCTTGGTCTGCACACACATGTCCTCGCAGAAACAGATGTATGACGTCACAGTGTCAGTGAGTTCATTTAGGTTAATGGCTGCAGCTTCAAAAACACTCCAATCTGTACAGTCAAAGCAGGCTTGTAACTCCAGCTTTGATTCCTCAGTCCATTTCTTCACAGTCCTTACAACAGACTTGGAAGTTTTTAGTTTCTGTCTGTATGTTGGAATAAGATGGAGCAGACAGTGGTCAGAAAAACCCAGAGCTGCACGGGGGACGGCATGATAGGCGTTTCTTAAAACTGTGTAACAGTGGTCAAGTGTATTTGTGTCCCTGGTGGGACGTTTAATATGCTGTCTGTATTTAGGAAGCTCATTTGTGAGATTAGATCTATTGAAATCACCCAGAATGATAAGCAGAGAGTCTGGATGTTTTTCCTCCACCTCTGCTATCTGGTCAGCGAGGTGCTGCAGTGCCTCCGTTGTACAAGCAGCAGGCGGGATATAAATTCCGACCAGAATAAAGGAGGAGAACTCTCGCGGTGAATAAAAGGGTTTACAGTTTATGAACAGTGACTCTAGGTTAGGGCTACAAAACTTCTTCAACACTGTGACATCAGTACACCAACCTTCGTTTATGTAGAAGCAGATTCCACCACCTTTAGTCTTTCCAGAGAATTCTCGGCTGCGATCAGCGCGAAACAGTTGGAATCCATCCAGGCGCACCGCGCTGTCCGGGATGTGTTCACTCAGCCAGGACTCCGTGAAACAAAGGGTGCCAGATTTGCTAAAATCCCGGTTTTTGTGAGTCAGGAGCAGCAGTTCATCCATTTTGTTCGCCAAAGAGCGGATATTTGCCAGATGGATCGATGGGAGCGGCGTGCGAAATCCTCGTTTCTTCAACCTGACTAGCGCACCGGCACGTTTACCACGCCGCCTTCATTTCCGGCCAGCGCCAATAGCCGCTGCTCCCACAGCTAAGATTGACTGAAAAAACTTCAGATCAGCAGCAGAAACTGGCGGAGAAGTTGCATTGGGAGGTAGTCTGAGTAAAAGTAGTTCTTCCCTTGAATAGGTGACTCGGACAGAAGAGCAGAAGTCCAAAAAAACACACAAAATTATCAAAAACATCAGAGAGCAGAAGCCAGTGGCTGCCATCCGTGGCGCCATCTTGGATTTTTTTTTTTTTTTTTATACAGTATATGCTGCCACTCGGGTCAATAATAGCTAGGCACAACATGTCTTTCCACTGTTATGCGGACAATTTGCAGCTTTATTTACCTTTGAACCCAGAACAAACTAACTCACAAAGTGTTCTATTGGACTGCATCACTGACATTAAGTTGTGGTTAAGCCAAAATTTTCTCCACTTAAATGAAGAAAAAACAGAATGTATTGTGTTTGGGGATACTGTAACGGCTGGCTTTGGTACCCTCTCATTAAGGCTCAATTCAGCTGTCAGAAATTTGGGGGTGATTTTTGACAGCCATTTAAAATTTGATAAACAGATTGACAGTGTAGTCAAGATGAGCTTTTATCAATTACGTCAGTTATCCAAAGCCAAACCTTTCCTGAGCCATCATGATCTTGAGATAGCCATCCATGCTTTAATCACGTCTCGACTTGATTACTTCAATGCACTTTATGTTGGCATCTCTCAGTCTTCTCTCGGCCGCCTTCAACTTGTGCAAAATGCAGTGGCCCTTCTTTTGACCAACACACCTAGACGAGAGCACATTACTCCAGTCCTTTTTTCACTTCATTGGCTTCCAGTCCATTTTAGAATTAATTTTAAACTTTTGCTTTTTGTTTTTAAAGCTCTTAATGGCCTTGCTCCGGTTTATATGTCTGAGATTTTGACTGTCCATGACCAAGGCAGGGCTTTGAGGTCATCCAGTCAGCTTTTGCTGGATGTACCTAGGTCAAGGTATAAACATTGGGGTGACCGAGCCTTTTCTGTTGTCGCCCCAAGGCTCTGGAATAATCTCCCCCCTGACCTACGTGGTATCTCTGACCTGGCCCTTTTTAAATCAGAACTTAAAACATATTTGTTTAGGATGGCTTTTAATACCCAGTAGTGGTGATATTCGTCTTGATATTTGTTTTTATTTTATTCTCATTTTTAGGTATTTATTCTTATTTCTTTGTTTATGTTATTTGTTTTTATTGCTGTGTGTGTTTTTAATGCTGTTTAATTTTCTGTAAAGCACTTTGGTCACCTACGGGTTGTTTTAAAGGGCTATATAAATAAAGTACATTACATTACATTACATTACTGGCGCCTAGCGGCTGCCCCGGCCTTGGGTGCGCTCTGCAGAGCGTGCCCAAATGCCAAGTCACGTTTCGTTACCTTGTATTCATACATGTGTAATGACAATAAAGTTGAATCTCATCTCATCTCATCTCATTACATGATTGGGAGGAACAACCTGTCCTCATGTTAAAAAATTAGGACACCCTGTATAAGCCTGTGTGCTGTTTTTAACATGTTTGGACATATGAATATTAATATTAATGTTAAAAATACTGGGAGATCCATGTAATACAACTAAACAATTAAAAATGAATTAAAGACTTTTTCAGATTTTCTGTAAAATGCAATTCTTAGCAAATATTGAGGAATAAATTAGGACACCTCCCATCTTTTTAGGACACCACCACATTTGTTCTCAATTAAAATTACTAAAAAAAAAAATAAAAAATGTAAATAAAAACAAAAACAAGGTTAAACATAGATATGTGAACATTTCTTAATAAATAACTGAATATTTAATGGGGTGTCCTAGTTTCTTCACGATTAGATAGATAGATAGATAGATAAGATAAGATAAGATAAGATAAGCCTTTATTAGTCCCACAATGGGGAAATTCCAGGATTGCAACAGCACAGGGACAGCAACACTCAGAGCAACAATCAGAAGGCAAGAAAAAACAACATCTAGCAAACATATGTCCATATTACTATAAATGTATATATATAGACACACAGTGCAGAGCATTATGGCTGGTGGATGTGCAGCAGAAAGTCTAAGCTCTCTCTCCGCGGATGCAGCGGGCCAGCTGGAAGTCTTTGGGCATGATGGTGACCCCCTTAGCGAAGAAGAGACCCACCAGGTGGGATAGATAGATAGATAGATAGATAGATAGATAGAGACAATTGCTTTCACAGAAGTTTGCAATGTTTTTCTCTTTTATTTACAAATTTTTTCCCTTGTAATTTGCATAATTTTTCTCTCAAAAAATTTACTGATTTTCAAATAAATGCACATAATTTTCTCTCATTTTGGGCCTTTTTCTCTTTATTGTGTACCTTTTTATTGGAACCTTGTTACATTTTCACTCACATAAACATGCACCATTTTTCCCTTAAATTTGCATTTTTTTTTCATAAATCTGGGACATTTTTTTCTTGTAAATGTGCAGCTTTTTTCCCTCATAATTTTGGACCTTTTTTTAAATTTACAGCTCTTCACATAATTTTGCATTTTTTTTTTCTCTTTATTTTTTTTTGTCTCCTCAATTAGGAAGAGTTTCTTATAAATTCACAACTTTGCTAAATAAACAACATTCTCAAATTTTGTCATTTTCTGCTCATATTTGTGAGTTTTTCTTCTTTAATTTGCTGCTTTTTCTTGTACATTAGTGAGTTCAGTCATAAATTTGTGAGTTTATCTGCAAATTTGAATTTTTCAGAATCACAGGGAGCCACTGAATATGGGCAAAAGAGCAACAGGTTGCAGACCCCTGGCCTAGACATTATATTCTTTTTCAGTGTGTGGTGATTTTGGTTCTCTTTTTTCTTACCACTCTCTGTCAGCACAGTGACATCAACAGAAATGGTGCTCCCTTCCAGGGCAAGGATATTATTAAAGGTCGCTAAAATGTGCTCCTTCTTCAGTTTGACCTTCCCAGTACCTCTCACGATCTTATAATGCATAAAAGAGAAATTAGTTAAAGACAGGGTAATTTCTTGGTTAGTAGAGATTCTGACAAATTTATTTATTTAGCGAATGCAAAGTCCTTAAGCCAAGCAGTTGCCTCCTGGTTTGCTGTATGGAGGGTGTGTAATCCTCCTTCCAGTCTTTGGAGCGGGCAAACGTCTATGATGTGTTCCATTGTTTGCTCCTCTCCACATGCGCACAGTGGGCTAGGGCTACTGCCCCATCTGTGAAGGCTGGCCAAGCAGGGGCCATGTCCAGTCCTGAAGCGATTGAGTGTAGACCACTGTCTCCTTGGGAGGTTGGTGCCCGGGACCTGTTGGTTGGGGTTTATCACCAGCTGTTTGTTTGGGACCTCCTTGGTCTCCCATTCCTCTTGCCAAGCTGTCTGGATGCTAAAGTCAGCTGGGGGAGGGTTTTTCCAAATCGGCCGTCTGGATGAAAGTCGGGCAGTGGGTGGGGTGTAGATATCTGCATGGATTGGCAAGTGAGGAAAATCTTTAACTTTTTGGAGCATCCTTTGAGTTAATGCTGCTCGCCGGATGTGTGGAGGGGCTATGTTTGACAGTACAGAGAGCCAGGGGAGTGGTGTTGAGCGGATTGTTCCAGTTATAGTTCTCATAGTTGAGTTGAGCTGGGTGTCTACATGGTGTGTGTAAGATGACCTGGACCAGACAGGGGCACAATATTCTGCTACAGAGTATGAAAGGGCCAGTGCTGAGGTGCGCAGGGTGGAGACTGCCGCCCCCCATTTTGCACCAGGGAGCTTGCAGAGCAGGTTGTTTCGTACCTTCACCTTAGCAGCCGTCCCCTTTAGATGTTCCTTGAAGGATAAGGTCCTATCAAGGGTCACTCCAAAATAAGTTGGATTTGGGGCATGCTTAAGCTTGAGTCCGCTCAGGTGGATGTTTAGTTCTCTGGCAGCTTTTGCATTGTGGAGATGGAATACACTGGAGACGGTTTTTGCTGGGCTTGGTTTTAGGCGCCAGATTTTGCAGAACTGGTCCAGTTTGGCAAGATCTTCCGTGAGCACCCGTTCCAGTGGTTCAAAGTCTGGTGCTTGGAATGCCAAACAGATGTCGTCTGCATAGATGAATTTGCGGGATTTTGTAGTAGGCAGGTCGTTTATGTAGAGGTTGAACAGAGTTGGAGCTAGAACTGAGCCTTGTGGGAGTCCGTTTTTCTGCATTCTCCATGCACTTGTGTTCTGACTGAGGTGGACTCTGAACCTTCGGTTGGTCAGCAGGGTTTTTATAATTGCTGTTGCCCAAGCAGGGATCGCCTTTATAAGTTTCAGGAGGAGGCCTTTGTGCCAGACCGTATCATAGGCGGCTGTAAGATCGAGAAACACAGCCCCTGTCTTCAGTCTGCTCTCGAAGCCATTTTCAATGAAGGTGGTTAGGGCCAGTACTTGTTCTCCTGTACTGCGGTCCTTGCGGAAACCTGCTTGATCCACACTTAGAATATCCTCTATTTCTGGGGAAATGCGTTGCAGTATTAGGCGCTCCATGATTTTGTAAGGAACGCTGAGTAGGGAGATTGGGCGGTAGCTTGCTGGTAGTTTGTGGTCTTTGCCAGGTTTTGGGATGGCAATGACCTTTGCTGTCCGCCATTTCTTTGGGATCCAGTTTGTTTGTGTGATCCTTGTGTAGAATTGTGTCAACCAGGTTAGGGCTCGGGGGCCAAGATTTTTCATGAATTCTGGGAAGATGTTATCGTATCCTGCTGCTTTTCCACATTTCAGGCCCTGTAGGACTTTCTCCAGTTCAGCAGCCTCGAAGGGTTCAGGGTTCGTTTCCTCTACAGGCATTTTTTGGTGTTTTTTTAGCTCAGTTGTAACTGCTTTTCTGGTGTCTTTGTCTTGGGGTGCTTTGGCGATAGTCAGTAGGTGGGATGCAACTTGGTTGGGTGTGACGGATGCTCGGCTTTGGCTAGGGGGCTTCTGTGCAGCTCCTAGGCGACGGATGAGCTCCAACATTTCCTGCTAGAGTGGGTAAAGCTCCGGTCAGCAACTGTCTCCTCCCATTTCTTTCGCCGGGCTGTATTTAGCGATTCAATGAGATGGTCTGCTATCTCTGGGTCCCCTGATGTTTGATAGGATTGTAGGAGGGCAGCACTTTCTCCGTCCAAACATGGGACATAGAGGGGTCGGTAGCCTCGTGGGATTGCAGTATGGGCAGCCTTGAAGATTGCGCTGCAGAAGCGGTTGTATGCTTCATCTACAGTGATGGTGTGGAGTGGGATGGTAACAACGCTCCGGTCCAGAGTTTCACTGAATTTTTTCCAGTTGGCTTTGCGGAAGTTCCAGCGCATCTTCCTTGGGCTGTATATGACTGGAAGTTGTAGGCCAATGTGTACAAGCAGGGGCCAGTGTTGGCTGTGTGGAAAATCATCAAGAATGAGGATCTGTGTAGGATATGGCTCCCCATTCAAAGAGCTGACCCAACACAGGTCAGGAGAATAGTCCTTCTTCCACCTAGCAGAGTGGAAGGTTCCTCTTTGTTTGGGGTCGTATATCAAAGCAAGGTCATTTCTGGATGCCCAGTCTGAAAGTGCCTCCCCATCACTGTCCACTGCTGGGTACCCCCAGTCAGGGTGATGGCTGTTAAAGTCCCCCACATAGATGGCAGGGTGGGGTAGGGTGGGAAAGACCTGCAGATCCCAGTTGGCATTAGGGGGCTTGTACACATTGACAATATGGAAGCCACCAATGATTATGGTGTCTGAGAAATGTGTTGTTATCAGGTGATTTGCTTCAACTATGTCAGAACGCACATAGGTGGCACGTCCATGTTTAGCATGTAGAACATAGCACAGGAGGTCAAAGCCTTTGATGGTGAAGCGGCCAGCTTCCTCTGTGCCAATATGAGTCTCTTGGAGGCAGATTACATCAGTCGAATGTTGGAAGGCGAGGACTTCGATAAGGCTTCGCTTGGCTGCAGATAGGCCTTCAACATTTAGTTGTAATATGCAAAGGGCAGATCCTACCACAAAGTGCTCTTGGGGCTGTTTGCTTTCGGCTTTAGGACTGTGACTAGGATTCTTCTTTGACTTGGCACAGAGGCGTCGTCTCTTCGAATTTAGTCTGCTGGTAGGATCATTAGCTTCCCCAGGCGAGCCCGGGTACTGGCGGAGGGCGCGACGAGAACGCTGATCCATTGCCCCCCTTCTGACAAATGAAAACCTATAAAAGCCAGATATGTTTCAGTCTTTTAGAGCTAAAAGAAAATAAATAACCAGTGACAAACCAGCAATTGAGGATACCAAAGATGATGATTATAAATGTTTCACCTGCACTTTTTGAAGAGACCTTGAAAGGCCAGTCTTCCCGTCACTCTGCTCAACTGCAAATACAGCAAAAGCTGTTCCTTCCACATCCTCCCCAAAAAGATACCTGATACAAGAATTGATGTTAATTCACAATCAATAAAAAACCCTCCTGTTTTCTTTCTTTGTCAAACTTTGTCTCTAAAACCACAAAAGAGAAATCATCCCATACTTGGCATCGATTGTGATGGTGAGCTCTTGACTATCCACATAGAAAAAGGACTCTGGTGGTTTCAGTTTAACTTCGAAACTTGGAAGCACTGTAAAACATCACACATTCAATTCAATGCAAGATTAAGAAAAATAAAGGCTTTTCAGATTTAAAGGGACCAACCATATTCTTTGACTTCAAATTCTGCAACAAAGCTTTGATATGGATTGCTGCCAAATTTTGCCTCCACCTTCCTGGACTACAGAAGGGAAGAAAGGCATGCATGTGTATAGCACTGATCTGTATATAAAACACTGGATAGCGCACGCCCCATTAGCGAGTACAGAGCTGAGTGAAGCCAGCGGGCCGCTATATTGGTACATCCAAAACACTCGGCGAGTCAATGGAGAATGAATGAGTTTAGTAGTAAGTGTTGTTACTTTTACCTCAATAACCTCCCAAAGAATTAACAGATTTTGAACTTCTTGGTATGGAGACACAGCTTATAATCTTCTGCAACCGGTCAGCTGCAGAAATCAAGTTGACTTTATGTTTAGCGGCTGTAGGACGACTGGATAATCGGAAAAGTGAAGCCAAGCAGAGTAGTTCTGTGAGTAATGCACGCAGTAAGTGTGTTTAGGCATATTATAATAATAATAGTCCCAATGATAGTCCTATATGAGTAAATTACAGTAGCATGCAGTGCTTTAATCTTGCTATTAAGTGCCTAGGCCTAATCTAATTTACAAAATATGATGACCGGCATGCTGAATAAATTAATTTAATCAGGATGCTGGTCATCATACAGTGTAAATATCTGTGAACTCTTAATTTATTTGTGATGCTGGTCATCAGTGCATAATGGTCATGACAGTGGTACACATATGATGACTGAATTATTTATAATATACTTACCAGGAATAGTGATCACCAAGGACACCTAAGGAGGGCTTCTGATTCCTGATCATCTGACAGTGTTTATATCTGTGCTAAATTATTCCTGATGCTGGTCATCAACTACTGATTGCCAATTAACACTGGATCAATTCTACATGCCGATTTTTGTTGATTACCAATCACCTGTAACTGCACCACTGCCTGGGTCCAAGTCCAGGACATGTAAGCAGGAGGGAATGTATCCTGTTTTGTATCAGAATCCTAAAATTGATGAAGATAATTACAGTGCATGCGGAAAGTATTCACAGCGCTTCACTTTTTCCACATTTTGTTATGTTACAAACATGTTACATGTTGGGACAGCATGGTGGTGCAGTGGTTAGCACTGTTGCCTTACAGCTAGAAGGTTCCTGGTTCGAATCCCCAGGCTTGCGGGGGTTGGAACCTTTCTGTGTGGAGTTTGCATGTTCTCCCTGTGCTGCGTGGGTTTACTCCGGGGGCTCCAGTTTCCTCCCACAATCCAAAGACATGCATGTTAAGTTAATTGGCTGTTCTAAATTGTCCCTAGATATCTGTTTCCTATAGGCCCTTAGAATAGAGGGTTAGTACTAGTAAAGCGCTTTGAGTGGTCTTTGTGACTAGAAAAGCGCTATATAAGTGCAGGTTAGTTAGTAGTTATTTACAGCCTTATTCCAAAAGGGATTAAAACAAATTTTTTCCTCAAAATTCTACACACAATACCCCATACTGACAATGTGAAAAAAGTCTTTTTTTGAGATTTTTGCAAAATTATTAAAAATTTAAAAATTTAAAAGATCACATGTATATAAGTATTCACAGCCTTTGCCATGGAGCTCAAAATTGATCTCAGGTGCATCCTGTTTCCAGTGATCATCCTTGAGATGTGTCTACAGCTTAATTGGAGTCCACCTGTGGTAAATTCAGTTGATTGGACATGATTTGGAAAGGCACACACCTGTCTATATAAGGTGCTACAGTTGACAGTGCATGTCAGAGCACAAACCAAGCATGAAGTCAAAGGAATTGTCTGTAGACCTCTGAGACAGGATTGTCTCAAGGCACAAATCTGGAGAAGGGTGCAAAAAAATTTCTGCTGCTTTGAGGGTCCCAGTGAGCACAGTGGCCTCTGTCATTCGTAAATGGAAGAAGTTCGGAAACACCAGGACTCTTCCTAGAGCTGGCCGGCCATCTAAACTGATCAATTGGGGGAGAAAGGCCTTAGTCAGGGAGGTGACCAAGAACCTGATGGTCACGCTGACAGAGCTCCAGCATTCCTCTGTGGAAAGAGGAGAACCTTCCAGAAGGACAACCATCTCTGCAGCAATCCACTAATCAGACCTGTATGGTAGAATGGCCAGATAGAAGTCACTCCTTAGTAAAAGGCACATTGCAGCCTGCCAGGAGTTTGCCAGAAGGCACCTGAAGAACTCTGAGACCACGAGAAACAAAATTCTCTGGTTTGAACAAGACAATGATTGAACTCTTTGGTGTAAATGTCAGGCGTCATGTTTGGAGGAAACCAGGCACTGCACATAACCACATCAATGGTGGTGACAGCATCAAGCTGTGGGGATGGTTTTCAGCGGCAGGAACTGGGAGACTAGTCAGGATAGAGGGAAAAATGAATGCAGCAATGTAGAGACATCCTGGATGAAAACCTGCTCCACAGCACTCTTGACCTCAGACCGGGGCGACGGTTCATCTTTCACCAGGACAACAACCCTAAGCACACAGCCGAGATATCAAAGGAGTGGCTTCAGGACAACTCTGTGAATGTCCTTGAGTGGCCCAGCCAGAGCCCAGACTTGAATCCAACTGAACATCTCTGGAGAGATTTGAAAATGGCTGTGCACCGACACTTCCCATCCAACCTGATGGAGCATGAGAGGTGCTGCAAAGAGGAATGGGTGAAACTGCCCAAAGATAGGTGTGCCAAGTTTGTGGGATCATATTCAAAAAGACTTGAGGTTGTAATTGCTGCCAAAGGTGCATCAACAAAGTATTGAGCAAAGGCTGTGAATACTTATGTACATGTGATTTCTTAGTTTTTTATTTTTAATATATTTGCAAAAATCTAAAAAAAAACCTTTTTTTACATTGACATTATGGGGTATTGTGTGTAGAATTTTGAGGAAAAAATGAAATTAATCCATTGTGGAATAAGGCTGTAACATAACAAAATGTGGAAAAAGTGAAGTGCTGTGAATACTTTCCAAATGCACTGTATGTAAGAATTAGCATTAGACCTTAAGTTTTATTCCATTTGGGCCTGTTCATCACAGTGTGACAAATTATTTCAATGTATGGTTAGTCTATACTAGTTAAATAGGCTATGTATAGCAAGGCCTACATATACATCATCACAAAAAATGTGAGGGCTTTTTTTTCTCTAATTTTGACCTCAATTTAAATAGGACCTTTCTGAAAAGGTTGCGATCCTATTTTTGCAAATTAGATTAGGCCTAGGCACTTAATAGCAAGATTAAAGCACTGCATATTTTAATTTACTCATATAGGACTATCATTAGGACTATTATTATGACAACATGCCGAAACACACTGCATGCATTACTCACAGAATTACTCGCCTTATCTTGACTTTTCTGATTATCTAGTCGTCCCACAGCCACTAAACATAATGTCAACTCGATTTCTATAGTTCACCGGTTGCACAAGATTATAAGCTGTGTCTCCATACCAAGACATTCAAAATCTGTTATTTTTTTGGAATGTTTTTGAGGTAAAAGTGGCACCGTTTACTGCTATACCCATTCATTCTCCATTGACTTGCTGAGTGTTTTGGGTGTACTAAAATGACCACCAGTGGTGGCCGGTGGGATCACTTCTGGCCAGTGCTCAGTCCAGTGTTTTTTGTACAGATCAGTGGTGCGTACCCACATATACAGACACAAAGGGTATAAATGGCATCAGTGACAGCTCATAATGATGCTTTCATGTTAAAACACTCTGAAAAAACTCACCTTACAAACTCAGAAAGTTGATAAATTGAATTGTAAATCCCTGTATCCGGTTGAATACGTTTATGATCTAACACGATGCCGTCAGGGTTCTAAAAGTGAACAAAACCAAACAACCATTATCAGTAAACACTAGGGATGTTATCTTTTCTTGAAATAGGAAAATATTCATCTTTTGGAGAAAATACTTTTAAAAAGTGTGATGGGCAACATTCAGGGAGTTTTAACAAAGTTCCACACTGAAAACTGTTGGACTAACATGAAAAAATATATACATCAGTTGCACATAATAAAGTTTTCTTTCAAGAAGATGATTTCAAGATGTGAAATGTTTAAAAAATTTCAGGCACGTATGTTAGTATATCTTCAGCATTCTTGAAGTTTCAGTATGATGAAGGGATTTGGTTTGCACATGGAAACTGTTTTTCATGAACAGTGTTGGGACGTTATTGTAACACCACTACTTTTGCAGTAATGTGCTGTGTAACGGAATTACTGTATGAAAATTCAGTAATGCATTACAGTTACTGAAATTTGATCAGATGCGTTACTGGTTACTCGTTTTATTAATATGGATAGCTATTTTTAGTGCAAATAAATGAATATACAAACTGACCCCTACATAGCTGATGCAGCCATCATTCAACGTGACCTGTTGCAGAGAGCTTGAGTCTTAATTACTGAGAAGAGGAAAAGATGAAGCTACTTTGTTTTTGTGGATATAGACAGATTATTTTTTCTTTTGTCGTTGTTAAAGACAAAAGCATATTGGTGGGTTGCAAACTAAAGTGCCAGTTGAGACTTAGGCAATCTTCAGCTCTGACAAAGCTAGTGCTATGCTATGCTAACACCGTGAAGTGGATCTACTGTATTCTGAACAGCCACAACTGAGTGTTAAGTGGAAAAACTCGTCTCAACACCCACGGCTGGATTTCAAGCACAGGTATGCATCTCTACAGTTTGTGGCCCAGCAAGAATTAAACTGACTGATGGCCAGATACGTCGTTCCAGACTGAAGACGTGATAACACTTTCCATCGGACAGCTGCTACCTGGATAAAGATTATTCAAAAATGGACTTTGATCTCCAAAAGGAATTTGAGGGACTGGATCATGTGTCAGACATTTGGACTGTGGACAATGGACATTTTCTTTGGATCACTGCACATCAATTCAATTCAATTCAATTCAGCTTTATTTATATAGCGCCATTTCACAACAACAGTCATCTCCAAGCACTTTCAACTGTAGGGGGAACCCCCACAGTTGCAGAAAAACCCGAGCAATCAGGCAATCCCCTGTGAGCAAGCGCTTGGAGACGGTGGAGAGGAAAAACTCCCTTTTAACAGGAAAAAACCTCCAGCAGAACCAGGCTCAGGGAGGGGCAGTCATCTGCTGCGACTGGCTGGGGGGTGAGGGGATAGAGAAGATGAAAAGAACAGACATCAGATTAAACATACATCATAAAAGTAAGACAAACCTAGATAGCTTTATGCAGTGCTGCCAACTCTCACTCTGAAATGAGGAAATTACTGGCAATATCATGTTGATTTTCTTCAGATTTTTCCCACAGTAAGAGCTCTCAAGGCAGGATAAAGCAGACTGAACATGTTCAGAAAGATCTGTCTGAAAAAGTCTGTTTTTAGCCTGACATTAATAAGCCTGTAATGTAATCCATTAATTAAATTATCTTGCTATGGGTGAAAGATGTCTCACCTGTGAAACGTTTTACATTGGCTGGACACTGACTAAAAGGGTAAGGGATTTGAATCTATAGCTGTAAATCAGGTATGTGTCTGTTAGTATATTACCAATTTTCTCCAAGGTTTTAGAAAGAAAAACCTGTTGCTACACAATTATAGAAGTATATGGAGTGTAATAATTACTTACATCCTCTCTATGGCTTCTGACCAAATTATTCAGCAGAGACTGCTGACTCCTACGTGATTGAACAAATTAAAAACAAAAAAAAAAAGTCAATAGATCAAGGTCAGGTTGTGGGAGCTGTTTTACAGGACCTGAAAAAAAAAAAAAAACAACTTTTGATGCAGTGAATCATTACATTTTAGTTACAAAAAAATTTAGATCAATTTTTCTAATCTGGCCCTTCAGTGTTTTTGTCTTATCTGTGTGACAGACAACAGTATGTAATGGTGAATATTGAAAGATCTTCTTTCTTACTCTCTTAAAATTCTAGTTTTCCACCCACAGAACATTTCATATTGGCTGGAAATTGTTATGACTCGCCGCTCATCAGCGGCACCAGCCGCGCGCACACCTGCTCCTCGTCAGCGGCGAGGTATTTAATCCACTCTGCCCTGGGCTTCGGCCTGAAGCCGTCTCTCTACTTCGGCCCCTTTGCTACTACGGATCTCAAACCGACTAGTGAAGATATCCTGGGTAAGCTCCCCTTACCTCTCTCCTCTAGCCTTCCCCTGTGCACAGGTGGACATTCCCGGCGGCGGACTTCATCACCTCGCCGTTGGCTCTACGCTGCTGCCACAGGTACCGCAGGTCGCTGTCTCCCGGGCTTCGCCCTTGTCGATGCCAGCCACCTGTCATAACCAAGTAAGCCAGCTACCATCATTATTCCCTGTATTGGTGCGGTGCCCGTTACCCTTCTCCCTCTGCTCTCTCCCACAGGGTTGTCCGGCTGTACGGCCTCCTGCCCCCGTGCCTGACGCAGACGCCACCACCAATACATTCTTATTCCACAGACACGCAGCCATACATTTCCCTGTTGCTAATAAAGCTGTTAAATCTATCCTGAGCCTGCGTGTGTGTCTCCTGGGCCGTGCATTATTTCAGTACGGCTTCAGCCGAGCGGCTTGGCAGACAGCGGGCTCGCACGCCGTCTTTCCACCCTCGAGGCTCGGGTGGATTTAATAGCTCATCAGCAACAGGTGATATTGAATCAATTAATTATCATTACTAACCGATTAGACCGCTTGGACCCCCGGCAGCCGTTCCCCTCGGCTCGTCCGGGTGGCGTGGCTCCTGCGGCTCCGGTGGCCGTCCAGCCTGCTCCGGTGCGCCAACACGGCTCACACCAATCCCCACTCCTGCTCGCTTCAGCGGTAAGCTGGGTGGAGCTCGGGGTTTTATATGCAGTGTGAGTCCGTGTTTCTTCGCGTTCCCGGAGATTTTCCCTCAGACCATAACAGAATTGGCTATATAGGTAATCTCCTTGAGGGTCGTGCGCTTACCTGGGCTTACGCCATTATGGTGAAGCCCAGCTACGCCACCCTCACCTATGGCCAGTTCGTGCGACAATTTCTGGAAGTGTTCGATCATTCGCGTTTGGACAGTGTCCAGGTCGACCGCCTTCTCGGACTCCAACAGGGGAGCCGATTGGCGGCCGACTACGCGATCGACTTCCGGGTTACCGCGGAGGAAGTTAGCTGGGAAGAGCGTGCGCTCTGCGGCATCTTCCTCCGCAGTCTAAATTCCGGTCTGAGGGATGAGCTGGCTGGACGGGATACCCCGGCGAGCGCGCCTCCGAGCGGAAGCAGTCTTCTCGCTCGCGGGGCGCCTCTGCACGTCTGCCCCAAGCTCGCCACCTGGCGTTGCCGCCGCCGGAGGTCTCCGAGGAGTCGGAACCAATGGTGACGGGCTGGACAAAGCTCCCCCTGGCGGAGAAACAGCGCCGTCGTGACCTGGGCCTCTGCATGTATTGCGGAGGTAGCCAGCACATGGTGGAGCATTGTCCGGAGAAGCCAAACGAGGTGGTCCGCGAGTCACTGTAGGGGGCCTCGCGGACGCTAATCGGTTAAGTCCCCTCACACATTTGACGCTGCCCATCCGCTTCTGTCACAACCTCACTGGGCACCTCACACATGCACTGGTGGATTCAGGCACGGAGGGTAGCTTTATTTCACAAAGCCTGGCAACCCGACTGGGCATCCATTGTCACTCCCTCGACACTCCTCTCGCCCTGGTTAATCTCTCCCGAGTTTCCCTGGGAAAAGTAACTCACCAAACTTCCCCCGTTCCCGTGATCATCTCTGGAAACCATCGAGAGGATATCTCCTTTTACGTCCTGCCCACCTCAGTAACTCCTGTCATCCTCGATTATCCCTGGCTCCGCCTCCACAACCCCGCCTTGGACTGGAAGACTGGGAAGGTGTCAGCGTGGAGCACTTTCTGCATGGGTACCTGCCTCCAATCCGCGGCCTGCGCCCCGTCCTCGCCTCCCATAGCTCAGGACACCACACCCCTGGATCTCACCCTAGTGCCGTCAGAGTTCCACGACCTGGGTGCCGTTTTCAGTAAGTCCAAGGCGATGTCTCTGCCCCCACACCGGCCCTACGACTGCGCCATTAACATCCGCCAGGGGGCGCCCTTACCCTCAGGACGCCTCTATAGTCTGTCAGCGCCGGAGAAGGAGGCAATGAACAGCTATCTGAAGGAGTCGCTCAGTTCTGGGATCATCCGACCGTCTTCCTCTCCAGTAGGTGCAGGGTTCTTCTTCGTGGGAAAGAAGGACGGATCTCTTCATCCTTGTATCGACTATCGAGCTCTCAACGATATCACGGAGAAGGACCGGTACACCCTGCCCCTTATGGACACTGCCTTCCACTCCCTCCAGGGGGCGACCTGGTTTACTAAGCTGGATCTCCGCAGCGCTTACCACCTCGTCCGGATCCGGGAGGGAGATGAGTGGAAAACCGCCTTCCGAACCCCAAACGGGCATTTTGAATATCTCGTGATGCCGTTTGGGTTGACCAATGCTCCAGCTGTCTTTCAGCGCCTCATCAATGACGTCCTCCGGGACTTCATCGGCCTGTTTGTATTCGTCTACCTGGACGACATTCTCATCTTCTCCAGGTCCAGGGATGAACACCGGGTCCACGTGAGGCGGGTCCTGCAGAGACTGCTGGAGAACCGTCTGTACGTCAAGGCGAAAAAATGTGAATTCTACGCCAAAACGACTTCCTTCCTGGGGTTCGTCATCTCCCATAACCAGGTGCTTCTGGACCCAGTGAAGATCAAAGCAGTGGTGGATTGGCCCACACCAACTTCTCGGAAACAGGTTCAGCAATTCATCGGGTTTGCCAATTTCTACCGCCGCTTTGTCCCGAACTTTGGAGCCATCGTTGGGCCCCTGACCCGCCTCACCTCTCCTAAGACCCCGTTCCGGTGGACTGAAGAGGCCGCTTCGGCCTTCCAGGCGCTGAAGACGGAGTTCTCCTCCTCCCGGGTCCTCAGCCAGGTCGATCCCACGCTACAGTGCATTGTGGAGGTGGACGCTTCGGACACGGGGGTGGGGGCGGTGTTGTCCCAGCGGTCCCCAGCCAATGGAGTCAAGCGACCCTGCGCCTTCTTCTCTCGGCGCCTGTCCCCGGCGGAACGAAACTACGACGTGGGGGACAGAGAGCTTCTTGCCATCAAGCTTGCCCTTCAAGAATAGCGTCACTGGCTGGAGGGGGCAGCCTTGCCTTTTGTGGTCCTCACTGACCACAAGAACCTGGAGTACCTGAGATCTGCCAAGCGTCTGAACGCCCGCCAGGCGCGTTGGTCCCTGTTCTTTGCAAGGTTTAAGTTCAGCATCACATATAGGCCTGGCTCCAAGAACGGCCTGCCCAACGCCCTCTCCAGGCAATTTGCCCCGGAGGCCGCAGAAGACGTTGCTCACACCATCTTGCCCAGGTCGTGCGTTGTGGGGGCTGTTACATGGGACATAGAAGACAAGATCCGGAGGGCGCAGGAGTTGGAACCGGACCCTGGCGGCGGACCGGAGGGGAGGCTCTTCGTGCCATCTGCCGTCCGGGGGGACGTTATACACTGGCTCCATACCTCCAAGCTCACCTGCCATCCTGGAGCTTCGCGGATGATTGATCTTCTCCAGCGATCCTTTTGGTGGCCAGGCCTGCGGAAGGATGCCGCCCGTTACGCCCGGGCCTGCCCCGTCTGTGCTGCCAATAAGTCAGGTAACGCTCCCCCCGTCGGGTCTGCTCCAGCCCCTGCCCGTCCCTGGCAGGCCCTGGTCGCACATCGCTCTGGACTTCGTCACCGGGCTCCCTGTCTCCAACAACTTTGACACAGTTCTGACCATTGTAGACCGTTTTTCCAAGGCCGCCCATTTCGCGCCCCTATGTGGACTTCCCTCAGCCTTGGAGACGGTGGACCTCCTTATCCAGCACGTGGTCAGACTGCATGGAATCCCGGTCGACGTGGTCTCCGACCGCGGCCCCCAGTTTTCTTCGGACGTCTGGAGGTCATTTTGCAACGCCCTGGGAGCCAAGGTAAGCCTCTCCTCCGGCCATCACCCCCAGTCTAACGGGCAGTGTGAGCGGACTAACCAGGAGCTGAAGGCTATGCTCCGCTGCGTTACTTCATCCAAACCCACGTCCTGGAGTTCTCACCTCGCCTGGGTGGAGTACGCCCACAACACCTCTCGCTCTACGGCCATCGGGATGTCGCCCTTTAAAGCAACCTTGGGCTATGATCCACCCCTGTTCCCCGCGCAGGAGGGCGAGTTGGCTGTCCCCTCTGTCCAGGCACATCTGAGGCGGTGCCGTTCCCTTTGGTCCACGGCGCGTAATGCGCTTTTATGCACGGCGGAGCGCAATAAGTCTACGGCGGACCGACATAGGAGACCTGCACCTGCCTATCAGGTGGGACAGCAAGTTTAGGTATCCACACAGGACGTAAACCTAAAGGGTGAGAGGAGAAAGCTGGCCCAACGGTTCATCGGCCCCTATCCCATAACCAGAATCATCAACTCGGTGGCTGTGCGTGTGGCTATTCCCTCCTCCCTCCGCATCCATCCCACCTTCCACGTCTCCAAAATTAAACCGGTGGTCTCTGACCCCCTCTGCCCTCCACCTGCGGCGCACCCCGCTCCCCGGATGATTGGTGGCCATCCGGCCTGGACCGTCGCTGACATCTTGGACGCCCGACGCCAGGGTCGCGGATTGCAGTACCTGGTGGATTGGGAGGGCTATGGACCCGAGTGGAGACAGTGGGTGCCTTCCTCGCTAGTGTTGGACCGGTCACTCATTTCTGAGTTTCATCGAGCGCACCCGGAAAAACCATCGGCAGGAGGCGCTGCTAGAGGGGGGAGTACTGTTATGACTCGCCGCTCATCAGCGGCGCCAGCCGCGCGCACACCTGCTCCTCGTCAGCGGCGAGGTATTTAATCCACTCTGCCCTGGGCTTCGGCCTGAAGCCGTCTCTCTACTTCGGCCCCTTTGCTACTACGGATCTCAAACCGACTAGTGAAGATATCCTGGGTAAGCTCCCCTTACCTCTCTCCTCTAGCCTTCCCCTGTGCACAGGTGGACATTCCCGGCGGCGGACTTCATCATCTCGCCGTTGGCTCTACGCTGCTGCCACAGGTACCGCAGGTCGCTGTCTCCCGGGCTTCGCCCTTGTCGACGCCAGCCACCTGTCATAACCAAGTAAGCCAGCTACCATCATTATTCCCTGTATTGGTGCGGTGCCCGTTACCCTTCTCCCTCTGCTCTCTCCCACAGGGTTGTCCGGCTGTACGGCCTCCTGCCCCCGTGCCTGACGCAGACGCCACCACCAATACATTCTTATTCCACAGACATGCAGCCATACACTTCCCTGTTGCTAATAAAGCTGTTAAATCTATCCTGAGCCTGCGTGTGTGTCTCCTGGGCCATGCATTATGTCAGAAATTGGCAGGAATGCTAAGGGGCTAAAGTATGCATTTAAAAGTAACGTGAAAGTTACTTTTCCAAGTAACTAGTTACTTTAATCATGCAGTAATTGGTAAAGTAACTCAGTTTCTTTTCAAAAGAAATAACTAATAACTGTAATTATTTACTATTTTTAGTAACTTGCCCAACATTGGTCGTGAATGATGAGACCCTGGGATTCAGAGTAGAACACACTTTCTTTGGGTCCCTCCTCCACCCGGGGAAAGGGAGGGAAAGAGATCGAGCGAGCAAGAGTCTAATTGCAGAATGGGAGAGATTGTTATTATTACTGAGATTTTTTCTTCATTTTTCTTGTAATTAATTTTGAGATTTGATGAAAAGTCTTTCTTTCATGCATTTTTTTTTCTTCAGTGTATGAATTTCATGCCATAAATTCATATCTTTTTTGTTTTAACTGACTTGTCAACATTTTTCTCCATTTTGTCTTTCCTGTTATATTTTTTTCTTTAAAAGGCTAGGCTTTTCTTTTAAATATGTTACATTTCTCTTATTTTGTAACATTTCCTATCCACCTTATTCCTAGCCCCCATGATGCCTTGCGTGAATTATAGGCGCAACTTCCAATACTAGTTTAGAACGTATGGCTGTCACTGAAACGGGACACTTTTCCTTGTTAAAAAACAATGACTTCGGCATCAAAAATGTGGGAACACGGCCTTTTGCACCTCAAAAAGAGGAATGTAATCATACCACTTGCCACGACTATCGAGGGATGGGAAGATGACCTTAAAAAGTGGCCTCGTAGAAAGTAGCCCTGTTAGTTAGCTCTGCTACTAAGTGACATAACGCACGGCTCAGGAGACGCACACACACAGGCTCAGAGTAGTTCAAATAGTTTATTAACAACAGGAGTGAATGAACGTGTGTCTGCGGGATGTAAATGTGTTGATGGCGGCGTCTGCTTCGGGCACAGAGGCAGGAGGCCGTACAGCCGGACAACCCTATGGGAAAAGCACAAGGAGAAGGGTGACGGGCACACACCAACACAGGAGATATAAGAGCGAGAGAGGAGCTTACTTGGAGAGGACAGATGACTGGCACAACAAGGGACGAGGTCCGGTAGACAGCCACCTGGAGAGCCCGGTGCAGCAGCGAGGAACAGGCGATGGAGAGGCGTCGTCCGCCGCCGGGGAATCCACCTGTGCACAGGGGAGCAGACTAGGAAGGAAAAGGAGGTAAGGTCTTCTTACCAGAGTGATCAGCTGAGGGTGAAGGAACTCACAGCAATGCATGGGGAAGTCTGACGGCTTCAGGCCGAAGCTCAGGGCGAGGCGGCTTATATCCCTCGCCGCTGATGATGTGCAGGTGTGCGTGCAGGTGGCGCCGCTGATGAGCGACGTGGCGTGACAGTACTCCCCCCTCTAGCAGCGCCTCCTGGCGATGGCTTCTCTGGGTGCACTCGGTGGAAATCAGCGATGAGCGACGGGTCCAACACAAACGACGAGGGTACCCACTGTCGATGTTCAGGCCCATAGCCCTCCCAGTCCACCAAGTACTGCAACCCATGACCCCGGCGCCGGGAGTCCAGGATGGAGGCGACGGACCAGGCCGGATTGCCACCAATCATCCGGGGCGCGGGTTGCGCAGCAGGAGGAGGGCAAAGGGGATCGGAGACTGCCAGCTTCACCTTGGACACGTGGAAGGTGGGATGGATGCGGAGGGAGGGGGGAATAGCTACACGCACAGCCACCGGGTTGACGATCCTGGTGATGGGGTATGGACCCATGAAGCGCTGTGCCAGCTTCCTCCTCTCGCCCTTTAAAGTCACGTCCTGGGTCGACACGTAGACTTGCTGACCAACTCTGTACGCCGGGGCAGGTCTTCTGTGCCGGTCCGCCACGGCTCTGTTGCGCTCCGCCGTGCGTAAAAGCGCATTGCGCGCTGACGCCCAGATGGAGCGGAACTGCCCGAGATGCGCCCGTACTGAGGGGACAGTTACCTCACTCTCCTGCGCCGGGAACAGCGGGGGGTCGTAACCCAGGGACGCCTTAAAGGGGGACATCCCTGTAGCAGAAGAGCGAGCGGTGTTATGGGCGTATTCAACCCAGGCGAGGTGGTTACTCCAGGACGTAGGTTTGGACGCCATTACACAGCGGAGCGCAGCCTCCAGCTCCTGGTTGGTCCGCTCACACTGCCCGTTGGATTGGGGGTGATGGCCGGAGGAGAGGCTCACCTTGGCTCCTAAGGCGTTGCAGAACGACCTCCAAACCTCTGAAGAAAATTGGGGCCCTCGGTCCGAGACCACGTCCACCGGAATCCCATGCAGCCTGACCACGTGTTGGATGAGGAGGTCCGCCGTCTCCAGGGCAGTTGGGAGACCTCGTAGGGGAACGAAGTGTACCGCCTTGGAGAAGTGGTCCACGATGGTCAGGATGGTGTCGTAGGTGTTCGAGACTGGGAGTCCGGTGACGAAATCCAGGGCGATATGCGACCAGGGCCTGCCAGGGACGGGCAGAGGCTGGAGCAAACCCGCTGGAGGGGCATTACCCGATTTGTTGGTGGCACAAACTGGACAGGCCCGGGCGTAGCGGGCAGTGTCCCTCCGCAGGCCCGGCCACCAAAAGGACCGCTGGAGGAGGTCAATCATCCGGGAGGAGCCAGGGTGACAGGTGAGCTTGGATGTGTGCAACCAGTGGATGACCTCCCCTCGAACCGTGGATGGCACGAACAGCCTCCCCTCCAGTCCGCCGCCAGGGTCAGGTTCCACTTCCTGCGCCTTCCGGATCTTGCTCTCGATGTCCCAGGTGACGGCTCCCACGACGCACGACCTGGGTAGGATGGTGTGGACCGTGTCCTCCGACTCCTCAGGGGCGAATTGCCTAGAGAGGGCGTCGGGCAGGCCGTTCTTGGAGCCAGGCCTGAAGGTGATGGTAAATTGAAACCTGGCGAAGAACAAGGACCAGCGCACCTGGCGGGCGTTCAGGCGCCTGGCAGATCTAAGGTACTCCAAGTTCTTGTGGTCCGTCAGGACCACGAACGGCAGGTCCACCCCCTCTATCCAGTGACGCCACTCCTGTAGCGCAAGCTTGATGGCGAGGAGCTCTCTCACCCACGTCGTAATTCCTCTCCGCCGGGGACAAGCGCCGGGAGAAGAAGGCGCAGGGCCGTTTGATACCGTCGTCTGGCGACTGCTGGGATAGCACCGCCCCCACTCCTGTGTCTGAAGCGTCCACTTCCACGATGCACTGCAGCGCAGGGTTGACTTGGCTAAGAACCCGGGAGGAGGAGAACTCCGCCTTCAGCGCCTGAAAAGCAGCTGCGGCCTCTTCGGTCCACCGGAACGGGACCTTAGGGGACGTGAGGCGGGTCAGCGGACCGATGATGGTGCCAAAATTTGGGACGAAGCGGCGGTAGAAGTTCGCAAACCCAACAAACTGTTGCACCTGCTTCCTTGATGCAGGTGTAGGCCATTCCACCACCGCCTTCACCTTCTCTGGGTCCGGAAGCACCTGGTCGTGTGAGATGATGAACCCAAGGAAGGATGTTGTCTTTGCGTAAAATTCACACTTCTCGGCCTTCACGTATAACCGGTTCTCCAGCAGTCTTTGGAGGACCCGCCTCACGTGGACCTGGTGCTCGTCCCTGGACATGGAGAAGATGAGTATGTCATCCAGGTAGACGAACACAAAAAGGCCGATGAAATCCCGGAGGACGTCGTTGATGAGGCGCTGAAAGACGGCTGGAGCGTTGGTCAACCCGAACGCCATCACCAGGTATTCGAAGTGGCCGTTCAGGGTACGGAAGGCTGTTTTCCACTCATCTCCCTCCCGGATCCGGACGAGGTGGTATGCACTGCGTAGATCCAGCTTGGTGAACCAAGTCGCCCCCTGGAGGGAGTGGAAAGCGGTGTCCATGAGGGACAGGGTGTAACGATCCTTCTCCGTTATGTCATTAAGGGCACGATAGTCAATGCAAGGACGGAGGGATCCGTCCTTCTTACCGACGAAGAAGAATCCTGCACCCACAGGTGATGACGATGGGCGGATTATCCCAGCACTCAGCGACTCCTTGAGGTATGAGTTCATTGTCTCCTTCTCCGGCGCCGATAGACTGAAGAGTCGTCCAGAAGGGCTGCACGGTGGCGCAGTGGTTAGCACTGCGGCAGCACAGTTTACCCTTGTCCGGGGGATTGTGGGGATCATGGGATCGTGGGTTCGATCCCAGCCCCCGACCAACAGTGATCTGTGTGGAGTTTGCATGTTCTCCCCGTGTTGCGTGGGTTTACTCCGGGATTTCTCCGGTTTCCTCCCACATGCCAAAAACATGCATGTTAGGTTAATTGGCTGTTCTAAATTGTCCCTAGATATTTGTTTCCTATAGGCCCTTAGAATAGAGGGTTAGTATTAATGAAAGCGCTTTGAGTGGTCTTTGTGACTAGAAAAGCGCTATATAAGTGCAGGTTAGTTAGTTAGTTAGAAGGTAAGGGTGCCCCCTGGCGGAGATTGATGGCGCAGTCATAGGGCCGATGAGGAGGGAGAGACATCGCCTTGAATTTGCTGAATACCATACCCAGGTCGTGAAATTCCAGTGGCACCAGGGACAGGTCCGGGGGCGCAGCGTCCGTAGGAGGGGGAGAAGCGGACGGAGAGCAGGCAGCGGACTGAAGACAGGTGCCCATGCAGAATGTACTCCATGCCGACACCCCGGCGGACTTCCAATCCAGAACGGGGTTGTGGAGGCGTAGCCAGGGATACCCCAGGATGACGGGCGACACAGAGTTGGGCAGGACGTAAAAGGTTATCTCCTCCCGGTGGTTTCCAGAGATAATAACCGGGACCGGGATGGTCTGGTGCGTAACTCTCCCAAGGGAGGCTCGAGAGAGGTTGACCAGGGAGATAGGGTTCCTGAGTGCCTGACAGCGGATGCCCAATTGGGTTGCCAGGCTTTGTGAAATAAAGCTGCCTTCCGCGCCCAAATCCACCAGTGCGTGGGTGAGATGCCCAGTGTGGTTTTGGCAGAAACGGATGGGCAGCTTCAATTGTGTGAGGGGACTTAACCGATTGATGTCCGCGAGGCCCCCTACAGTGACTCGCGGACCCCGCCGTTTGGCTTCTGTGGACAAAGCTCTACCGTGTGTTGACTATCTCCACAACACATACAGAGATTTAACTCACGGCGGCGTTGTCTCTCCGCCGGAGAGAGCTTTGTCCAGCCCGTCACCATCGGCTCCGACTCCTCGGGGCGCGATGGTGGCGGCGTCGCCAGGGGGCGAGCTTGGGGCAGGCGCGACGAGGCTCCACGAGGGCGAGAAGAAGACGACTTCCGTCCCGAGGAGTGCTCGCGCAGCCTGTTGTCCAAACTGATGGCAAGGGATGTTAGCTCCGCTAGCGTCTCAGGGATATCCCGCCCAGCCAGTTCATCCCTCAGATCATCATTGAGACTGCGGAGGAAAAGGCCGCAGAGGGAGCGTTCCTCCCAGCCTAATTCCTCCGCCGCTACCCGGAAGTCAACCGCGTAGTCCGCTGCCAACCGGCTTCCCTGCTGGAGGGCGAGAAGCCGATCGACCTGGACCATCTCGGTACGCGAATGGTCAAAGACTTCCAGGAAGCGTCTCACGAATTGGTCATATGTGAGGGTGGCATAACTGGGCCTCGCCATTACGGCGTAGGTCCAAGTTAATGCTCGCCCCTCCAGGAGATTTCCGATATAACCAATCCGGCTATGATCTGAGGGAGTCTCCGGGCACACGATGGAACACGGACTCACATTGCATTATGAACCCCCGCGCTCCGCCGAGCTTTCCGCTAAAGCGGGCGGGGGTCGGAATGGGCGTGAGCCGAGTCGGTGCCGCCGGAGCCTGCTGGACGGCCACTGGAGTGGCAGGAGCCGCGCCACCCTGACGAGCCGGGGGGAACGGCTGTTGGTGGTCCAAGCGGTCCAATCGGTTATTTATATTTATTAATTGATTGAGGATCACCTGTTGCTGATAAGCTATCTGATCCACCCGAGCCTCGAGAGTGGTAAGCCGGTGTGCGAGCCCGCCGTCTGCCGAGCCGCTCTGCTGAAGCCGTACTGACATAACGCACGGCTCAGGAGACGCACACACACAGGCTCAGAGTAGTTCAAATAGTTTATTAACAACAGGAGTGAATGAATGTGTGTCTGCGGGATGTAAATGTGTTGATGGCGGCGTCTGCTTCGGGCACAGAGGCAGGAGGCCGTACAGCCGGACAACCCTATGGGAAAAGCACAAGGAGAAGGGTGACGGGCACACACCAACACAGGAGATATAAGAGCGAGAGAGGAGCTTACTTGGAGAGGACAGATGACTGGCACAACAAGGGACGAGGTCCGGTAGACAGCCACCTGGAGAGCCCGGTGCAGCAGCGAGGAACAGGCGATGGAGAGGCGTCGTCCGCCGCCGGGGAATCCACCTGTGCACAGGGGAGCAGACTAGGAAGGAAAAGGAGGTAAGGTCTTCTTACCAGAGTGATCAGCTGAGGGTGAAGGAACTCACAGCGATGCATGGGGAAGTCTGACGGCTTCAGGCCGAAGCTCAGGGCGAGGCGGCTTATATCCCTCGCCGCTGATGATGTGCAGGTGTGCGTGCAGGTGGCGCCGCTGATGAGCGGCGCGGCGTGACACTCAGATGCCAACGCTGTAAACAAATAAAAACTCTGAGATATATCAATGTCTCCACCGCAATAAAGTCAGATGCATTTTGTTAAAAGATGTTGAACATAATCAGATTTACCTCAGAGCAGACGTAGAGTCTAGTCAGAGTCACAAAGAACCACAACACTGTGCTTGGGTGTTTAAATGTCAGGGTAAATACAGACAGCTGTAGCTGTTTGTTTTACCTCAAAATTAAAATGCCCATGCTGCTGTCATGCCACGGATGCTTGTTATTTAACTTAACACGTACAGACCTTTTCTGACAATTGTTCAAAATTTTATTGCTCTATATTTTGTGATAATTTAAAAACTAATGCATGCTGAAGCTGCTAAATATCAAGTCCATATCGTTCCAAGGCAGTGCAACAAATGCAAAAAAAAAAAAAAAACTATTTGAGATCTTTCTTAAGTCGTTGAGCCTCAGGAAGCAAACTGTGACTATTTTTTATTTATTATTTTACTTCATGCCACCTTGCATCTGGTGACATATATGACGCATAAACGTCAGATCTGTGACATTCATACAAGTGAAAACATACCTGGTGCTCTTGTGTCTGTACCACCGATCACACCAACAGTCCTTTTTTGTTTTCAGTGCATGATCTACGCATTGCCAGTGAGAAGCCTCTACTTATACAGTCTATGGCACAACCAAGAATACCAGCAACAAGTACCAGAACTACGCCAAAACATTCAAAAAATACAAAAACTACAAGTGCTGAAATTAGCTGCCAGTTGAGTGCAAAACACGTATGTGGACTATACATTAAAATGAATTTGAAAAACTTTGACAAATGCTATTTTAAATGCCCCACTACTCCACTCTTGCTGACTGATTTAACATGACTTCAGCTGAAACCAGAAGTTCTGCCCAAAATTGTTCCTCTAGCAGCACCCCCAGGAATAAGGTGGGCAGAAATATACAGTACATCCAGAAAGTATTCACAGCGCTTCACGTTTTCCACATTTTGCTGTGTTACAGCCTTATTCCAAAAAGGATTGAATTCATTATTTCGTCAAATATCACACACAACACCCCATAATGACAATGTGAAAAAGGTTTTTTTGAGATTTTTGCAAATTTATTAAAAATAAACTAACAAATCACGTGTACCTACGTAAGTATTCACAGCCTTTGCTCAATACTTTGTTGATGCACATTTGGCAGCAATTACAACCTCAAGTCTTTTTGAATATGATGCCACAAACTTGGCACACCTATCTTTGGGCAGTTTTGCCCATTCCTCTTTGCAGCACCTCTCAAGCTCCATCAGGTTGGATGGGAAGTGTCGTGCACAGCCATTTTCAGATCTCTCCAGAGATGTTCTATTGGATTCAAGTCTGGGCTCTGGCTGGGCCATTCAAGGACATTCACAGAGTTGTCCTGAAGCCACTCATTTGAGATCTCGGCTGTGTGCTTAGGGTCGTTGTCCTGCTGAAAGATGAACCGTCACCCCAATCTGAGGTCAAAAGCGCTGTGGAGCAAGTTTTCATCCAGGATGTCTCTGTACATTGCTGCATTCATCTTTCCCTCTATCCTGACTAGTCTCCCAGTTCCTGCCACTGAAAAACATCCCCACAGCATGATGCTGCCACACCCATTGCTGTGGTTATGAGCAGTGCCTGGTTTCCTCCAAACATGACGACTGGCATTGATGCCAAAGAGTTCAATCATTGTCTCATCAGACCAGAGAATTTTGTTTCTCATGGTCTGAGAGTCCTTCAGGTGCCTTCTGGCAAATTCCAGGTGGGCTGCCATGTGCCTTTTACTAAGGAGTGGCTTCCGTCTGGCCACTCTACCATACAGGCCTGATTGGTGGGTTGCTGCAGAGATGGTTGTCCTTCTGGAAGGTTCTCCTCTCTCCACAGAGGAACGCTAGAGCTCTGTCAGAGTGACCATCAGGTTCTTGGTCACCTCCCTGACTAAGGCCCTTCTCCCCCGATCGCTCAGTTTAAACAGCTGGCCAGCTCTAGGAATAGTCCTTGTGGTTCCAAACGTCTTCGATTTACGGATGATGGAGGCCACAGTGCTCATTGGGACCTTCAAAGCAGCAGAATTTTTTCTGCACCCTTCTCCAGATTTGTCCCTCAAGACAATTGGACTACAGCTTAATTGGAGTCCAGTTAAGCTGTAGAAAGATCAAGGATGACCAGAGGACACAGGATGCACTTGAGCTCAATTTTGAGCTTCATGGCAAAGGCTGTGAATACTTATGTACACGTGATTTCTTAGTTTTTTTTTTTATCTATCTGTAAATTTAAGAAATCTGTGTCTCTGTCATGATCATAGGACATCATAGGACAGCCTATGATGTCTGCCCGCTGTGCTATGATGATCCTATGATCTCAGGCTACATAGGACTCGCGATGACATCATACAGGCAATGCCATCATATAGACAATAGGACTGGCTACCTATGATGTAGTGTTCTATGATGCCTGCCTTGATGTCTTTATGATGTCATATAGACCATCACTCACGCTGCCTGCCGACCTATAATGTAGTCCTATGATGCCTGCTACAGGACCGTCCTGTGATGGGTAGATGAGTAGATGAGGCGTCATGATGCGTTTCGACACATTGCCAAACTGTATTGATACTGTGTTGATGCTATGTCACTAAATACTGACACCTGCTGGACCTTAAAAATCCCTACAGGCAACCTAGTTGACAGACTCAACTGACACTGATTTGATTACCTAGTATATACAATAATATACTGCTCATAAAAATAAAGGGAACACTGTCCCTCAATCAAACTGTCCACTTAGGAAGCAATACTGATTGACAATCAATTTCACATGCTGTTGTGTGATTTTGTTGTCAGCACATTCAACTATGTAAAGAACAAAGTATTTAATAAGAATATTTCATTCATTCAAATCTAGGATGTGTTATTTAGTGTTCCCTTTATTTTTCCTGATCAGTAGGCCTATATAATTTAAGTCATTTTATATTGTATTATTTCATATCTTCATTTTAATTTAAAATATTGTTGATATTTTTAGATACAGTCAAATAATGTGAACATGCATCATAACATGAAAATCTAAGTGAACATGTTGTGAATGAGGATGTTTGTGGACTGGGATTTTTTTTTTTTTTTTTTTTTACAAATTTTTATTCAAAAAAATAAGTTTTTCCACCGTTTTGAAATTCAGTCTGTTACGCTTTTTTGACATCTTCTCCAGCTGTAGAAAACACCCGCTCACACGGCACAGATGAGGCTGGAGTGCAGAGAAATTGTAAGGCAAGCTGAAAGAGGTTTGGATAGATTGTCTTTTGGTTGTCCCAGTATCTCACAGAATCCTGGGACGTGGCAATATTGCCCTCTGCCAAGTATCTCTGCACTTCCTGGATGACATCAGCTGTGGCACTTTTGGTCTGCCTGCCCACTTCGATGTTGAGATGTTGTCAAAGGTTATCTAAAAAAACAACAAATTGGCATTTTAGTACTTGATTTCCAAACAACAACAAACAAATAATGCTGAATAACAAGCCTGAAGTGGGTGCAGACAGCTGTTGTGAAGACGGTCCTGTCTAAATTGAGACTATGTGCAATGCAAATTGAGTGCCGAATTTGGAGCTGTCTAGTGGATGCAATCATGTTTGGTGCTGCGTCGGTCACAAGACACTTTACTCTATTGGTTATGGCCCAGTCCTCCATCATGCCCCTTTTGACTTGGGCCAAATTGTCAGCAGCGTGACTTTGTGGAAAATATTGCACTCCCAACACTGATGTACACAACTGCAAATTCTCATTAATGTAGTGACAGGTAAGAGCCAAGTACGCCTCCATGTTCACAGATGTCCACATGTCAGCTGTTATACTCACTGCCGCAGCTTGCTGTACTTCCTTTTTCACTCGTTCCTGTTCCTTCTCGTACTTTTTGGCCACCATTTGTTTGATGGTCTGAAAATTACACCAAGTCAAACCAAAAGCAAATCCATATACAGTATTTAAATTAAAGATTAAATAAACTGGATATATCAACTACTACTTAAGATAAGATAAGATAAGATAAGATAAGATAAGCCTTTATTAGTCCCACAACGGGGAAATTCCAGGATTGCAACAGCACAGGGATAGCAACACTCAGAGCAACAATCAGAAGGCAAGAAAAAAACAAGCAAGCAAGAGCAGCTAATATACATATGTACGTAAGTAAAGAATAAATTAATAGGAATTGAGCCTCTTTCCTGAGCCTCTTTCACCCTCCACTCAATCCCCCATGTGAGGGCTCCCACAATGGAGGAGCTCGGAATGATGGTGTGAATGATGGTGAATGATGGTGCCTTGCCTGGACAGGGCATCAGGTTTGAAATTTTATGAACCAGGCCTGTTACGGTAAAGCAGAATCGGCCAAAAAACAGTGCCCACCTAGCCTGGCATGAGTCCAGATGTTTAGCTGTCTTAATATATTCTAGGTTCTTATGATCTCTCCATACTAAGAACGGTTGAGCCAAACCCTCCAGCCAGTGCTGCCACTCCTCCAATGCCAGTTTGATGGCCAGCAGCTCCCGGTCACCGATGGCATAATTTCTCTCGGTGGGGGAAAGGCAGCGAGAGAAAAATGCGCAAGGGTGGATCTTATGATCGGTGACTCCCTCCCACTCGGAATGGTCAAAAACACGTGAAAATTCCTTAGTGAATTGGTTGTAGGTGTAAGTGTGATAATCCAGCCCCTGGATAATGGCCTGAGTCCACAAAAGCGCACGGCCATTGAGAAGCCCCGCCACAAAGCTAATCCTACAGTGGTCAGAGAGGAAATCGTCCGGAAAGCAATCAAACACAAGCTGGTATTGCAGTAAAAAATCCAATAGCCTCCCCCAACCTGCCACTATAGTGGGGAGTTGTGGAGACTAGAAGAGAGCAACCCGTTCAACAGTTGGAGCTAGCTGTAGATGCGAAGGAGAAGTCGAGAGAGGTGCTGCTGTGAGGCTCTGAACATTGATCTTTAACTGGGTATAGCATTCTTACTGTTAAACTAATTGACTCAAATTGATCTGATTTTGATAGACAGATTGGTCTACACACTGCTCACGTGCACCGAGCTGATCCTTAATTGTTTCCATCCGCCCTCTGGGTCAGTTTGCTGGCCGTGTACTGTCGGGGTTTAAAGATATTTGACCCAAAAGCAGGCATGCTGGGGGACTTCCCGGGATTTGCTGGAGACAGGCTGGCCAGGCCTGCGTGCTGGGGAGAGGGAGTGAGGAGTAGTGAAGACACACGGTGGTAAGTCGACTTACTTGGGGGAAGGGTTGGTGGGCACAATCCAGGAATTTCCAAATCCAATCTGAGAGACGAGCTCGTAGGTGCAGGGCAGGCAAGAGATCAAAGCTCAGTAGGCTAACAGTTCAGGCAGAGATACCAAGATGACAGGCAGATTCAGGGTCTAGGGCACAGGTGTCAAACTCATTCCATGGAGGGCCAAGACCCTGCAGGTTTTACTTCCACCCAGTGTCTTCAACAGGTGATTTCTCTGAATTTCTTCCTACTGATTGCTGATCAGTGAAAACACCTGCTGAAGAGACTGGGTGGAAGTAAAACCTGCAGGGTCTTGGCCCTCCATGGAATGAGTTTGACACCCCTGGTCTAGGGCAAGCACAGGGTCAAAAACACAGTAAAACATGATAAGGTCATGGATACAAGGCTGAGGCAGAATACAGGCTGGTGGTAACGATGATGCAGCCAGTCAGAGTGAAAGGAGAGCATCCTATTTAAAAGGTGCCTTTAATTGGCAGCAAGTGGTCATCAGGGTTGCAGAGAGTGAGCATAATCAGAGGGGGAGAGAAAGGCAGACAGAGTACACACAGGAACCATTACAGTACTCCCCCTCAACGGACGCCTCCTGGCATCACTCTGGGCTTGTCCAGATGTTGCTGGTGGAAGGAATTGATGAGGGAGTCGTCCATGATGAAGGACCTGGGGATCCAAGATCTTTCCTCAGGTCCATAGCCCTTCCAATCCACCAGGTATAGGGGATTTTCATGTGACGTCACAGGTCTGAGTCACGGCCGGCCGCCGCCATTTTGGCGGTCAAGCGCTGGAGGTCTCTGTGCATGTGCCTATGTAAACAAACCAGTTCTACACGTGTTTTGGTGCCTGTCATCGCTGTTTTCTCGCCGTTATCATGCCGGACACGTGTTGTGCTGTTCACTGCCATAATAGGCGTGAACAGAAGGAGAATTTTTTTTTTTTTGTTACTTATTTATTATATCACGGACACACAGATCGTCCCAAATGTCTCCTGAGCCGGTGGACGGAGCCACTGTTTATAGCAGGATACGATACAACAGGGAAGAGCTGCTAGCATTTAACCGTCACCCGGTCCCACTGGAAAAACTCGACATACCGAGAGAACTGAGGCGAAAACGCTGCGGCTGCCGGGCTGGAGTAAGGCGGAGGACAAAAAATATAAGGTACAGACCCTCCCTTCCATCTGTTGTCATGGGAAATGTACGGTCGATACTGGGAAAGTTAGATGAGCTAGCGGCTATCTCCCGTTATGATAGCACTTACCGGGAGTGCTCTCTCCTTTTGTTTACTGAGACGTGGCTAACTGAACTAGCAGCAGATGCTAACATTGAGCTGGAGGGTTTTCACATGATACGAGCTGACCGAACACCAGAGAGTGGCAAAACTAGGGGCGGTGGAGTGATAATGTATGTTAACAACAACTGGTGCAGACCGGGACATATCACTGTTAAACAACGACACTGCAGCAAAGACATTGAGTTGCTAGCTGTTAGCATGAGGCCTACATATCTCCCGAGAGAACACTCACACGTGATCTGCATTGTTGTTTATGCAAATCCGACGGCGAACGCTGGGACAGCGCGTGACGTCATCCATTCAGTAACCAGCAGGCTGCAGACAGAACACCCAGATGCTCTTCTCCTCGTCTCAGGCGATTTCAGCCACGTTTCACTGTCTCCCATTCTGCCCACTTTCACCCAGTATGTCACATGCCACACTAGAGACAATAAAACACTGGATTTGTTCTACGCAAACACTAAGGAGGCGTACACCTCATCACAACTCCCCCCACTTGGGAGATCGGATCACAACTTGGTTCATCTCCGACCGGTGTACAAACCCCTAGTGCACAGACAACCTCCGGCCATGCACACTGTGGAGTTATGGTCTGAGGAGACAATGGACACTCTAAAGGACTGTTTTGAAGCCACTGCCTGGAAGCAGCTCTGCGATCCACATGGTGAGGACATCGATGGCCTCATTCACACCTTCACGGGCTACCTCAGCTTCTGTGTGGACAAATCCGTTCCCACCAAGACCATACGGCGTCACTCAAACAACAAACCCTGGATCAACCCTGAGATAAAAACACTTCTGAGAGAGAAGAAGAGGATCTTCAGGTCGGGGAACAGGGAGATGCTGAAGTCCGTACAGAGGGAGCTGAGGAGAAAGATCAGAGAAGGCAAGGACAGCTTCAGGAAGAAGATGGAGGACAAGCTGCAACAGAGCGACATCAGCGGGGTCTGGAGAAACCTCAAAACCATCTCGGGGCTCCAGAATACCTCCCCCCAGGCCACGGGGGGCAGGGAGTGGGCGAACAACCTGAATCTGTTTTTCAATAGATTTGACCAACCGCCCTCCCCCCTGTCTGCACAACAACCACTGGTGCCTCTAAGAAATCAAGTCCTGCTGCCCACTCCCCACTCCACCGACACCCCCCCCACTCCCAACACACAGCCCCCCATCCTGACCCTGACCAAGACCCAGGTGAGGATGGAGCTGAGGAAGATCAAGGCGAGGAAGGCATCGGGACCGGACGGCATCAGCGCAAAGCTCCTCAAGTCCTGTGCAGACCAGCTGTGTGGGATTGTGACGTATATCTTCAACATGAGCCTGAAACTGGGGAGGGTACCACAGCTGTGGAAAACATCTTGTGTGGTACCTGTACCAAAAACTTCCCACCCCAAAGACCTGAACAGCTTCAGACCGGTGGCCTTGACGTCCCACTTGATGAAGACCCTGGAGAGACTGCTCCTTGCTCATCTCCGCCCCCTGGTGGAACCAGCGATGGATCCACTCCAGTTCGCCTACCAGCATGGCATTGGGGTGGAGGATGTGGTGATCTTCCTCCTTCACCGTTCTCTGTCCCACCTGGAGAAGCCCGGGAATATGGTGAGGATCATGTTCTTTGACTTCTCCAGTGCTTTCAACACCATCCAACCGATGATCCTGAAGGACAAGCTGCTGCGCGCAGGGGTGGACGAGCACCTGTCATCATGGATCCTGGACTACCTCACGAACCGGCCTCAGTTTGTGAGAACCCGGGACTGTGTTTCCGACACGATCATCAGTAGCACGGGGGCCCCCCAGGGAACGGTGCTGGCTCCCTTCCTGTTCACTCTTTATACTGCGGACTTCTCACACAACACAACACATTGCCATCTACAGAAGTTCTCTGATGACTCTGCGATCGTTGGTCTCATCTCCAGCGGAGATGAAGCTGAGTACAGAGGGCTTATCCAGGACTTTGTGGACTGGTGCCATCGGAACTGCCTCCAGATCAACGCGAGGAAAACTAAGGAGCTGGTGGTGGACTGCCGCAGGCATGGGCAGCCCCTCACAGCACCAGTAAATATACAGGGAACAGACATCGAGATGGTGACATCCTATAAGTACCTGGGTATTCATCTGAACAATAAACTAGACTGGTCACACAATACTGACACACTCTACAAGAAGGGACAGCGCAGGCTGTTCCTGCTGAGGAGACTCAGGTCTTTTGGTGTACAAGGGGCGCTGCTGAAGTCATTCTATGACACGGTGGTGGCATCAGCCATCACTTTTGGAGTGGTCTGCTGGGGCAGTGGCATTACTGCAGCCGATAGGAAGAGACTGAACAAACTGATTAAGAAAGCTAGCTCTGTCCTGGGGCAGCGCCTTGATCCAATGGAGGAGATAGGAGAGAGAAGGACGGTGGCTAAACTGTCATCTCTGCTGGAGTCCGAGTTCCACCCTATGCAGGACATACTGGATGCACTGAGGAGCTCATTTAGCAGCAGACTACATCATCCCAGGTGCACAACCGAGAGGTTTCGTAGGTCCTTCCTACCAACGGCTGTCAGACTGTACAACCTAAGCAGGGCTGCTCGCAGAGATAGCAAAAAGACGTAACAAACTAATAGTTTTTTTGAATGCAAAAGATGCAATAGACTTACACAATGGTCCTCTCCGGCATACAACTAGGAAAATACCGGTCGCTATGGAGGGTGAGAATATGTATGGGCACATAATCATACCATGTAGGATAACTAAATAGACGGTTATGCTGTTTCATCCCACCTAGCAACAATGCTCTGCACTGTGTGTGTTTATATATTTACATATTTATTCCATCTAGCTACAATGCTCAGCACTGGGTGTGTTTATATTTATATATCTATATATTTATTCCATCTAGCTACAATGCTCCGCACTGTGTTTTTATATATCTACATATTATTCCATCTAGCTACATTGCTCCGCACTGTGTGTGTTTATATACTTGCATATTTATTCCACCTAGCTGCAATGCTCCGTACTGTGGGTGTTTATATATTTACATATTTATTCCATCTAGCTACAATGCTCTGCACTGTGTGTTCATATATTCATATATTTATTCCATCCAGCTACAATGCTCTGCACTGTGTGTCTCTGTGTGTGTGTGTATATATATATTTTATAGTAATATGTACATATGTATATTAGCTGCTCTTGCTTGCTTGTTTTTTTTCTTGCCTTCTGATTGTTGCTCTGAGTGTTGCTATCTCTGTGCTGTTGCAATCCTGGAATTTCCCCGTTGTGGGACTAATAAAGGCTTATCTTATCTTATCTTATCTTATCTTATTTGTACCCGTAGGTAGATTTGATTTGCAGTCTGGTGACAAGCCACCGGCTGCCGGTTGCTGCGTGCACGAGCGCCCTAAACCTACATGTTTTTGGTATGCGGGAGGAAACCGGAGAAATCCCGGAGTAAACCCACGCAACACGGGGAGAACATGCAAACTCCACACAGCTCACTGTTGGTCGGGGGCTGGGATCGAACCCACGATCTCATGATCCCCACGATCCCCCGGCCGAGGGTAAACTGTGCTGCCGCAGTGCTAAACCACTGTGCCACCAGCCCAGAGAATGTGAACTTCTACAGGATTCCTGCACTGAGTCAAGAGCCTGACCTTAGAAACATGTGGATTGCTGCAATAAACAGGAAAGGCTGGACTCCCACAGAGTACACTCACTTGTGAGTCTCGCTTGGTCTTGTGAGCCTCAAAATTCTCCAGACTGTATGGTGAAGGGTGCACGATCAGGTAAATCATCAAGTCACTGAACCCAAAGTCTGGCAGTGTGACATCCTCAGCTGTGATGGGGGAGAACAACACGCCAGGTGCAGTGTAAGGATCACAGCCTCCTAGAATGGCTATTTTATCCTGATACCGCTTCAATTCGATGCCAGAGAGGTGTTTGGTCTGTTCACTCAGACCTCCTTCACGTTCAGACATGATAAATAGTGATAAACTACCAGCTAACCTGTCCCACACTTCCAGAAGACTCAGAAGTTTGCAACACTCACGATCTTTGTTATGTAAACAAGCCTGGTGGGCGTCGCGCTTGACCGGCAGTATGGCTGCCGGCTGCATCGCTGGGAGCGCGGGTCACGTGACTGAAAAACCTCTATTGAATCCCATGGCACCGGCAACGAGCACTGATGATGCGATTTACAGCGTACACCAGGCCTCCCTCAACCATCTTGGGTGGTGGCAGGGGTTTGCAATACTCCATCCATCCATCCATCCATCCATCTTCTACCACTTTTCCGGAGGTCTGGGTCACGGAGGCAGCAGTTCAAGCAGAGAAGCCCAGGCTTCCCTCTCCCAAGCCACCTGCTCCAGCTCTTCAGGGAGGATACAAAGGCGTTCCCAGACCCGCTGGGAGACATAGTCTCTCCAGCGAGTCCTGGGTCTGCCCTGGGGTCTCCTCCCAGTGGGACGTGCCCGAAACACCTCAAATGGGAGGCGTCCAGGAGGCATCCTGATCAGATGCCCATACCACCTCAATTGGCTCCTTTCAATGTGGAGGAGCAGCGGTTCTACTCTGAGCCTCTCCCGAATGACTGAGCTCCTCACTCTATCTCTGAGGGTGAGTCCAGCAATCCTACGAAGAAAGCTCATTTCAGCCGCTTGTATCTGCGACCTCGTTCTTTCGGTTATTACCCAAAGCTCATGACCATAGGTGAGAGTAGGAACGTAGATTGACTGGTAAATCTACAGCTTTGCCTTAGAACTCAGCTCCCTCTTCACCACAACAGACCGGTACAATGTCCACATCACTGCAGATGCTGCTCCGATCCGTCTGTCAATCTCTCGCTTCCTTCTCCCCTCATTTGTGAATAAGACCCCAATATACTTAAACTCCTCCACTTGGGGCAGGAGCCTGCCCCAACCTGGAGAGGACAATCCACCTTTTTCCGTCTGAGGACCATGGGCTCGGACTTGGAGGTGTTGATTCTCATCCCAGCCGCTTCACACTCAGCAGCAAACCGTCCCGCCAAGAACAAGGTTTGCAATACTACACTAAATCAAACTTTTGCCCCATCCTTAGCACCACTTAATGGACTGAAAGTCAAATAGTTTTTATTACTCGGGTACCTAAAAAGTTTGTATTTGTAACATTTATTAAATGTTTTAATAAAGCGTCACAATACTGTCTCTGAATTGATATAGTGTCACCACCACCACAAAGTACTGCAACACTACGATGCATCAATGTTTTTTCCCCACACTCCTATTTTCTATACCTTACAGGGTACTTTAAAAATCTACCTTTGTGCACCTACTGTGCTCTAATGTTTAGTCAATGATTACCTGATAGCTGGGGCTATACTGAGTGAGTGCTCTGAGATGATTTCTGTTGCGACACAGCACATTATAATCAGAATTTGAGAATAAATGGATGAAAAAAATAACAAGCGTATCACTTTATGTGAAGAAACGGTGAGTAATGTGTGCAACAGGCTGTACAATACCATGATATTAATAACAACTGAAGAATCAGCTTGGGGTTGATATCTTCTGTCCACAGGTTCCATGCCAGGTCTCACTGCAAAAATCCTATAAAAGACTGACAGAGACAAGACAGAAAAGTATTCACTTACATTTTAGAATCTATCCTTCCAGCTGTTTGATAGATTATAGTTAAATGCCCAAAGGAGGAAAAAAGAATTCCAAAACTGCATAAAAACCTTTCAAAATGTGGAGCATGGCTGTTTTGAGCAACATTAATCATTTGTATTATCTTTTTTTATGTTACTCATTTGAATTTTCTTATCTACTATTTAGCAGTCATTCACTCTCACAGTCATACCTAAGGACAATTTAGAATCCCCAGTTTTGATGCCATTTAACCTAACTTGCGTGTTTTTGGCATGTGGGAGGAAACCGGAGAAATCCCGGAGTAAACCCACGCAGACACGGGGAGAACATGCAAACTCCACACAGATCACTGTTGGTCGGGGGCTGGGATCGAACCCAGGATTCCCCGGCCAAGGGTGAGTTGCTGTGCTGCTGCAGTGCTAACCACTCCGCCACCGCGTCGCCACAGTGATGGGATAGGCTCCAGCCCCCCCGCAACCCGAAAAGGATTAAGCAGAAGAAGAAGATGAACTATTTTAGCAGTGTCTGAGCTACAAAAGAGAAAAGGACTTACCCTTGTCACGGGGGGTATAGAGGGGCTTATCAGTCTGAATGAAGATGTAACCAGGCTGAAAGGAGACTAACACAATGCTCTCCAGAAGTGATCCACCGAAATCTGCTTCCAGGAAAACATATTGCTTTACCTTGGGGTCCTTCCTGAAGCGTTCTACGGGGATCTAAATTTTATAAAATAGAGACATTTAGTATTCAGGGATTATACTGCTTTTTGTTATTGCTAATGTAAACAAAAAAGATAACATTTTGATAGCCATAACTTATTCTGCATTGAACAAAGTTCAATTTCATTATTTTAACAAGTTTCAAAACTGTATCTTAAGCTAAGATTGGGTGTCAGAATAGCACCCAAGTACAGATTCAACCAAGTAAGCAAACAGTGTGTGGTTTCCAGCGGGGAAAAAAGAAGAACCATGCAAAATTCAAAGACGGGATTGCAAGTATGCTGGTCAATCAACATTAGGACAGAACAAAGTTATTTTAACAGGAACAAGGTCAAAACAAAATCAACTTGACAATTTGAATGTGTGGATTTACAAAGAAGCTGTAAGGAGCTGATTAGACTCTCGTGCACTACGTACAGCAGCTCAACCGGACTCATGACAATTATCACTGTTTTCTTTTTGCACTACCAACTGCACTATGTGGAACTCCACAATATCTGCTGCTTGTTAATATATTTAAAAATTGCATAGATTAGTATTACTTATTCATATTCTACCTTTTATTGCATGCATAGTTTTTTTTATTTTTATCTTTAGTGCTACTCCATGTTTAATGTTGCATATTAGTTTGTGTACTACATGAACAATGGCAATAAATCTCATTCTGATTCTGATTCTGATTCTGATTCTGTAAGGTTTGTATGGCAAATATTGTTTCACTTAATTTACTACAAACATTGATTTTGCCTCTCACCAAAAGATGCTGGGATAGACTCGAAAAGGATTAAACAGTTGAAGATGAATGAATATAATGATTTTATATGTAGTTATCCTGAGTTCAGGAGACGTACCATGCCCTAATCTTATCCATTTGAATGTCAGTAAACACCTACCCATACTATGGGGGTACTATGTGACAGGTGCCATGCTGACCAACATTCACAAGTATTGTGATTGTTGGGGATTTTCTGGGTTCTTTAAAGGTCACACAACAGTTTACCAACAGTTTCTGTGGTGACAGTTTTTCTTGTTGCAGAAAAATTTTGAACCTGATGAAACCCTGACAGCTGGAAGTTCGTGAATGTTCCTCAACATTTGCAGCTCCATGAGATACTACCCTACAGGTTCATTGTATGTCTCAATTTCTCATCATTTCAGATGAGAGAACCAGTGGGATTTGACATTTGGAGTAGTTGTTAAATCTGGTAGAGTTTCTAAAATGTCCCCCCCTTTTTTTTTAACCAGTGCTGTGCATTTTCTTTTTTTCTTCCTTTAATAACCATCTAGGTCTTCTTGTTTCTTAACTTCCACAGTATACAAAAAAAGCAATGCCATGGAAGATGACCAAAAACATGAGTGCTGTCAAATGTGTTATTGGATTTAAGCATATTTTACATTACCGTAATTTTTCCAATGCCCTGGTACTTTTTATGATTATCGTTGCTTAGGACCACAGATGTAGATGCCAGAGTTTCATTTTTGGCTGGAAAATTCTTTGCACGAATTTGAACACGAATGTTACATTGATCAGCACAATCTTGAATCTCTACAAAGATGTTCTCTTCAGCTCCTACCCGCAGCAGGTTCGGAGCAGACAGCACCCTCCTACAGAAAAAGAGACCAGACATAAATGGCTTTTATTAAAAACTATTAAAATACCACACACATTACTAAGATTTTACCACAGTGTTTTACTTAATATTTTGCTCGTTGCTAAAGTCTGAAATTAAACAAACACACTCGTCTTTTTTTGAGTGTCTAAGTACAAATTAACACCTTAATTTATAAAATCTAGGAAAAAAACAGGGACACAAAGGCTCATGATTTACTTGTTGCCATTTTGCCCCACATTTAGGACTGAATCAACGAAATATTTCCTTATAGTGCTTTGCTCAGTTTGCTTTGTGTGGTGTAATGCAACAATTCTGCAAATAAAAACATGAGGTAATTTACTGGAATGTTAAAGTGTTTGTACTTTGACTTTTACTGTGCAAACAATGTTGACATTTAAGAGAATTTTTGCAATCAGTAAAAACAATCTAAAAACTGATGGACGTGCCTTTGGTCAAAGTATATCTGTTTTGATTTGTCACTGCATATGACATATTCTTCTTAATTTTATGTTTTTACTAGAAAAAAAATTCAACAGGCACATAAAGAGTAGTCACTATAGAAGTTACTTGAGTAATAAAGTATCTACTGAAAAAGTTACTTAATTGTGATTATGTCCTTTACTCTCAGCAATTTGTGGGTTATTTATCTCTTAAATTTGTCACTCATTTCTTAAAAAAAAAATGTCATTTTTTAAATCATAATGTGATGTAGACAAGGTTCACACAAAGAAGAGGAGCAGATAGTTGTGACGAACAGGCTTTATTCACACACACTCTGAGCACAGGCAGGAGGGGAGGTCATTCTCCCAGACCTCCGTTTAAATCATGGTTACACACACATAATAAATCTTGCCCTAATCCTGCCTATGAAGCACTGCTGGGTGATTATAACGCAGTTATAATGACACAGCAGTATAATAACTCAGTAATAACATTTAATACACACATACAATAACGTCCTCTGTTGCAAAGCATGCTGGGGAAAATCGCTGCTCCCCCCCCAGTACAGCCCTGACGTTACACTGCCCCCCTCCTGGACTGGTTTCTGTCCCCAGAAAAATTAAAGTCCAGTTCAAAAGTCCAATACAAACTCATCCAGGTGTCGGGGCGGCCTTCGGTGCCGGCGACCAACACGTACAGGCCCCCTAGTGTCCATCTGAGTCTCGGTCGGGGTATCTGGTCGGGATGAAGGCTCCGGTTCGTCCACCAACGTTGCGGATGGCTGATACGGGGCGAGACGGTCACGATGAAGGACCACAACCCGGTCCCTTTTCCTAAGCCTCATCCTGTACACCACATCCGACAGTCTCTGCAGAACCACGCACGGTCCCGACCAATGGCTCGCCAGCTTCGGTGATCGTCCTCTTTTTCTCTCAGGGCAGAAAACCCAGACTCGATCTCCCGGTGCAAAGTCTCTCCCCTGGCAGCGGGAGTCATACGCTTGCTTCTGCCGACCCCCCGCCACTGCCAGGGCCTCTCGAGCCAGTTCGTGCACCGTGTGGAGACGTTCTTTCAAACAAAAAAAATAATCCAACCCGGGTTTTCCCTCCACCTCCGGCTCAGGGGGGGGACCGAATACCAAATCCACCGGTGTGCGCAGCTCGCGTCCAAACACGAGCGCTGCAGGGGTGCACCGAGTAGATTCCTGAGCTGCCGTCCGGTATGCCCACAAAACAAAAGGCAGATGCAGGTCCCAGTCTTGCTGTCGCTGGTCCACTAGGATAGCGAGCTGGGTGGTGAGGGTCCAGTTGAATCATTCGACCAGGCCGTCGCTCTGTGGATGCAGCAGGGTGGTCCGGGTTTTCCGGATGCCCAGCCACTTGCAGACCTCTCCGAAGACCTCTGCCTCGAAGTTCTGACCCTGGTCGCTGTGCAGCTCCTCCGGTGCGCCAAACCGACAGAACATCTCGTCCACCAGCTTTGATGCCGTCGTAGCGGCGCTCTGGTCCGGGACCGCGTACGCCTCTGGCCACTTAGTGAAATAATCCATCGCGACCAGCACATAGCGGTTCCCCCGGTCCGTGGTCGGGAAAGGGCCCAGGATGTCCACTTCCACCCGCTCCATCGGCGCTCCCACCTGGTACTGCTGCAGGGGAGCGTGGGATCGCTGAGTTGGCCCTTTCTGAGCTGTGCACGTGTCGCAGCGGTGAACGTGGAGTTCCACGTCCTGATGACAGCCGGGCCAGTAGAACCGGGCTCGAAGGCGCTGCAGCGTCTTTGTCACTCCGAAGTGGCCCGCTTCTACCGCCCCAATGAACCAGCTGGAGTACTTTGGGCCGGAGTCGACGAGGAACCAGCAGCTGCCAGACGTGCCGCTGCCCAGCTGGAGTTTGCCACTGTCGATACACCACGCCCTCGTGGCAGCTGAGGTTGGCCCACTGGGAGTGTAGGGCCTTAGTCTCTGGGTCCAGCGGTGACACCACCTCCCAGGCGGGTCGCTGTCCTGCGTCCAGCCACTGCCGAACCCGAGAAATGACCGGGTCTCTATTCTGCTCGCTCTGCAGCTGCTGCGTGCCAAGGACCTCTGTGACGTCATCACTGGGGGAGGCTGCCTGATCATCCGAGGAGGGGCTGTGCTTCGCTGCGTTATTCCTGCTCGCAGCGGCTCGGAGAGCAGCAGCCCGTGGGGCGGCTTGGTCTCGATCTTCAGCCCGTTGGCAGTGACGACACTCCTCTGTTGCACAGGGGTGCTGAGACAGCGCGTCAGCGTTGGCATGGAGGAGGCCTGCCCGATGCACAATCTGGAAATTATAATCCTGCAGTGCCTCCAGCCATCTCGCCAACTGTCCATCCGGCTCTTTGAAGTTTAATAACCAGGTCAGGGAAGCGTGATCCGTCCTGAGCTGAAACCTCCCCCCGTACACATACGGGCGGAAATGACACAGTCCTTGAATGACAGCCAACAGCTCTCTGCGAGTCACACAGTAGTTCCTCTCGGCTCTGCAGAGAGTGCGGCTGAAAAAAGCGACTGCCTGCTCTCCCTGCTCTCCCTCCTGGGATAGCACCGCCCCGATGCCCTGGTTGCTGGCGTCTGTGTCCACGATGAAAGGGCGGTTCGGGTCAGGATACTGCAGGATGGGGGCTCCGATGAGCGCCGCGCGGAGCTGGAAGAAAGCAGCAGCACAGCTGTCACTCCACTGAAATGTGCGTCCTTTCTGCGTCAGCTGATGCAGCGGGCTGGCGATGGTGGCAAAGTTTTTCACAAACCTCCTATAATAGGAGGCCAATCCAAGAAAACTCCTCAGCTCTCCCACGTTCCGCGGCACTGGCCAGTCTCTCACCGCTGCCACTTTTTCTGGGTTGGTGGCAACTCCCGCTGCGCTGACGACGTGGCCCAGGAAGGTTGTCTCCCACCGGAATAGGTGGCATTTTCTAGGGTGTAACCGTAGCCCCGCCTGTTGGATGGCACCCAGCACCTCCCAGAGATTGGACAGGGCGCTGTCAAAATCAGCTGCATGCACCAGTAGGTCATCCAGGTAAACAATGCAGCGACTCCGGGGCCCGTGAGCCAGCACTCGCTTCATCAAGCGTTCAATGGTGGCCGGAGCGTTGCAGAGTCCAAACAGCATCACTTTAAACTGGTACAGTCCCTGCCCAATGGAGAAAGCTGTTTTTTGGCGGGCCTCGGGTGACAGCTCTACCTGCCAATAGCCGCTGCGTAGATCCAGTGAGCTGAACCAGCTGGAGCCGGCGATGTGGTCCAGTGCGTCATCGATGCGGGGCAGGGGGTAGGAATCCTTCCGGGTGATGTCATTCAGGCGCCGGTAATCCACACAGAACCGCCACGACCCGTCCTTTTTCTTGACCAGTACCACCGGCGCCGCCCAGGGGCTGCTGGAGGGCTCAATAACATCTGCCTCCAGCATTTCTCGCACTTTTTGTTCTGCTGCTGCCCGCCTTGAAAAGGGCAGCTGGCGTGGGCGGAGTCGAATCGGCCTGGTCTCACCGGTGTCGATCTTGTGCTGCACCAAACCGGTCCGGCTGCATTCCTCATCCTTCGCGGCGAAAACATCCATATAACAGTCCAATAGCTCCCGCAGCTGGCGTCTCTGTTCCGGGTCCAGCCCGCTGCAGCTCCGCTGAAATAATTCCTCGACCGCCTGCTGCATCTCTGCTGACACGTTGACCCCTCCCCTTGCTGTCCCTGTGTGTGCTCGTGCTCTCTCTGCCCGCGTTGGTGGCGTCATCGTGTCCGGTCCTCGCGGTGGCCCGCCTGGTCCAGTCTGTCCTGGTGGTCCCTCGATCGCACAGGCCCCCGTGTTCCTTCTCTGGGTTCTGCTGTGGAGTGTGATGGTCCGGTCTCCCAGTTTGAGGGACGGTCCGGCGGTGTCGATCTTGGCGTTCCAGGCTGTGAGCAGGTCTAGTCCAATAATACAGGGGTCTTGGATGTCAACCAGCCAGAACGGGTGTTTTATGTTCTGACCGGCCACCCCCATCACGAGGACTCTCCGCCCCCTCAGTCTGGCGCGCTCACCGGTAGCCGTGGTGACGCAGTGCTTGGTGGGTTCCCACCCCCGTGGGGCCGTCTTGTCCGTGCCCAGCAGCACACCTGGTCGGACCAAGGAGATTGTAGAGCCGGTGTCAGTCAGGGCCCAGATCGACGTCTTCCCGAAGCTGCACTGTAGATACATCCCTGGAGAGTGTCCAATTCGGCCCACGCGTGGCGCCTACTCCTCGGGGGAAACATTGCGGGAGGTGGCCTGTCCCCGTTCATGCCACCTCGCTCTAGTTTAACGCTGGCGAGGGGCCTGTTTGTCGTGGGGTGGGTGCGGGGCAGTACTGTGCGATGTGTCCCAGCTCTCCGCAGCGGAAGCACCCTTCCTCGCGCTGCCGCGGCCATCTTCTCCGTGGACGCGCCGCCGTGGTCTGCCGTAATTCCTCCCCTTCCTCCTCGCTCTCAGCCGTGGCCTGGAAGGTTCTTTGTCTGTGTGTTGGCGCTTCAATTGTGCGATTCATTAGCGGCTCCACCCGCTCTGCTTCTGCCACCACAGTCTCCCAGTCGCTCGCGGCGTGGATCCGTACGTGGCTCTGGAGCTGGGCCGGGCGGAGACCTTGGATGAAGTTCCGGAGGGCGAGCTTCTCTACCACCTCCGGTGCGAAATCTGGGTAGCTGCGCCGGGTTAGCAGCCGTATGTCTGCAGCCGGGGGATTGTGGGGATCGTGGGATCGTGGGTTCGATCCCAGCCCCCGACCAACAGTGATCTGTGTGGAGTTTGCATGTTCTCCCCGTGTTGCGTGGGTTTACTCCGGGATTTCTCCGGTTTCCTCCCACATGCCAAAAACATGCATGTTAGGTTAATTGGCTGTTCTAAATTGTCCCTAGATATTTGTTTCCTATAGGCCCTTAGAATAGAGGGTTAGTATTAATGAAAGCGCTTTGAGTGGTCTTTGTGACTAGAAAAGCGCTATATAAGTGCAGGTTAGTTAGTTAGTTAGTTAGCATAGGCTCCTAGGCTTTCCTGGTTGCTTCGACGGCGGCGGGTCAGCTGTTCCTGGGCATGCTCAGCGTCCGCCGTTCTCCCAAATCGTCTCCGGAGCGCTCCTTGTAGCGCTGGCCAGCTGTAGCGCTCCTCAGGCCGGAGATCAGAGAGCCCTCCCCTCCAAGGCCAGCGGGACTTGCACGGCGGTTTCCTCTGGTGACCAGCCGTTCAGCGCAGCGGCCAGCTCGACCTGGGTCAGGTAGTCATCCAACGGGGTCTCGCCGTTGAAGCGGGGGATCTTGGCCCGCTGCCGGACGGATGGGACGGTCGCCTCCTGATCGATCGCCACTCCTGGTTGCTGTGGGATCGCCGGCCCGTCCTGCCCTGAAAAGGGCGGGATGCAGGGCTGGTTTGCTCTGCTCTGCCCGCTCTGCCTTGAAAAAGGCAGAGGGCGGGGTGTGCTGGCCCCGTCAGGTCCGCCGCTTCGTTCGTCCTGGCGAGCGGCTCCCGGGGGTGGTGTCTCAGTCCCATTGTCCGTCGCCAGCTGAGCGATGAGTTGCTCCAGCTGCTGGATCTCCATTCTGATCCTGGCTTCCATCTGCTCCATCCCACTTCTGACACCAGTGTGACGTAGACAAGGTTCACACAAAGAAGAGGAGCAGATAGTTGTGACGAACAGGCTTTATTCACACACACTCTGAGCACAGGCAGGAGGGGAGGTCATTCTCCCAGACCTCCGTTTAAATCATGGTTACACACACATAATAAATCTTGCCCTAATCCTGCCTATGAAACACTGCTGGGTGATTATAATGCAGTTATAATGACACAGCAGTATAATAACTCAGTAATAACATTTAATACACACATACAATAACGTCTTCTGTTGCAAAGCATGCTGGGGAAAATCGCTGCCCCCCCCCCAATACAGCCCCGATGTTACAATAAATTTGGGAATTTTTAAAGACAACTTTACTGTTGTTTTCCTTTTTTGCATGCTAACATTAAATTAGCCCTTTCATGCCAATTTAATGTTTAGACGTGAGCTTTTTCTTGTAAAGTTTAATTCTTTTCTCATACATTTGTCCTTTGCTGATAAATGAGCTACTCACTTCTCATTTTTCAACTTTCACTTTTTTCATGTAAATGTGTACTTTTCACTCATACTTTTACAAATATCTATATGTCCTATCGGATATAACCCCATTGTATTATATTAAGTAGTAGTTAAAAGTAATAATTTTGATACTTTCATGAATAACCATATTAACAATTAAAGGTTTAAATCAGCGAGAGCAATCAAATTCCATTTCCTTTTCATTTGTGTTAGTGATAGGTTTGTATGCATAATAAAAGTGATATACTGTATATCATTAAATACAGTGACATTCTGATCATTTCAGAGTCATTTTATTCTATCTAGTGTGGCCTGGGGAGTGCATAATGGTTTACCACCTTAGACAGGAACAAAGGACGCGAAGTTAACCTTTTGTGTGTGAGAAGTTTCTAGATGCCCTAGTAAGATAACAGGGAGGTGTCAAGGATGAATGGACTGACTGCAGTCGGACGGGGAGATTATCTTTTGTGTGTGGGAAGAGTCTAGACGGAGATTATCTTTTGTGTGTGAGAAGAGTCTAGAAGGATGTCATGTTATTTAAGGGAAGAGTTCCTACTTGTATGTCATTCTGTCTATGCTCCTTGTGTGAGTCGTGTAATAAACTGCCTGAACCAAATCCGCCTCATTATTTACACGCTCCACACTGGTGACCCAAGACGAATCATGGAATGTGACGGAAGATCCCTGGAGCCAACCTCGACTGGAACCCCCAGCTTCGCGTGCGCTGTAGCGATCATACTACCTGATTTTTGGCAGCACAACCCGCGCTCCTGGTTCCACCTGACTGAGGCGCAGTTCGCCCTCCGAGGGATATCGGCGGATGATACGAAATTCCACTATGTGGTCACAGCGCTCGATGCCAGCACGGCTCAGCACATCAAGAGCCTGCTCGATCAGCCACCAGACGACGGCAAATATGACGCACTGAAGGCTGCCCTCATCCAGCACTACACGCTCTCGGATGGTGAGAGAGCAGAGAGGCTTCTGACGCGGACCGAGTTGGGAGACGGTTCGGCCGTGGACATGATGGAGAAGATGCTGAGGTTAAAGGGCACGGACAACGACCACTTCATCTTCACCCACATTTTCCTCAGGAACCTTCCGACAGCGGCGAGAGCGACCCTGGCCAATTCGTCGTTGCTGGCCAAACGGGACTATTGTGCGCTAGCCCAAGAGGCAGACCGGATCATCGTCACCACCAAGGCTTCCGTGACTATTGCGGTAGCGACAGAGCCCGGCACGTCGACACGAGGAGGCGAGGAGCCGAGGAGCCGCTGACGGCAGCAGCAGAACCACCGACGGCAGCAGCAGCGGGGGCCAAGGAACGTGGAGGTGACATGCTTTGCTTCTACCACCACCGCTTTGCAGAGAGGGCACGCAAATGTATACCACCGTGCCAGTTCAAGCGCTCGGGAAACGCCAAGACCGGGGGTCGGTAGCAGCCGCGCCCCTCCGGGAGGACAACAAGCTGCTCTATTTGACGGACGCACACTCGGGGAGGCATTTCCTCGTGGACACCGGCGCACAGAAGAGTTTCATCTGGCCGACCTACGCTGACCGGCTGGCAGGACCCAGCGGCCCCGAGACGGCAGCAGCAAACGGCTCAGACATTAAGACCTTTGGTGAGAGGACTTTACTCTTGTCTCTACATGGTCGTACATTTGAATGGACTTTTGTTGTAGCAGCATTGGATTACCATATACTGGGGGCTGATTTTCTATGTGCAACATGGGTTGTTGGTAGATATCGCTAACAGGCGCCTGGTTAATGCACTGTCTTTTGACTCTCTCCCCTGTATAGCTCGAGTGACCCGGCCAACAGCACAAGCCAACGTCACAGCAGCATGCGGTAAGTTCCACACACTGCTCGCTCAGTTGCCAGCACTCACAGTCCCGACGTTTTCAGCAGCTATCGCTAAACATGGGGTGGAGCATGTTATGTATTTTGGCTTACTGCGGCACCCGTCGTAGTGTCTTGTAAAATGCATTATGGGTAATGTAGTGTATGTTGAGTGTGTTGTCGTTGGCTGTGTGCTATGAGTTGCTGCTCGCCAATAAACCGTTAACGGTACGTCGGTGGTCCGAGTTATTATTTGTTATATTGAGTAACGTAACGGGTGAAAGATATAACAAAAAGTGGCGACGAGGACGTCTGGACCGACGCTGCAGTCCGCGACGGAGGAGAGTTTTTTTTGTCGTGTTTTTCCCGCCGCTACTTCGTGCTGACAGGGTGATACACCGCGCCACTGTGCTGAGGTGGATGCTGCGGGCTGTCTGCTAAGCGGGGAGGAGCGGAGCAGTGGAAATCGTTAAGGACAAAAAAACTCCGTGAGTAACGCCGGAGGGAAGAAACGACGTTACAAGAAAGGAGCCGCGAGGGAAAGAGCGACATTCAATTAGGAGTGTTAAAATGGCTGGAGTCATTGGCTCTATCGGGCTCTTTGATGAGAGCGCGGAGCAATGGAGCTCCTATACAGAGCGCTTTGACTATTTCATCACGGCAAATGGAATAACGGATGAAAAGTTAGTGCCCACTTTTCTGAGTGTGATGGGTCCCAAGACATTTAACCTACTACGTAACCTCCTACAGCCAGCAAAGCCAGGCTCTAAAACCTACAAAGAGCTGGTGGACACACTGACCCACCACTTCTCACTCAAGCCTCTAGTGATTGCAGAAAGATACAGGTTTCACAGACGTAACCAAGAAGAGGGTGAGTCTGTTAACATGTTTGTTGCAGCGCTACGCAAGTTAGCCGAACACTGTGAATTTAAAGATGTTTTAAATGACACATTAAGAGACAGGCTTGTGTGTGGACTACGAAATGAAGCAGCACAGAAGAAGTTACTCACAGAAAGTGATTTGACGCTTGAAAGAGCCATTAACATTAGTGTGATGATGGAGATGGCTTCCAAAGAAGCACACCAACTGCATGCTACAGGCAGAGTATATAAGCTCAACAGTGGTAAAACCAATGCAACAGGTCCATGTTTCCACTGTGGCAAGGTGGGACACCTTCCTAATGACTGTTGGTACAAAGAGATGGACTGTAACAACTGTGGAAAAAAAAGGCCACGTGCAGCGGGCATGTAGAAGCAAAAGGAGCAAAGACAAAGGCCCAAAGACAAGGAATAAAAGTGACATGGTAAAATACAAAAAGAAAAGAAATGTTCACACAGTTAAACATGGCGAGGACAGAGTGAGCGACTCCTCAGAGGAAGAGGTGTCAACTGCAATAAATACTGTCCGGATTATGAATGTGTATGAAGGCTCAGAAGGCTTTTGGACTAAACCAAAAGTGGAGGGACATTTTATTAAAATGCAGATAGACACCGGATCAAAGGCATCACTTGTGTCGCATGGCATTTACAAGAAGTTTCTGAAACATCGTCCACTCCGGCCTTCAGACACCGTCTTCAGGACGTATACTGGACACTGAGTGCCCATGAAAGGGATGACAGAGGTAACTGTTCAGTACAATGGCCAAACTGCTGAGCTTCCAGTTTATGTTACCAAGAACAACTGTCCAGCTATAATGGGGCGTGTGTGGCTAAAGAAAATCCAACTTGACTGGCAAGAAGTAAGGAAGCTGTCACACAGTTCCACTCAGCTGCAGGCCATACTGGAAAAGCACAAAAAGGTTTTTCGTGATGAGTTAGGCAGCATGAAAAAAATTATAGTGAAGCTGCATGACAAACCTGACAGTAAACCAGTGTTTATGAAAGCCAGGCCAGTGCCGTACGCCATCAGACCAAAGGTGGAGGCTGACTTGGATGCTCTGGTCAAGAATGGAGTTCTGGAGCCTGTGACAACCAGTGAGTGGGCCACGCCCATAGTTCCAGTACCCAAAAAGGACGGAGGAATCCGAACCTGTGGAGACTTTAAGGTAACAGTAAACCCTGTACTAACAGCAGAGAAGTATCCCCTTCCACTGATTGATGACTTATTTGCGGGGCTGAGTGGGGGACAAAAGTTCAGCAAAATAGATCTCAACCAGGCTTATTTACAAATGCATGTAGACGAGCAGTCACGTGAAATGCTGACTATCAACACCCATAAAGGACTCTTCAGATACTGCAGACTGCCTTTTGGCATCACATCTGCTCCAGCACTTTTTCAGCGAGCTATGGATCAAATCCTGAGTGGATTACCAGGAGTGCAGTGCTACCTGGATGATATCCTGTGTACAGGAGCAGATGATGAAGAGCATCTGCGCAACTTGGATGCAACTCTCAAGAGACTGGAGGAGTATGGATTGAGAATCCGCAAGGATAAATGCGAGTTTTTCCAGTCATCCGTGGAATACTTAGGTCATGTGATCGATGCTAAGGGACTACACACTGCACCATCGAAAATCACAGCCATCGTGGATGCACCTCCACCCCAAAATGTCAGTCAGCTGAAGTCTTTCTTAGGACTGCTGAACTATTATGGACGTTTCATACCAAACTTGGCATCACTATTAAAACCACTGCATAACCTGCTGCGCAAAGAGGAAGCATGGAGGAGGACGGCAAGCTGTCAGGAAGCTTTTCAGAAGGCAAAGGATGCGCTGACTGCATCAGAGGTACTGACCCACTTCAACCCATCACTTCCGATCCAGCTTGCCTGCGACGCCTCTCCTTATGGCGTAGGGGCGGTGATTTCCCTTGTAATGCTAGACGGTGAGGAAAAGCCAATCGCTTTTGCGTCAAGGACATTAAACAAGGCAGAAGCTAACTATGCTCAACTAGAAAAAGATGCTCTGAGCATTGTGTTTGGTGTCAGAAAATTCCACCAGTACTTGTATGGACGGAAGTTTACACTTTTTACTGACCACCGACCTCTCACAACCATCCTTGGACCATACACAGGAATACCATCTCTTGCAGCGTCCCGACTGCAGAGGTGGGCGTTGCTGTTGTCAGGACACTCCTATGACATCAGGTATCGAAAGTCAGACTGTCATGGTAATGCAGATAGGTTATCCAGATTACCACTTCCTGTCATGAAGCCAGAGTCAAGCACTGTGGACATCTTCTACTTCACAGAGGTAGAAAACGCACCTGTTTCAGCTGTGCAGGTGAAAAAGGGGACTAGAAATGACCCTGTGTTGTCTGCAGTCATGGACTTGGTCATTAAAGGACAACCTGCGGGTGATGACGCAACCTTGAAGCCCATCCTGGGGAAGTGGACAGAATTGTCTGTTCAGTCGGGTTGTTTGCTGTGGGGGAGGAGAGTGATTATTCCCCTGTCATGTCGAACAAAAGTGTTACAGCAACTTCACGCAGGACATAGTGGAATCGTGAGAATGAAAGAAATAGCGAGAAGCTATTTTTGGTGGCCAAACATTGACAAGCAGATTGAAGAAATAGCCAAAAGTTGTTCATCGTGTCACAAGGTACGGAACAACCCACCATTGGCTCCTCTAAAGGACACTGTGTAAAAGCAACAAGAGAAACAAATTATGCACAGAGGACATCGGGCAAAGGACAGAGTATTCACGTCAGGAGAATCTGTGCTGGCCAGGAACTACAGAGGTGAACCTAAGTGGGTTCCTGCAACTGTTATCGCACAAACTGGACCAGTCTCATATACAGTTCAAACCACGGACAGTGTTTGGAAAAGGCACGTGGATCAACTCCTGCAGACACCACCAGCGCCTGCAGAACCGTCTCTTGGATATTCTAACGATCCACCTACACCAGTACAGAACTCAACCACTTCAGAGACCAGAGTTCCAGCTGGAGATGTGACATCTTCTTCTGCATCAGCACCAGAAGCAACCTCCACATTAGAAAGAACACAGACTCATGTTCCTGCAGATCGCCGATACCCTACCAGGGAGCAACGACCTCCTGTCCGTCTAAGTTATTAGACTAGATAGCAACTGACCCACATTTATGGGGCAGAATAATCCCCAGGGGTACAGTTATGGGATGAGGTAGTCTACCCTCACTCCTAAGGTAGCATAATAATTAAAGAAAAAAAAAAGAGACAAACAAAGACATAAGAATTGCAGCAGACACTTGATATCTCCTATAGGACATTTATTGTAAGAGGGGAGGAGATGTTATGTATTTTGGCTTACTGCGGCACCCGTCGTAGTGTCTTGTAAAATGCATTATGGGTAATGTAGTGTATGTTGAGTGTGTTGTCGTTGGCTGTGTGCTATGAGTTGCTGCTCGCCAATAAACCGTTAACGGTACGTCGATGGTCTGAATTATTATTTGTTATATTGAGTAACGTAACAGGTGAAAGATATAACAGAGCATTTTATCACCACCACCGGGGCGCCCGTTTTTGCAAGACCTCGGCGCTTGGACGCAGCTAAACTGGCCATAGCGCGCGAGGAGTTCACTAACCTAGAGAGGTTAGGCATCATCAGGCGCTCAAACAGCCCATGGGCTTCCCCGCTACACATGGTCCCTAAAGCTGAAGGTTCGTGGCGACCTTGCGGCAATTTCCGCAGGTTAAACAACGCTACAGCGCACAAACGCTACCCAATTCCCCACATTCAGGATTTTTCCGCTCACCTCGCAGGAGCGTGCATTTTTTCTAAGATAGATTTGGTCCGTGGTTACCACCAAGTCCCAGTGCATGCTGAGGACATACCCAAAACAGCGGTAATAACTCCGTTTGGTTTATTTGAGTTCTTGCGCATGCCGTTTGGGCTTAAAGGGGCAGCACAGACGTTTCAACGCATGATGGATGCGGTGCTGCGCGATCTCACTTTCGTGTTCGTCTACCTGGACGATGTCTTGGTAGCCAGCGCGTCCGAAGACGAACACGAAACCCACCTCACGACGGTTTTCCGAAGGTTGGAAGAGCACGGTTTAATAATCAAACCAGCGAAATGTCAGTTCGGGGTGACGGGGATTGATTTTTTAGGGCACCGCGTCTCTCCCGAAGGAGCGGTTCCGCTGCCTGACAAAGTGCGCGCAGTGACAGATTTTCCCCGACCGCAAACGGTCAGGGCGCTACAAGAATTTTTGGGAATGGCGAACTTTTATAACCGTTTCCTTCCCCTCGCAGCGCAGCTCATGCAGCCATTGTACGCTGCGCTCAAAAAACAGAAACCCGCGAATAGGGTCGAATGGACCCCGGAACGAGAGCAGGCGTTCTCGGAAGTTAAAGCAGCCCTGGCAATCGCCGCATTGTTGGCACATCCAGACCCAACGGCCCGCATAGCCCTCACCACTGACACCTCAGATGTGGCCATAGGGGCTGTTGTGGAGCAGCGCGTCGCCGGGGCTTGGCAGCCGCTTGCCTTTTTCAGCAGAACCTTGCGCGACAATGAACTTAAATACAACGCGTTCGACAGAGAGTTGCTGGCTCTCCACCTGGCCATTCGCCATTTCCAGTTCTGGCTGGAAGGGCGCAATTTTACTGCGTTAGTTGTCCATAAGCCACTAACATGCACAATGGCCAAAGTTTCAGAACCTTGGTCGGGCCGGCAGCAGAGGCAGCTGGCCGCGATCTCAGAGTTTACTACCGATATTCAGCATGTGTCGGGCAAACTGAATGTAGTGGCAGACTGCGTCTCGCGCGTCGTTGTGGCCCCGGTTTGTTTAGGGATGGATTACGCAGCCATGGCCGTGGAGCAGGCTAGTGACGCGGACGTGCGCGCGCTCCAGTCTGGACCAACAGGGTTAAGGCTGGAGAAGAGGACGCTGCTTAACGGCATTCCCCCCTTAATCTGCGATGTCTCCACGGGTTGCCCACGGCCTGTGGTTCCGGCCGCATGGCGCCGCCGCGTGTTTGAGTCGGTTCACTCTTTGGCACACCCAGGGGTGCGCGCGTCGGTCAAAATGGTTGGAGAGAAATATGTGTGGCCGGGCCTTCGCAAACAAGTGAAAGAGTGGGCGGTAGCCTGGTTGGCATGCCAACGAGCCAAGATTCACAGACACACAAAGGCTCCTTTGGAGCCGTTTCGCATCCCGGCTAAGAGGTTCGACCATGTCCACGTGGACCTCGTAGGCCCCCTTCCGCCATCACAGGGCTACACGCATCTCCTGACAATGGTGGACCGCACCACGCACTGGCCAGAAGCGGTTCCGCTGGCGGCAACCACGGCCGAGGAGGTGGCGCGCGCGTTTTTAACAGCATGGGTGGCGTATTTTGGAGTTCCGTTGGACATTACGTCCGACAGAGGCTCTCAATTTGTTTCTGAACTCTGGTCAACCATGGCCCGCAGCATAGGTGTCTCAATTCACCGAACAACCGCGTACAACCCGCAGGCTAATGGGTTATGCAAACGTTTTCATAGGTCGTTAAAAGCGGCTCTGAGGGCTTCACTGACGGATGCAAATTGGGTAGACAGGCTACCATGGGTTTTATTGGGGTTACGTTCTGCGCCTAAAGAGGATCTGGAAGCTTCCCCGGCAGATCTCGTTTTTGCACAACCACTCCGGCTGCCTGGGGAGTTTCTGTCAGATAATCCTGCGCCGGACAGCTCCCCGTCTCAGCTGCTCAGAATCAGAATCAGAATCAGATTTATTGCCAAGCACATTTACAAGTAAACAATAAACATCCGAGGAATTTGACCTGACATTGGGCGCGCACGAAAGGCGCATCCCAGTGATGCAGCAGCCATGAAAGGCGCCTGTCATATGGGGGGGGGGGGGTGAAGAGGGGGGAGGGGGGAAGGATAGGGAAAAAACACAATAGGAGAGAGAAAAAAGCATTGTCGATCAAAATAGAGCTCGTTCGTGACCAAAATTTTGATTACAAGAAAAAAACTCTCAAATGCACAATTAGCAGACAATAGATCACGCAATGACAAAGCAGTAGTTGAGAGAGTCAGTGTATTGTGAATATACAGTATATCAGTAATTGTGTCAGTAGTGTGATGTTGAATGCAAGTGTAGGTGTGTCAATTGCTAGTGAACAGCAGAGGGCGCCTCCTGGCAGTGGATAGATGTTAAAGTCATGTGATCAAAACAGTCTAGAGTCTCTCGCTCTTGCTTGCAGATGGTAAATTGTCACATGGCACTGTCCTTGAGCGTTCATCTGTTGAAACAATAACAACTGCGTCTTTGTTTGGGTTAGCAGGCAGAGCCGCTCCTTCCGCTTATCTTCGTCAGGAGGAATGTAAACACAGGGCACCAAAGACAAGGTCAAATCAAATCAGCACAGTGCACTCAGAGAATAGAATTTTTCCTCACCGTACAATTCTGTGCTTTCATAATTTCCATGTGCAGGCTTAAACTTTTTTCCATGGAGAGCACAGGGCTCCAGATGTATTCCTCCACTGAATCACTGACATTCAGTTCACCGTTGCCGCTGCTCGTGCCCTCCCCAACTGGTCGAATTTGATGAAGGAGCTTGCCGGGTCCGCTTTGATCAGCTCTCTCACCTTCCTTCAATTTCTGATGCATCAGGAAACTTCACAGCCAAAAATAGAAGTCCTGAGATCATAACCAATAATGTTTCCACAGATGCATGAATTCCAATGTTCATGAGTCTCCTCGCAAGTTACAATTCTTGGGCTCCCCCTTGGCCCGATTCTTGTTGAAAAATAGTGACAATAGCACATTTAAGCCGCTTCCAAATCCATAATTTCCATTTAGATTAAGATTCAGCAGAAGAAGAGCGACTAAACACAGACAAAAACGCAACATTGCAAAGCTGGGAATAGGTCAGGAAGGCAGACGAGAGGAGGGAAGAAAAATGCGACTGCTCTCTCTCAAGGCAAGAAGAAAAAAAAAAAATGCGTTGCATAGATTCAAGCACGCTGCCGGGCCCTGCCCACCACAGTTTTCCGCCTGTTTTTGTGCCTAAAGCTTTGAAAAACGCAGAGTTCGTGTTTGTCAGACAGGACGCCCACCACCCCCCACTGCGCCCACCTTATGATGGACTGTTTAGAGTGCTGGAAACAGGGGATAAGCATTTTTTGCTAGACTTGGGGGGTAGGAGGGAAAAAATTGGCATAGACAGACTCAACCCTGCTTTCGTTGTGGCTGATGAGCAAGTGCTGTTGGCGAGGGCCCCTTGGCGTGGAAGACCCCCACGGGGCGCTTCCCAGAGAAAAGATTCTCCAGAGCACCCACACGGACAGTCAAAAAGTTTTCACCCCCCAGACATCAGCCCCCCAGCATGGCAGCGCCACGGAGGCGGCGAATCCTGGCTACAGCAGATACGGCAGAAGGCTGAAGCCCAAGCAGCATGCGGACTGATGTTAATGGTTCTATCACAGCATGTGGACTGTTACCCTTTTGTCCTATCTAAGTTGCTGGGGGTGGTGGGGTGGCAACCTGGGGAGTGCATAATGGTTTACCACCTTAGACAGGAACAAAGGACGCAAAGTTAACCTTTTGTGTGTGAGAAGTTTCTAGATGCCCTAATAAGATAACAGGGAGGTGTCAAGGATGAATGGACTGACTGCAGTCGGACGGGGAGATTATCTTTTGTGTGTGAGAAGAGTCTAGACGGAGATTATCTTTTGTGTGTGAGAAGAGTCTAGAAGGATGTCATGTTATTTAAGGGAAGAGTTCCTACTTGTATGTCATTCTGTCTATGCTCCTTGTGTGAGTCGTGTAATAAACCGCCTGAACCAAATCCGCCTCATTATTTACACGTTCCACACTAGCAGCATTACCGCCACTTAAATTTATTAAGACACACCATAAAATGTTTAAATGATTTTACTGCAGTCCTGACACATCTGTCCACTCTCTCTCCAAATATATATTACTCCTGGGGGATTTTAATAGCCACATGGATTATCTCAGCAACGGTCTGACCAAAGCCTTTACATTTTGTCTCGACATCTTTGGACTGCAGCAATGAACCCGGTCTCAGTAAAAAACGTATCTAATAAACGTTTTCCCACCCCTCTAAAAACGTACATTTCCACGTTAAATCAAAAAATAACGTGCTTCTGTACGTTTTCACAAATTCACTGACTGTGCAGTCCTCACTGCGCAGGCATCTGTTTACTTTACTTTCCCAACGTTTATTTGGTTGGTAGGTGGGGGACGGAAAACACACAAGTTCAACTCTCGTCTGTCATGGACCTTTTTTCTCTTTTTTTTTTCTTGCTTTTTTTTTCTTACTTTGTTTTTCACTCCACTAATGAAAGGTTCCTGTGAGGGTAGGGTTAGGCATTAAAGTATTGGTTAGGTTAGTTGCTCCATGCTCACACGCTATAAAAGTGAAAAAAAAAATGCCGTTACACCCCTTTCTTAAAGCTATAAACTCCCCGTACCCACTGCACGTCAAAAATCCTTTTTACGTGCCTCTGGACATTTTCTCTGACTGACAAAAAGTGCAATTGAACGTTTTTTGCTGAGACTGGGCTCTCAGCAATACATACATTTTCCAACTCACTCCAAAAAAACATTCATTCATCCATCTTCTTCCGCTTAATCCTTTTTCGGGTCGTGGGTGGGGGGCTGGAGCCTATCCCAGCATCTTTGGGCGAGAGGCAGGGTACACCCCAGATAGATGGCCAGTCCATCACAGGGCCAACACAGAGAGACAGACAACCTTTCACTCTCACAGTCACACCTAAGGACAATTTAGAATCCCCAGCTTGATGCCAATTAACCTAACTTGCATGTTTTTGGCATGTGGGGGGAAACCGGAGAAATCCCGGAATAAACCCACGCAGATATGGGGAGAACATGCAAATGCCACACAGATCACTGTTGGTCGGGTTCTGGGATCGAACCCAGGATCCCCCGGCCAAGGGTGAGTTGCTGTGCTGCCGCAGTGCTAACCACTCCTCAACCACGCCGCCCTCCAAAAAACATACTTGATTTAATCTTTTGTTCTGGTATCACACCTGTTGACTGCAAGGCAGATGTCATACCTCTTTCTGAGCATATGCTAGTATCTTTTAGTGTTAACCTAGTAATTTCTAAAACCGTTCTCCCATGTACAATGTATTTTCGTAATATCAAGGACATTGACCTGGTTTCTTTATCTGCTGGTATTAACTGTTTCCCCACTGGTGACAACTGTTCCACCCCTGATGAACTGATCTGATAACCTTCATGATCTTCTGAATGACCTGGCCCCACTGAAAACTAGATCTGTTACATTTACCCATTCTTCACCTTGGTTCACACCCACTCTTAGACTACTAAAAGCAAAAGGACACCAATTTGAACGGCTCTACAGAAAGACTGAACTCATTTACATAAAGAAATGTATTTTGATCATATTTCCCATTATAAAGCCTGCATCTTTCAAGCTAAATCCACTTATTACTCAGACGTAATTAATTCAAATGAAGGAGATTCAAAGACCCTATCCTCACTGCTCAGAAATATTACGCAGCCTCCTGATCCCTCAGTGCCTCCCTCTCAGTATTTGTTTCACCCTCTGTTGCTGAAATCCTTAAATGAATTAAATCATCGAAAACATCTTCTTGCCAACTTGACCCTTTTCCAACTGTATTTGTTAAGGCTGCTGCTCCTTCCTTTGCTCCTCTCATCAGTCACATAATTCACTCCTCCCTTATCAATGGAATTGTTCCTTCACCCCTCAAAAGACCTCTTGTTTCCCCAATGCTTAAGAAACTTGGTGCAGATCCTGTCACGCCGCGCCGTTCATCAGCGGCGCCATATGCTCGCACACCTGTTCATCGTCAGCGGCGAAGGATATAAGCCGCCTCGCCCTGAGCTTCGGCCTGAAGCCGTCAGACTTCATTCCCCGTCAACGTGACGCAGCTCATTCTTCAGCACGTCGCTGTGTGGTAAGAAACATTTACCTCATCTGCTCCAGTCTGCTTCCCTGTGCACAGGTGGATTCCTCGGCGGCGGACAACTCCGTCCCTCGTCCTTCCTCGCTGCTGCACCGAGCCCTGCAGGTGGCTGTCTCCCGGGTCCCGTCCTTGTTGTGCCAGTCATCTGTCCCAAGCAAGGTTGCCGGCTGCACGGTCTCCTGCCTCTGTGCCTGAAGCAGACGCCGCCACCAACACATTAACATTCCGCAGACACACACCCATACACCCCTGTTGTTAATAAACGATTTGAACTACTCTGAGCCTGTGTGTGTGCGTCTCCTGAGCCGAACGTTATGTCAGTACGGCTTCAGCAGAGCGGCTCGGCAGATGGCGGGCTCGCACACCGGCTTACCACTCTCGAGGCTCGAGTGGATCAAGTTGTTTATCAGCAACAGGTGATCCTTAATCAATTAGTTAACATAACAAACCGATTGGACCGCCTGGACCCCCAGCAGCCGTTCCCCCCGGCTCGCCAGGGTGGCGTGGCTCCTGCTGTTCCAGCGGCTGTCCAGCCGGCTCCAGTGGCACCGGCTCGGCTCACACTAATTCCGACCCCCGCCCGCTTTAGCGGAAAGCTCGGCGGAGCGCGGGGGTTCATTATGCAGTGTGAGTCCGTGTTCCACCGTGTGCCCGGAGATTTTCCCTCGGATCACAGTCGAATTGGTTACATAGGGAATCTTCTGGAGGGGCGCGCATTAACTTGGACCTACGCCATAATGGCGAAGCCCAGTTACGCCACCCTCACCTACGACCAATTCGTGGGGCGCTTCCTGGAGGTCTTCGACCATTCTCGAACCGAGACGGTCCAAGTCGATCGGCTCCTCGCTCTCCAGCAGGGAAGCCGGTCGGCAGCGGACTATGCGGTCGACTACCGGGTAGCGGCGGAGGAATTGGGCTGGGACGAACGCTCCCTCTGTGGCCTGTTCCTCCGCAGCCTCAATGATGATCTGAGGGATGAACTGGCTGGACGGGATATCCCTGGCACGCTAGCGGACCTAACTTCCCTAGCTATCAGCTTGGACAACAGGCTGCGCGAGCGCTCCTCAGGGCGGAAGTCGTCTACTTCTCGTCCTCGGGGAGCCTCGCTGCGCCTGCCCCAAGCTCGCCCCCTGGCGACGCCGCCACCATCGCGCCCCGAGGAGTCGGAGCCGATGGTGACGGGCTGGACAAAGCTCTCCCCGGCAGAGAGACAACGCCGCCGTGAGTTGAATCTCTGCATGTATTGTGGAGACAGTCAACACACGGTGGAGCTTTGTCCACAAAAGCCAAACGGCGGGGTCCGCGAGTCACTGTAGGGGGCCTCGCGGACGTCAATCGGTTCAATCCCCTCACTCAATTGAAGCTGCCCATCCGTTTCTGCCACAACCCCACTGGGCATCTCACCCACGCACTGGTGGATTCGGGCGCAGAAGGCAGCTTCATTTCTCAAAGCCTGGCAACCCGTTTGGGCATCCGCTGTCAGGCACTCAAGAATCCCATCTCCCTTGTCAACCTCTCCCGTGCCTCCCTTGGGAGAGTTTCGCACCAGACCATCCCCGTCCCGGTCATCGTCTCAGGAAACCACCGGGAGGAGATGACCTTTTTTGTCCTACCCAACTCTGTGTCGCCCGTCATCCTGGGATATCCCTGGCTACGCCTCCACAACCCTGTCCTGGATTGGAAGTCAGCTGGGGTATCGGCATGGAGCACGTTCTGCATGGGCACCTGCCTTCAGTCTGCTGCCTGCTCTCCGTCCGCTTCTCCCCCTGCTACGGACGCTACACCCCCGGACCTGTCTCTGGTGCCCTCGGAATTTCACGACCTGGGTATGGTGTTCAGCAAGACTAGAGATATGTCTCTTCCCCCTCATCGGCCCTATGACTGTGCCATCAACCTCCGCCAGGGGGCTCCCTTACCTTCTGGTCGGCTCTATAGCCTGTCAGCGCCGGAGAAGGAGACAATGAACGCCTACCTAAAAGAGTCATTGAGCGCTGGGATAATCCGCCCATCATCGTCACCCGTGGGGGCAGGGCATCACTGACAACGACATCACTGAGAAGGACCGTTACACCCTGCCCCTCATGGACACTGCTTTCCACTCCCTCCAGGGGGCGACCTGGTTCACCAAGCTGGATCTACGCAACGCATACCACCTCGTCCGGATCCGGGAGGGAGATGAGTGGAAGACAGCCTTCCGTACCCCGAACGGCCACTTTGAATACCTGGTAATGCCGTTCGGGTTGACCAACGCTCCTGCCGTCTTTCAGCGCCTCATTAATGACGTCCTCCGGGACTTCATCGGCCTTTTCGTGTTCGTCTACCTGGACAATATTCTCATCTTCTCCAAGTCCAGGGACGAGCACCAGGTCCACGTGAGGCGGGTCCTCCAAAGACTGCTGGAGAATCGACTATACGTGAAGGCTGAAAAATGTGAGTTTTATGCCAGGACTACATCCTTCCTGGGGTTCATCATCGCCCACGACAAGGTGCTCCCAGACCCAGAGAAGGTGAAGGCGGTGGTGGAATGGCCTACACCTGCGTCCTGGAAGCAGGTGCAACAGTTCGTTGGTTTCGCCAATTTCTACCGCCGCTTTGTCCCCAACTTCAGCTCCATCGTCGGACCACTGACCCGCCTCACGTCCCCTAAGGTCCCGTTCCGGTGGACCGAAGAGGTCGCTGCTGCCTTTCAGGCGCTGAAGGCGGAGTTCTCCTCCTCCCGGGTCCTTCGCCAGGTCGACCCCGCGCTGCAGTGCATCGTGGAGGTAGACGCCTCGGACACGGGAGTGGGGGCAGTGCTATCCCAGCGGTCGCCGGACGATGGCACCAAACGGCCCTGCGCCTTCTTCTCCCGGCGCTTGTCCCCGGCGGAGAGGAACTACGATGTGGGGGACAGGGAGCTCTTGGCCATCAAACTCGCCCTGCAGGAGTGGCACCACTGGCTAGAGGGGGCGAACCTGCCATTCGTGGTCCTGATGGACCACAAGAACTTGGAATATCTACGATCTGCCAAGCGCCTGAACGCCTGCCAGGCGCGCTGGTCCTTGTTCTTCGCCAGGTTCCAGTTCTCCATCACCTTCAGGCCTGGCTCTAAGAACGGCCTGCCTGACGCCCTCTCTAGGCAGTTCACCCCCGTGGAGTCGGAGGAGACGCCCCACACCATCCTGCCCAGGTCATGCGTCGTGGGAGCCATCTCGTGGGACATTGAGAGCAAGATCCGGAAGGCGCAGGAAGTGGAACCTGACCCTGGCGGCGGACCGGAGGGGCGGCTGTTCGTGCCATCCGCGGTCCGAGGAGAGGTTATTCACTGGCTGCACACCTCCAAGCTCACCTGTCACCCTGGCACCTCCCGGATGATAGACCTCCTCCAACGGTCCTTTTGGTGGCCAGGCCCGCTACGCCCGGGCCTGCCCAATCTGTGCCACCTGCAAGTCGGGAAATGCCCCTCCAGCGGGTCTGCTCCAGCCCCTGCCCGTCCCTGGCAGGCCCTGGTCGCACATCGCGTTGGATTTCGTCACCGGACTCCCCGTCTCCAACTCCTATGACACCATCCTGACCATTGTGGACCGTTTCTCCAAGGCTGTGCACTTCGTCCCTCTGCGAGGTCTCCCTACTGCCCTGGAGATGGCGGATCTCCTCTTCCAACACGTGGTCAGGCTGCACGGGATTCCGGTGGACGTGGTCTCGGACCGGGGCCCCCAATTTTCATCTGAGGTTTGGAGGTCGTTCTGTAACGCCATCGGAGCCAAGGTGAGCCTCTCCTCCGGCCATCACCCCCAATCCAACGGGCAGTGTGAACGGACCAACCAGGAGCTGGAGGCTGCGCTCCGCTGTGTGACCGCGTCCAAACCCACGTCCTGGAGTAACCATCTTGCCTGGGTTGAGTACGCCCACAATACTGCTCGCTCTTCTGCTACAGGGATGTCCCCCTTCAAGGCGTCCCTGGGTTATGACCCCACGCTGTTCCCGGTGCAGGAGAGTGAGATAACCGTCCCCTCTGTTAGGGCGCATCTCAGGCAGTTCCGCTCCATCTGGGCTGCCGCGCGCAATGCGCTTTTACGCACAGTGGAGCGCAACAGGACTGTGGCGGACCGGCACAGAAGACCTGCCCCGGCGTACAGAGTTGGGCAACTTGTCTACGTATCTACCCAGGACGTAACTCTAAAAGGCGAGAGGAGGAAGCTGGCACAGCGATTCATGGGTCCCTACCCCATCACCCGGATCATCAACCCGGTGGCTGTGCGCGTGGCTATTCCCCCCTCCCTCCGCATTCATCCTACCTTCCACGTGTCAAAGGTGAAGCTGGCAGTCACCGACCCCCTTTGCCCTCCTCCTGCTGCGCAACCCGCGCCCCGGATGATTGGTGGCCATCCGGCCTGGACCGTCGCCTCCATCCTGGACTCCTGGCGCCGGGGTCGTGGGTTGCAGTACTTGGTGGACTGGGAGGGCTATGGGCCCGAGCATTGACAGTGGGTACCCTCGTCGTTCGTGTTGGACCCATCGCTCATCGTGGACTTCCACCGAGCGCACCCAGGAAAGCCATCGCCAGGAGGCGCTGCTAGAGGGGGGAGTACTGTCACGCCGCGCCGTTCATCAGCGGCGCCACCTGCTCGCACACCTGTTCATCGTCAGCGGCGAGGGATATAAGCCGCCTCGCCCTGAGCTTCGGCCTGAAGCCATCAGACTTCATTCCCCGTCAACGTGACGCAACTCATTCTTCAGCACGACGCTGTGTGGTAAGAAACATTTACCTCATCTGCTCCAGTCTGCTCCCCTGTGCACAGGTGGATTCCTCGGCGGCGGACAACTCCGTCTCTCGTCCTTCCTCGCTGCTGCACCGAGCCCTGCAGGTGGCTGTCTCCCGGGTCCCGTCCTTGTTGTGCCAGTCATCTGTCCCAAGCAAGGTTGCCGGCTGCACAGTCTCCTGCCTCTGTGCCTGAAGCAGACGCCGCCACCAACACATTAACATTCCGCAGACACACACCCATACACCCCTGTTGTTAATAAACGATTTGAACTACTCTGAGCCTGTGTGTGTGCGTCTCCTGAGCCGAACGTTATGTCAGATCCCAATAACTTTAATAACCTTCGTCCTATTGCTAATCTTCCATTCGTTTCCTAGCTCCTCGAAAAAACTGTTGCTTCTCAACTCCATGCTCATCTATCTCACAATAATCTCTATGAAAAATTTCAGTCTGGTTTCCACCCCAATCATTCTACTGAAACAGCCTTACTGAAAATCACAAATGATCTCCTAGCAGCAGATTCTTTTTCTTTTTTTTAATCTATTCTCATCCTACTTGATCTGAGTGCGGTCTTTGACATCATTTCACACACACCATCCTCTTGGACAGACTTCTCAGTCTTGGCATTACACATACACCCCTCAGTTGGTTCAAATCCTATCTCTGTGGCCGCACTCAGTTCACTCAGTTGAAATCATTCTCTTCTCACTCCCTTCTGGTCACCACAGGAGTGCCCAGGACCTGGGGCCCCTTTTATTTATCATTTACATACTTCCACTTGGTCATATTTTCCATAAATATCATATTCATTTCCACTGTTATGCAGATGACATAAAGCTCTATATCTCCGTTAAACCCAACTCCACTTTCCCTTCTTAATCCCTTACTGACTGTCTCTCTGAGATAAACTCCTGGTTCACACTCAATCTCCTCAAATTAAGCAGTGATGAAGCAGAAATGTTAATCGTCGGCACAAAATTCACTCTAACCAAATGTTCCAGCTTCAATGTGTCATTGGATAATTCTCTTATCTCTTCATCTCCTCAAGTTAAGAGTCTGGGTGTCACCCTCGGTAGCATACTTTCCTTCACATCTCACATTGACAACATAACCCGGTGAACATACTTCCATCTCCTCAATATCAACAGCTTATGCCCCTCCCTCACATCTCATACCACTGCCATCTTGGCTCACAGTCTTGTTGCATCTTGTCTTGACTACTGCAATTCCCTCCTGTTTGGTCTCCCACAGAAAATTCTCCATAAATTACAATTGGTACAAAACTCAGCAGCTCATATCATCACCAGGACCCCATCTATTCATCACATCTCTCCTGTTCTTCAGCAGCTTCATTGGCTCCCAGTCATGTTCCAAATACAGTATAAAATACTATTCCTCACCTACAAGGCCATCCACAACCTTGCCCCTCTGTATCTCTCTGACCTCCTCCACATCACTATACCTGCATGTACCTATAGATCCTCTTCTTCCATTCATCTCACTGTTCCCTCTGTTCAGCTCACTGCCATGGGTGGCAGAGCATTCAGCTACTCAGTACCAAAACTGTGGAATACACTCCCTCCTGATCTCCGTAACACTGATTCTCTCTCAGTTTTCAAATCTAAACTCAAAGCCCAGTTGCATTGTCTTTTGTCTGTTTTATGTTTATTCTAATGTATTTTGTTTATTTTTTATTATTGTAAGTTGACCTTGAGTGCCATGAAAGGTGTCCATAAATAAAATGCATTATTATTATTATTATTATTATTATTATTATTATTATTATTATTATAATAAGAATGGAAACATAGCATAAATAATAATAGAAAAAGGAAATAAAAGAAATTTTTATACATGTCATCTATTGTTTTAGGAATGTGTTTGGAAAAACTGAATGTGAAGCTGGTTTTGAGAATGCCGGAATTTAAAATGGAGATTTTACTGGTATCATAAAAATATTTGTACAGTTTACCATCAAAAATAATTTTAAAAAGCATTCAAGTTCAAAAAACAAACAAGTGTAGGTATTATTCTACTCCTTACATTGGAGATCCACCAACCAGAGAAACCAGTGAGCACCACCCTAGAAAGGCCAGCAGCAGCAGCTGAATCCAGAACATCTTCCTGCCTCCCATAGCTGCAGAATGGAGGCTCCCTCTCTGTAGCTGCTTTTTTGTGCGTATACTCCTCTCACATATTGTGCTCCAACCAATTAAACAACAGGTTCACATTGTCCCTCTGAAAGCAACAATATGTAAGATTTTCACCTTCAAAATAATGTTCCCAAAATTATTTTTGTGGTCCAACAGCTCTGCTCTTTGTAAAAGCACTGAAAATACTACAACTATGATGACTATGATCTCAGCCCTGACAGTCAATCACAGGGCACAACTGTAGCCACCAACAACTAAGCATCCTGTGATTGGCTGTTAGGACTGAGGTCACAGTCACCATAGTTGTAGTCTTTTCAGTGTCCCTATACCTGAACAAGACAGTTCTATAGTGCTACTTTAAATTATTTGCAAGGGCTCCATACCAGTGCCAGTCATGGTATAGGCCATATAGGCAAGTCGCCTAGGGTGCCTGCTGCTGGAGGGGGCACTGCTGCAAGCCCTCAATTTTTTTAATTAATAAAATAAAATTCATAATAGTCAAAGGCACTGCACCAGCAGACAAATGCTTGAAGCACCAGGCCAGATGGGGGCTCCCAAAGGCTGACCAACTTTAAATCACTACAGCAGTGACAATGTGGAGAGTTTGTAATGACTGTGGCAGGCCTTCATAGAACTCCCTACCCCACCTTTCACTCTTGCATCAGTGTGTGTTTTGTGCAAACAAATTGTGGAGAGGAACTTGTTGAGATTTGTAAAATTAAAAATATGTTGGTTGACTAAAGAGACAAGAGAATCCAACTTCACTTCTTCCTCTACACACCAGATGACCACTGTGACAAACTCTGCTTGAACAGAACTGATTGATTACATCATAACCAGCATGACGAGCACCAGCAGGGATTCCAGCTCTCGCTGGCAATGGTGTGGATTTAATCTCTGGCTACAAACAACTCCAACCACCGGTCCTTTGTGTTGCCTTTCAAATATGATTTATAATAACAAAACACCAAAAGTAGGACAAAATTTATTGTGTTGGCTGTATAAAATGAAATTTGTTTTTGCTCGTGTGTGTTTGTATGCACTGCTTTCACTTTTAATTGATGAGGACGTGTGTTTGTGTGTCGCATTCCATTTCCAGCACCACACAAAGCGGAATATGTTTTATTTCAGAGGGGACTGTCACAGGGGAAAAAAAGAGAAGCAGAGGAAAAATGAATGAGAGGAGAACTGGGATGCATGAACAAACACAGAGTAGAGCTGAACAGTGTGATTGCCTCTTGCCGAACCAGGGCAGTCTTGTATAGGCTCCACAGCAGTCGGGAAAAGATCAGAGCGGTGAATGAGTGAAAAAAAAATGCTCTTAGAAGAAACCTCTCACTCAGCCACTGTGATATTTCTGGAATTGTGACACACACAGTTGTCTGCTGCAGCTTTGAAAATAATATAATCTTTCAGAATAATGGAGTGGTGGCCTAGTTGGTAGAGCATCTGCTCTATCAGGAGGTCATGGGTTCAAATCCTGGTCGGGTCATACTAAAGACCTGTAGGGAACCCACGCTGGGATAATCATCTCAGACTGGAAGCAGAGGGGAATCAAATAGTCCCTCTGCCGGTAGAGCGTGGGGGATTAAACAGATGAGGACAATAGGTATTGTGATGGGAGAAGTTATGGTGATGCAGCAGGAAGGAGTAGCTGCAGGGACAGTGGGGGTGATGATGTGTTGAATGTATTGTGATGCAAGATCTCAGGCAGCAGGGGAAAGGAGTGGGGTGATATAAAAGGAGAGACCCTGGTGTATGAGAGAAGGCTTTTTCTGTGTATGAATGAAGTGAGAGAGTGAATAAAGTCCGTCTGCCATGCAAGTCTGGTTTCTTATTTGCACTCTCCACACTGGTGACCCTTGATGAATTATGGAACAGGAGGCAAAAACCCCGGAGTCGGCCCGGACGGAAAGCCCCAGCAAAGCTGCAAGCATCCCATAGACAACCTAGATGGAAAGCCCCAGCAACACGTGTGCTGTTTCGGTCAAACTACCGGACTTTTGGCTGCAAGACCCGCAGTCTTGGTTCCTCCACACCGAGGCTCAGTTTGCCCTCCAGGGAATAACGGCAGATGACACCAAATATTACTATGTGGTCGCAGCGCTGGACGCTCGCACGACTCAGCAAGTAGCAAGCCTGCTCCAACAGCCTCAAGCCCACAATAAATACGGGACTCTCAATGCCGCGCTGACCCAGCGCTACACACTCCCAGACTGTGAGAGAGCGGAGAGGCTCCTGAGGCGCTCCGAGTTAGGAGATGGGTCGGCGGTTGAACTGATGGAGAAGATGTTGGCATTGATGGGCACGGACGACGGGCATTTTCTGTTTGCCCACCTTTTCCTCCAGAACCTCCCAACAGAGGCAAGAGCAATCCTGGCCAACTCGCTGTTGCTGGCCGCGCGTGACTACCGTGCGCTAGCCCAGGAGGCAGATCGGATCATCCTCACCACCAGAGACCTCACAGTGAACGCGGCAGCGTCGGAACCCAGCGAGACGACCAGCGGAAGCGAGGAGCCGGCGATGGTAGCAGCAGCGGGGGCCAGGAAGCCCCAGAGAGACACGCTCTGCTCCTACCACCGCCGCTTTGGAGAAAATGCACGCCGATGTGTGCCACCGTGCCAATTCAAGCGTTCGGGAAACGCCAAGGCCGGCAGTCAGTAGCAGCTGCGACAGCCGGCAAAGAAAACAAGCTGCTCTATGTGACGGACTTGCGCTCGGGGAGATGGTTCCTCATAGACACCAGCTCCCAAAAGAGCCTCATCCTGCCGTCCTACGCCGACCGGCTAGCGGGAGCTAGCAGCCACGAGCTGATGGCCACAAACGGCTCGGACATTAGGATTTTTGGTGAGAGGACACTGACTGTATCCCTACACAGCCGTATGTACGAGTGGACATTCATCATAGCGGCATTTCCAATCTTGGGCGCTGATTTTCTGTGTGCACACAGGCTGTTAGTTGATGTTGCTAACAGACGCCTGATCAATGCAATGTCTTTTGATTCTCTCCCCTGTACAGCTCGAGGGGCTGGGCCAACAACGCTAGCCAGCATGACAGCTCCAGGCGGTAAGTTCCACACATTGCTCACTCAGTTCCCAGCACTCACGGTCCCGACGTTTTCGGTGGCCATCACTAAACACGGGGTGGAACACTTTATCACCACCACTGGGCCGCCTGTTTTCGCACGACCTCGGCGCCTGGAACAGCTAAATTGGCCATAGCGCGGGAGGAGTTTGCCAACTTGGAAAGGTTAGGCATCATCAGGCGCTCAAACAGCCCATGGGCATCCCCGCTACACATGGTCCCTAAGGCCGAGGGATCGTGGTGACCGTACGGAGATTTCCACAGATTGAACAACGCCACAGCGCACGACCGTTACCCGATTCCCCATATTCAGGATTTTTCCATTCACCTCGCCGGGGCACGTATTTTTTCTAAAATAGACCTGGTCCGCGGTTACCACCAGATCCCGCTGTGCATGGAGGACATACCCAAAATGGTGGTAATAACTCCGTTTGGCCTGTTTGAGTTTTTATGCATGCCCTTCGGATTAAAAGGAGCAGCACAGACATTCCAACGCATGATGGATGCGGTGTTGCGCAATCTGCCGTTTGTGTTTGTCTACCTGGATGACATCCTGGTGGCCAGCACGTCCGAGGACAAACATGTAACCCACCTCAGTACGGTTTTCCGGAGGTTGGAGGAGCATGGGTTAATAATCAACCTGGAGAAATGCCAGTTCGGCGTGACGGAGATTGATTTTTTGGGGCACCGCATCTCACTCAGATGGTCAGGGAGCTGCAGGAGTTTTTGAGGATGGTTAACTTTTATAACCGGTTCCTCCCCCGCGCAGCTCAGCTCATGCAGTCATTGTATGCCACGCTCAGGAAACGGAAACCGTCGGACAGAGTCGACTGGACTCCAGAGCAGAAGCAGGCATTCTCTGAGGTTAAAACAGCCCTGGCAAACGCCACACTGTTGGCGCATCCGGACCCGGCGGCTCAGATAGCGCTCACTACCGACACCTCGGACGTGGCTATAGGGGCCGTCATGGAGCAGCGCGTCGGCGGTTGTTGGCAGCCGCTCGCCTTTTTTAGCAGGCCTTTGCATGACGGCGCGTCCAACAGAGAGTTACTGGCTCTCCACCTGGCCATATGCCACTTCCAGTTCTGGCTAGAAGGGCGCAGCTTCACTGCTTTTGTGGACCACAAGCCGCTAACATATGCGATGGCCAAGGTTTCGGACCCATGGTCGGGCTGGCAGCAGAGACAGCTGGCCGCGGTCTCAGAGTTTACGACCGACATTCAGCATGTGGCCGATAAACTCAACGTGGTGGCGGACTGTCTCTCACGCGCATTAGTGGCCCCAGTCTACGTGGGGATAGATTACACGACCATGGGTGCTGAGCAGATCGGCGATGCGGATGTTTGTGTGCTCCAGTTTGGACCAACAGGGCTAAGGCTGGAGAGCAGAGTACTGCAGGATGGGGGCCCCCCCCAATCTGTGACGTCTCCATGGGCCGCCCGCTCTCGGTGGTCCCACGTGTTTGGCGCCACTGCGTTTTTGAGTCGGTTCACTCCCTGGAGCACCCAGGAGTGCGCCCGTCAGTCAAAATGGTGGGAGCGAAGTTCGTCTGGCCAAGCCTGTGCAAACAGATGAAACCGTGGGCTGCAGCCTGCGTAGCGTGCCAACGAGCCAAAGTGCACAGGCACACAAAGGCCCTTTGGAGCTGTTCCATTCCATATAAGTGGTTCAACCACGTTCACGTGGACCTTGTGGGCCCCCTCCCGCCATCGCAGGGGTTCACGCACCTCCTGACAGTGGTGGACCGCACCATGTGCTGACCCGAAGCAGTCCCGCTAGCTCCACCGTGTCTGCAGAAGTTGCACGCACTTTTTTGATGACATGGGTGGCACATTTCGGCGCCCCTTCGGATATCACGTCTGATCGGGGCCCGCAGTTTGTTTCCGACCTCTGGTCCACCATGGCCCGGAGCCTGGGCGTCACACTTCATTGCACAACCGCGTACAACCCCCAGATCAATGGGTTGTGCGAGCATTTCCATAGATCACTTAAAGCAGCACTCAGGGCTTCGCTTAAGGATGCAAATTGGATAGACAGGTTGCCGTGGGTTCTGTTAGGGTTGCGTTCAGCACCAAAGGAGGATTTGGCAGCCTCCCCAGCAGAGCTGGCTTTTTCCCAGCCACTGCGGCTCCCAGGGGAATTTTTGCCGGACAGCCCCGCACCGAACACCGATCCATCCCCGCTTTCACTGCATAGCACAGTGGCAGGGACGGTACCTGGTCCGGTCCACCACTGTTTTCTACGCACTTTTGTGCCAAAGGCCTTGAAGGACGCGGCGTTCTTATTTGTCAGGCACGATGCCCACCGGTCCCCTTGCGCCCACCTTACGATGGTGCTGGAATCCGGGAAGAAACATTTTGTGTTAGACTGGGGGGAGGCAGGGAAACAGTCTGTATAGACAGGCTTAAGCCTGCTTTCGTTTTAGCAGACGAGCAGGTGGTGTTGGCCCGAGCTCCTTGGCGCAGACGACCCCCACTGAGAACTCCCCAGGTACATGACTTGTCAGGTCAGTCACAATGGCATGCCCCCCTCCCAATGTCCCTCCACAGACGGTCACCCCCCCAAGAGCACCCCACCGGCACAGCAGCACGTCAGAGCCGCAGGCCCCCCCCCACCTTACAGCCGCTACGAACGTAGGCTGAAGCCCAAAGGACATGAGGGTTAAGGCTCAGTCTGAGTTTCGGGGGGGGGGGGAATCCACTCAGTATGTTTCCACTCAGATGGAATGGCCATGGGGGTTTGGTGTGTTGATGTGGGGGTTGGTGGGTTGATGTGAACAGTGACAAAGTGAATGGGGAATTGCAAAGGATTTCATGTTAATGCAGCACCACAAGTGACTGAGCGAGTTGTATGATATAAAAGGAGAGGTTCCTGTGACCTGTTAGTCTTTTTGATGTTTGTGCTTCTGATGAATGTGCGAGAGAGAAATTAATAAAGCTTGCTCTGCCCTGGACAGCTCTTCCTGATTATTCCTCTCTCCACAGCATCATCTGGTGTGTATAACCCTATTCGGATATTCAAACAATAGCATCAAGCCTAGATTGAAAGGGGCTCACTGTCATGGATGGCCCTCACGAGCCATCAAAAGACGCCACATATCAACCGGTGAGTTTGCACAGTTTATTAAAGGAACAGAAAGATGACAAAATAATGAGCCACGGGGGGCTAAAACACACTATAACGATAACTTAGTCAATGACAAGAAGAACAGATTCATAATGAAACACACGACAATAGAAGAGGGGTTGTAAACGTCTGACCAGAGGGATGCTCGATGATGTCAGACGAGGAGTTCCGACGAGACTGCCACACGTTTCGCCCTCAGCTGCCCTCTTAAGTAGGGAACAGCTGATGAGGCGAAATGCAGCTCAGCTGTCAGGGCCTCAGCTCTGACAGCCAGAAGCCCCTCCGAGCGCTGTCACAATAAAAGCTCGGAGAGCCATCGGGAACACACACATCAGCTCGGAGGAAAATACCACATGGCCCGAGCACGGACGAGATCAGCGCTCGAGTCACGACAGTACCTCCCCCCGAAGCGGCGAACTCTGGGTGCCGTATGACACCCAAGCTCCCCCCCACCCCACCCCACCCAGGGTGGGAGGATGGGGGAAAGGCCTGGAGGGTGAGAACCAGAAAAGACAAAAACACCAAGACGATGACAGGGAACAAACGAAGCAATTACAGAGTACGGTAGTGGAGACAAAAACAAAAACAAAAAAAACACAACACTCCATAAAATGCAGATGATACATAGACAGAACCCAAAAAATGCACATGACAGTAGGAGACCTAAAACTAAAACACACAGGCCTATAAGACATAATGTGGCAAATACAAGTCATCCTTCAGACAGGGGAGGGGAGGAAAAAAAAAAGACACGCTAAACAGCGGTAATACATAGATCAAAACTAGAAAAGCACTCGGAGAGCGCAGACCTCCGCCAAGCGCCACAGTTCGCCCCCATACAGTGTTTGTGTGTACGTTTTCAGATTCCTTGACCATGAAAACATATGACTAGCAATTGGATTCACAATGATAGGATTAGTGGTTCAGTAGTTATTGACGAAAATGGCATTTTCCGTAATGGCGGTTTTCTTCTGGACGGTGATCCAGATCACCACCAAAATTTAATCATCTGTAGGATACCCCATTTCTGACAATCTGTGAAAATTTGATGAAAATCCATCCATAACTTTTTGAGTTATCTTGCTAACAAACAAACAGACAGACAAACAGACAGACAGACAAACCAACGCCGATGAAAACATAACCTACTTGGTGGAGGTAAAAATTAACTAGAAAAAGGTTTCTAATTTTTGAGAGAAAATTCACCAATGTAACAGAAAAAAAGTCACAAATTTATTGAGAAAAAGTTGAAGAAAATGTTAACATAGATGGCCTCATTCACACCTTCACAGGCTACCTCAGCTTGTGTGCGGACAAATCCGTTCCCACCAAGACCATACGGTGTTGCTCAAACAACAAACCCTGGATCAACCCTGAGATTAAAACACTTCTGAGAGAGAAGAAGAGGATCTTCAGGTCGGGGAACAGGGAGATGCTGAAGTCCGCACAGAGGGAGCTGAGGAGAAAGATCAGAGAAGGCAAGGGCAGCTTCAGGAAGAAGATGGAGGACAAGCTGCCACAAAGCGACATCAGCGGGGTCTGGAGAAACCTCAAAACCATCTCTGGGCTCCAGAATACCTCCCCCCAGGCCACGGGGGGCAGGGAGTGGGCGAACAATCTGAATTTGTTTTTCAATAGGTTTGACCAACCGCCCTCCCCCCTGACTGCACAACAACCACTGCTGCCTGTAAAGACATCAAGTCCTGCTGCCCACTCCCCACTCCACCAACACCCCCCCACTCCCAACACACAGCCCCCCATCCTGACCCTGACCAGGACCCAGGTGAGGACGGAGCTGAGGAAGATCAAGACGAGGAAGGCGTCGGGACCGGGGGACCGGACGGCATCAGCGCAAAGCTCCTCAATTCCTGTGCAGACCAGCTGTGTGGGATTGTGACGTACATCTTCAACCTGAGCCTGAAGCTGGGGAGGGTACCACAGCTGTGGAAAACATCTTGTGTGGTACCTGTACCAAAAACTTCCCACCCCAAAGACCTGAACAGCTACAGACCGGTGGCCTTGACGTCCCACTTGATGAAGACCCTGGAGAGACTGCTCCTTGCTCACTTCCGCCCCCTGGTGGAACCAGCGATGGATCCACTCCAGTTCGCCTACCAGCATGGCATTGGGGTGGAGGATGCGGTGATCTTCCTCCTTCACCGTTCTCTGTCCCACCTGGAGAAGCCCGGGAATGTGGTGAGGATCATGTTCTTTGACTTCTCCAGTGCTTTCAACACCATCCAACCGATGATCCTGAAGGACAAGCTGCTGCGCGCAGGGGTGGACCAGCACCTGTCATCATGGATCCTGGACTACCTCATGAACCGGCCTCAGTTTGTGAGAACCCGGGACTGTGTGTCCGACACGATCATCAGTAGCACGGGGGCCCCCCAGGGAATGGTGTTGGCTCCCTTCCTGTTCACTCTTTATACTGCGGACTTCTCACACAACACAACACACTGCCATCTACAGAAGTTCTCTGATGACTCTGCGATCGTTGGCCTCATCTCCAATGGAGATGAAGCTGAGTACAGAGGGCTTATCCAGGACTTTGTGGACTGGTGCCATCGGAACTGCCTCCAGATCAACGCGAGGAAAACTAAGGAGCTGGTGGTTGACTGCCGCAGGCAAGGACAACCCCTCACAGCACCAGTAAATATACAGGGAACAGACATTGAGATGGTGACATCCTACAAGTACCTGGGTGTTCATCTGAACAATAAACTAGACTGGTCACACAATACTGACGCACTCTACAAGAAGGGACAGAGTAGGCTGTTCCTACTGAGGAGACTCAGGTCTTTTGGTGTACAAGGGGCGCTGCTGAAGACATTCTATGACACGGTGGTGGCATCAGCCATCACTTATGGAGTGGTCTGCTGGGGCAGTGGCATTACTGCAGCCGATAGGAAGAGACTGAACAAACTGATCAAGAAAGCTAGCTCCGTCCTGGGGCAGCGCCTTGATCCGGTGGAGGAGATAGGAGAGAGAAGGACGGTGGCTAAACTGTCATCTCTGCTGGAGTCCGAGTTCCACCCTATGCAGGACATACTGAATGCACTGAGGAGCTCATTTAGCAGCAGACTACATCATCCCAGGTGCACAACCGAGAGGTTTCGTAGGTCCTTCCTACCAACGGCTGTCAGACTGTACAACCTAAGCAGGGCTGCTCGCAGAGATAGCAAAAAGACGTAACAACCTAATAGTTTTTTTTTAATGCAAAAGATGCAATAGACTTACACAATGGTCCCCTCCGGCATACAACTAGGAAAATACCGGTAGCTACGGAGGGTGAGAATATGTATGGGCACATAATCATACCATGTAGGATAACTAAGTAGACGGTTGTGCTGTTTCATCCCATCTAGCAACAATGCTCTGCACTGTGTGTGTTTATATATTTACATATTTATTCCATCTAGCTACAATGCTCCGCACTGGGTGTGTTTATGTTTATGTTTATATTTATATATCTATATATTAATTCCATCTAGCTACACTGCTCCGCACTGTGTGTTTATATATCTACATATTATTCCATCTAGCTGCAATGCTCCGTACTGTGTGTTTATATACTCATATATTTATCCCATCCAGCTACAATGCTCTACACTGTGTGTCTATGTGTATATATATATATTTATAGTAATATGTACATATGTATATTAGCTGCTCTTGATTGCTTGCTTTTTTTTTTTTTTTCTTGCCTTCTGATTGTTGCTCTGAGTGTTGCTATCCCTGTGCTGTTGCAATCCTGGAATTTCCCCGTTGTGGGACTAATAAAGGCTTATCTTATCTTATCTTATCTTATCTTAATTCTTTTACATCTTCAACTGCTTAATTCTTTAGGGCCGCCGGGGGTGGGGTGGGGGTGGGGGGTGGCTGGACCCTATCTGATCACATAACCTCCTTGGCGGAGGTAATAAAAAAAAAAAAAAGAATCCTTTAAAAAATTCCTGGATCCAGACGGTGATCCGGATCACCACCAAAATGTAATCATCTGTAGGATACCCCATTTCTGACAATCTGTGAAAATTTCATGAAAATCTGTCCATAACGTTTTGAGTTATCTTGCTAACAAACAAACAGACAAACAAACAAACCAATGCCGATGATCACATAACCTCCCCCTTTGGCGGAGGTAATAAAGCACAGGACAACACACCAAAAGTGACCTTAACATCTAAAGGAAATACGAGACATATGGGGATGACGGCAGGCAGAGTCCAATAATACACACAGTTCTGGTGGTCTCCCTGCATCCAATGTCCAAATAACTGATAGGGGGAGAATGAAGCATTCAGGCGGCCTACCCCAGTCCCAGGCCAGGAAAAACAGGACCTCCGGCGGCCAGACCAGGTCGCCAAGCAAACAGTCCAGTTGGTCAGGCAGCCGACCCAGAACGCCAAACGGGCGAGGCAGTCCTTCAGGCGGCTGGCCCACATCGCTCAGCCACCAGGACCGCAGGGGAGAGAACGGCAACGGCCTCCCTGTAGAGGGGAGAGTGCGGGAGAGCTGGGCCGAATATGCGGAACCCCAATGGCACCCGGTGGAGAAGGTTTGGAGGAGAGATGGGGGGCCAGCCCGGCGTCACTCGGTGGAGGATCTGCAGCTCCACCTCCCAACGTTACCAGAATAGGCGCTGTCTTCCTGTTGGACCAAGGGTGAGTCCGCGCTGCACCCACGATGAATCCCGATCGGGTTGTGGCTGCACCCACGATGGACCCTGATCGGGTCGTGGCTGCACCCACGTCGGACCCCGATTGGGTCTCGGCTGCACCCCCGATGGACCCCGACTGGGTCGGAACAGCACCATAGACGACCTCCACCCCAGAACCCGGAACCTCCAGAACAGCGACCGGGGTTGACTCCGCACCGGTGACCCTGGGAGAAGGCTCAGGAGAAGGAAAAGAACCAGGATCAGGATCACCAGTAGTGACAGAGCCCAGCGAGGCGAGCTTGGATGCAACAGACGGCTACCCCTGGCTCGTCTCCCCGAGAGACAGGCAAAAATGCTCTAGAATAGATAGAAGGAAGGAAAAATAGAGCACTTGCCTGCACTCAAGTTCTGTCGCCGTCTAGGACTTTGACGATCCGGGCTCAGGACGAAGAAGGACGTCTTCTGGCTCCCACTCGGCTATGGTGGGCTCCGCAGCCGGCATGATGTTTTCCGCAGCCTGAGGACCCTCCAATGCTGACGTCCACGCTGACGACCCGCACGGCGTAGTGGCAGGGGATCCTCGACCTGCTGGATCGAACCGCTCACCAATGGAGACCCGGGGACGTTTCGTCGTCGGCGCAGGCTCCACACTGCAGTCCGCTCTTCTCCTCTGCCCATGACGTGGCTGTGGGGCTGGAACAAGGCTCTCCAGGACCGCAGACCCCCTCCTCATCCGGCGACGTAGGCCTGGCGTCGTGGACTGCTCAGTGGAGGGAGACACAGAGGCAGCAAGTTCAATGTCAGAGGCTACAGCAGGTGGTTGGAGCTCGGGGGGCTGCGGACCTCGAACTCCACCCCCAGGAGTCAGACAAGGCAAATCACTCAATGAGGGAACAAAATGAAAAGACACTTGCCTGATCCGTAGGGGCCCGATAGAACCCGCTGCAGTGGACTTTGTTCCACCCTTTCCCCGCTGGATGATGATGGAGGTTCCCCTGGGAGGATGAGGAGGAGCCGCTCGCGATGGTCCAATAACGGGCTTCGCCGGGGCAGGACTCATGGCACTTACAACAGCCAGGGAAGACGTCAAGGAGGAGGGGACGACAGCCGAGGCGATCCGGGCACGAGAAGCTGACGGACAGCAGGGAAAGATGACCCGGGGGGAGAGGCTGCGGGAATTCCCTCCTGACGAGACGCCGGAGAGGCAGCTGACTGGGAGGTAGAGTTCCTCCGATGACCCAGAACAGGATCCGGACGGGGTTCTCACTGAGTCTTAGTGTTAGCAGTGTGACGACGGTTACCGGCAGAGGGCGAGGCGAAGGAGAGGTTCGGGAAACGCCGCTCCTGCGCGGAAACAGAGGCAAGCAGGTCGGCGTACTCTGGATAATCGCTTAGCTCAGGATTCCTCTCCACCAGCCTGACTGCTGCCATCACATGCTTAATTATCTGCGTGGGGTGGACAGCGGCGTGAGCTGCCGCCACTCGGTTCCGGATGGAAACAGCTGACTGTTATAGTCTCTCCGGGGGAATTCCGACTGACGTGTCACTCCTTCGGGGATCACCCCCGGGCGGTGCGACCTTTTGGCCTGGAACGGGGACAGGAATGGGATCCCGAAGCGAGGAGCGAGGATGCCTCCTCTTCGGCTTCCTGCCGGAGTTTCCCTCCAGCCTACGGAGTATCTCCCATTGCACAGTGATGCCTGCCTTCCTTGCAATGACTTCAGGGTGGTTGGAGTAGCGAGGAAGGTGATTAATGATTTCCTCAGCGAGGTCCAGGTGCCGGCATACATCGCTGGGAGAGTCATAGAGGCCAGCAGTGACGAGAGTTCCATCAACCTAGTCCAGGGCCTCCGCTAGCTCGTAGCCCAGGCTCCGAGTGCGACTCTGAATGATGACATGACCTCCCAGCACACAGGTACCCAGACAGGGAAAAACGAGTCCAATTCAGGCAAAACTCACGGCGACAGGTGTCTCAGTCTGGCGGCAGTCTACTGTCATGGATGGCCCCCATGAGCCATCAAAAGACTCCACATATCAACCGGTGAGTTTGCACAGTTTATTAAAGGAACAGAAAGATGACAAAATAATGAGCCACGGGGGGCTAAAACACATTATAACGATAACTTAGTCAATGACAAGAAGAACGGATTCATAATGAAACACACTTACGACAATAGAAGAGGGGTTGTAAACGTCTGACCAGAGGGATGTTCGATGATGTCAGACGAGGAGTTCCGACGAGACTGCCACACGTTTCGCCCTCAGCTGCCCTCTTAAGTAGGGAACAGCTGATGCGAAATGCAGCTCAGCTGTCAGGGCCTCAGCTCTGACAGCCGGAAGCCCCTCCGAGCGCTGTCACAATAAAAGCTCGGAGAGCCATCGGGAACACACACATCAGCTGGGAGGAAAATACTGCATGGCCCGAGCGCAGACGAGATCGGCGCTTGAACCATGACACTCACGTGACTTTTTTTTTGAGCAGTAACACAAGCTCCCTAGTATTGGTGATTTCAGGGCCTGAGAGGGTATAATGTTTGGAGTTTTGTTTGTTTGTTTGTGTGTGTGTGTGTGTGTGTCTGTGTGTCTGTGTGTCTGTGTGCCTGTGCATGTATGTTGTGTGCGCATGGGGATACCCTAATCTCGCCTAGAGTGCCAAAATGGCTAGGGCAGGCCCTGCTCCATATTATGTACATGGACCTGTTTTGTATGTTGCAGTCAAGGCTGGAATTAAGTAACAAAAATAAATTAACACGTTCATACTTTCATACATAATTCATACATAATTGAAACTTTTAAGGTCTGGATAGAAGAAATATTCACTGTTTCACATTAAAAGATCATGTTTAATATGCGTTGATTTTAATATAAATCTGTTAAACCAAAATAACCATAAACCCACCAAAGAATTTATGAATCTTATGTATAGTTTAGGTCTTTATCCTAAGATCACCAGACCCAGCAAAATTGCATCTCATTGTGCAACACTCATTGATAACATCTTTTCCAATAATATGGATAATAACACAAAAAGTGGATTATTAATCAATGACATCAGTGACCACTACGAAGAAGAAGAAAATAACAATGATTATAAGAAAGAAAATCAAAAAAACAGCACTTATGTACAGACGAGTGAGGATGGAAGAATCAATGAATGCTTTAAAAAATGATCTAGCAAAACAGAACTGGGACAAACTATATAATGAAGAAGACAAGGAGAAAGCATATGAAATATTTTTAAGAATATTTAAATTATTATATGATAAGAATTACCCAATTACAAAAATCAATAAGAAGCAAAAATATTCAGATAGTCCATGGATTGCCAAAGGATTAAAAATGCCTGCAAAAAGAAAAATATGGTGTACAGAGAATTCATAAAACACAGAACTAAGGAAGTAGAAAATAGATATAAAAATATAAAAATAAGTTAACTTATATTATGAGAACAAGTTAAAAGGAATACTATATTAAATTAATACATAATAATAAAAACTATATTAAAGCTATATGGAATGTATTAAAGTACACTACCGTTCAAAAGTTTGGGGTCACTTAGAAATTTCCTTATTTTTGAAAGAAAAGCACTTTTTTCAATGAAGATATCTTTAAACTAATCAGAAATACACTCTATACATTGCTAATGTGGTAAATGACTATTCTAGCTGCAAATGTCTGGTTTTTGGTGCAATATCTACATAGGTGTATAGAGGCCCATTTCCAGCAACTATCACTCCAGTGTTCTAATGGTACAATGTGTTTGCTCATTGCGTCAGAAGGCTAATGGATGATTAGAAAACCCTTGCGCAATCATATTAGGTCTGCAATGCTGTAATTACTGCAAATGGAGGATTCTTTGACGAAAGCAAAGTTTGAAGGAAAAAATTATTATTTCAAATACAAATCATTATTTCTAACCTTGTCAATGTCTTGACTATATTTTCTATTCATTTTACAACTCATGGTGGTAAATAAGTGTGACTTTTCATGGAAAACACAAAATAATTGTCTGGGTGACCCCAAACTTTTGAACGGTAGTGTAATTCGAAATGAGATAGACAAGATACTGTAATTATCCTCAATATTACATAGATAATGATATAAATATTAATAATATAAATGATGCAGTAAAGAGATTCAATGAATTCTTTGTAAATATTGTACAAAAATTAGCAGAAAAAAAAATCCCTGATCAATTCACACATAAAAAGGGGAATAGTAAATTAATCAAAAGAAAGACAAATGCAATGTTTTTAACAGCAGTGGAAGAAAGGGAAATCACTTTACACAATTACATAAATTCAAAAATATAGTTTCAACTGACTGTGAAGACTGACATGGCAGCTGTTAAAAAGGTTATTGAGGAAATTGCTAAACCATTGAAACACATATGTAACTTATCATTCCACACTGGTACAGTTCCAAGTAAACTGAAAATAGCTAAAGCTATACCTCTATACAAAACTGGAAACAAACACCACTTTACAGACTACAGGCCTGTTTCCCTTCTACCCCAGTTCTCAAAAATACTAGAAAAACTCTTTATTGATAGATTAGACAAGTTCACAGCTGAATATAAATTGCTCACAGACAGCCAGTATGGATTTAGAATCAGCCACTCTACATCATCAGCTTGAATGGATGCTATAGAAGAAATCACTAATTCTATGGACAGAAAGAAATTTGCGGTGGAAGTATTTCTTGATTTTAAAAAGAGCATTTGAAATATTAAATCATGAAATATTACTTAACAAATTGGAATGGTATGGACTCAGGGGGGTAGTATTGAATTGGGTCAGTAACTTTAAAAAACAGGCAACAATTTTTTAAGCTGGGACAATATAAATCTGAGTGTTTGGACATTGTGGTGTCCACCAGAGGTCAGTATTGGGACCTAAACTTATTTTATATACGGTATCAATGATATTTGTAATGCTTCTGAACTGTTGAAAATTGTGATGTTTGCAGATGACACAACTGTTCTAGGTACTGGTGAGGATCTACAGCAACTTTTGAATATAATCACTACTGAATTCAGTAAAATAAAATAATTGTTTAATACAAATAAATTAGATAGATAGATAGATAGATAGATTATCATTAAATTTGGGCAAAACAAAATTCATGTTATTTGGAAATGGTAAGGCAAATATTCAAGTAAAGGCACAGATACAGTGGTGTGAAAAAGTGTTTGCCCCCTTCCTGATTTCTTTTTTTTTTTGTATTTGCCACACTTAAATGTTTCAGATCATCAAACAAATTTAAATATTAGACAAAGATAACATAAGTAAATACAAAATGCAGTTTTTAATTGAAGGTGTTTATTATTAAGGATTAAAAAAATCTAAATCTATATGGCCCTGCGTGAAAAATTCCCCCCCCCCCCCCCCGCCCCCGGTTAAAACATAAATTAACTGTGGTTTATCACATCTTTGGAAGGCTGACTTCAATTTCTTTAGCCACACCCAGGCCTGATTACTGCCACACCTGTTCTCAGTCAAGAAATCACTTAAATAGGACCTGCCTGACAAAGTGAAGTAGGCCAAAACATCCTCAAAAGCTAGACATCATGCTGCAATCCAAAGAAATTCTGGAACAAATGAGAAACAAAGTAATTGAGATCTATCTGTTTGGAAAAGGTTATAAAGCCATTTCTAAAGTTTTGGGACTCCAGTGAACCACAGTGAGAGCCATTATCCACAAATGGCAAAAACATGAAACAGTGGTGAACCTTCCCAGGAGTGACCAGCCGACCAAAATTACCCCAAGAGCACAGCAATGACTTATCCAAGAGGTCACAAAAGACCCCACAACAACATCCAAAGACCTGCAGGCCTCACTTGTCTCAGTTAAGGTCAGTGTTCATGATTCCACCATAAGAAAGAGACTGGGGAAAAAATGGCTTGCATGGCAGAGTTCTAAAACAAAAACAACTACTGAGCAAAAAGAACATAAAGGCTCAACTCAGTTTTGCCAGAAAACATCTTGATGATCCCCAAGACTTTTGGAGACAATACTCTGTGGATTGATGCGACAAAAGTTGAACGTTTTGGAAGGTGTGTGTCCCATTACATCTGGTGTAAAAGTAACACAGTATTTCAGAAAAGGAATATCATACCAACAGTAAAATACGGTGGTGGTAATGAGATGGTCTGGGGCTGTTTTGCTGCTTCAGGACCTGGAAGACTTGCTGTGGTAAATGGAACCATGAATTCTACTGTCTAACAAAAAATCCTGAAGGAGAATGTCCGGCCATCTATTTGTGACCTCAAGCTGAAGCGCAGTTGGGGTCTGCAGCAAGACAATGATACAAAACACATCAGCAAATCCACCTCTGAATGGCTTAAGAAAAACAAAATGAAGACTTTGGAGTGGCCTAGTCAAAGTCCTGACCTGAATCTGATTGAGATGCTGTGGCATGACCTTAAAAGGCGGTTCATGCTTGAAAACCCTCCAATGTGGCTGAATTACAACAATTCTGCAAAGATGAGTGGGCCAAAATTCTTCCACAGCGCTGTAAAAGACTCATTACCAGTTATCACAAACTCTTGATTGCAGTTGTTGCTGCTGAAGGTGGCCCAACCAGTTATTAGGTTTAGGGGCCAATCATTTTTTCACACAGGGTCACGTAGGTTTGAATTTTTTTCCCTTAATAGTAAACACTTTCATTTGAAAACTGCATTTTGCATTTACTTGTGTTATCTTTGTCTAATATTTAAATCTGTTTGATGATCTGAAACATTTAAGTGTGACAAACATACAAAACTAAAGGAGAAATCAGGAAGGGGGCAAACACTTTTTCACATCACTGTAGATAATATCAATATTGAAAGAGTTCAAGACAATATATTCTAGGTGTGATTACTGATGAAAAAATATGCTGGAAACCTCTCATTAAATATGTACAAGCTAAGTGATGTTACGTGCCATGTCTCGTTTTGCGTTGTTGGGTTTTCAGGTCGTGAATTATTCAGCTAAATACCTGAGTCTCAAGGCAAACGTCAGTTTCCCAATCGTTCTCAAGTATGGCATGGCAAAGGAGCAGGATAAATATGGGTTCTGCTTTTGATAGTCGATGTCTGCTGAAGAGTCTGAAAGGGCTGAAAAGTCACGCAGAGGTGACCTTTTTTCTTCTGACAGGTAAGCTAACCAGTGCTAGCTATGATGCTAACTAGCTCATTTATCTTCTGCTGCTAATCTTGTAGTTAGGGCCGGGGGGGCGGGGGTGCAGCAGTCTAAAGTCTATGTAACCAACTAAATTTTATTTCTGGCATGTTCACACTATAATTGTGAGTGTATAATAATATCAGCCAATATATGGCTTGGAACAGACCTCACTAACTGCTGCTTACCAAGCTGATACATATGACAGGTTCACAAAATGATCAACATTTGCATCTATGAATGTAACAGCACATACTAATTGTGCAGCAGTCATGTTTTACAGAATTTTTTTTAAATTATCAGCTTTGATGTGCAGCTGCTCAGTCTAATAATTTGGTGTACAGTGAAAAAAGTTACAGTTGTTTATTGTTTTTACAGATTAATATAATAATGTAAACTTTATTGATCACCATGGTGGAAACTGACTTAAAAATAGTTTAAGTTCTAATAGTAGAATAAACAGGTATTTATTTTTTTTACTAATGTTACTGCACAGCAATAGCCACAGGATTTCTTGAGTCCCTGAAGTAGCTGTAATTATGTATGTAGAAATTTATGTCAGATTTTTGACTATTAAGTAATAAACCAAAACATCTTTTCACCCTCTGTAAGGACTTCCTCCATCATGAGGTGAATAAGGACAGATGGGTGTTTGGACAATGCCATCGTGATACAGCAGAGAAGAGCTCCACCAAACACTGACTGGAGAGAGGGTCAACAGTTTCTGAAGCCCTCACCGATGTGATGGACCAGTGGGGGTTAAGGACAGAACATCAATATCTGACCTTGAGGTGAGTATGATGCAAAGTTTTACATGTAAAAAGTCACAAAAAGGACTATTAATATGATTATGTTCTCATAGATCAACATTTAAAAACCACATTCTGATGATGTCAGCAGAAGCCTCTCCTCCACCCCACCTGTGTATGAGGCCTGGACTTTATTAGAGCTCAGGACCACAACCACCAGAAGGATCGTCCAGTGAGAAAGACAGTCGGCAGCACACCAGTGTAAGTTTAGTCTTATCAAAACATTTTACACACAGTAATGTATAAAGCCAAATCCTTTATTTTGAATTTTTAAATGTGTGTGTTTAGGAGATTTTTTTTAACTGTTTTTGAATTGTGAAGGAGTGTTTTTTTTTTTTTAAATATTTAGTGAGTAATCTGGTCAAACCAATCATATTTATGGATTATTTTGCCAAAAGTAGATGCAACAGATATTTGTTTCTTTCTTTATGAATAACTTCTCAAGACAATAGTCAAAATTTGGCAGCTAAAATGACTTAGACTTTTCATTTTTATTAAAACCACAATCTGCCTGTGCACTTGGTGTTCCAAGAATGTGGAATCAGAAAAAATGTTGTTCCTCTTCTTTAATCAGGTCCAGTCTTGCAGCAGGAACTAATATACAGCACAGCCATCCATCTATCTTCTACGGCTTTTCTGGGGGTCCAGGTTGGGGAGGCAGCAGTCTAATCAGAGAAGCCCAGACTTCCCTCTCCCCGGCCACCTCCTCCAGCTCTTCAGAGAGGACACCAAAATGTTCTAAGACCTGCTGGGAGACATAGTCTCTCTCACGTGTCCTGGGTCTGCCCCGGGGTTTCTGCCCTCCTCCCACAACACATACATAACAAATAATTCCATTTCTGTACCTGCTCTTTCCTTCACCTCCAGTATATTGTCATTTACATCATGTAGACCAAGCAAACTCATTGCATCACTGCTGTAGTCCTAAAACTGTCCAGTAGTTCACATACTGTCATGTTTTAATGCTGTCAGTCTGTGATGACACTTTCTGAGAGACTGTCCTTTATTACATCAACAAATTGTACCTGACTATAGTAACAAAGGTCAACACTGGCTAAGGGGACAACAAAAGTTTTCCAGAGAGTCCTAATCCTGATTTAATTAATTTCTCTATTGCTCTCCCAGGTCAGCCCCATGGACCTTACATCTGGACTGTTTTTTTTTTTTAATAAATATCTTCCCCCAAATAAATTACTATTTGTTATATTTTGACTGACTTGATTTGAAGTTGATTTTTTTTTTACATTCTACTCATCCACCTCCAAAAGTTGAATATTGTGGTGAATTTATTTTTTAGAAATAACTCAAATCTTACAAGTAAAACTTTCATAATTTACAATAATCCCATATAAATTTAGCCATTTTTTCCACAATATTTTTATTGAACCTTTTTTTTTTACAAACATGGCACAAACAATCAAACACTAACACTAAAGTAATTTAAAAAGAAAAAAAAAACACTAACTACAAAAAAAATGTACTAAAAACACCAACAACCACTAACAAAGGCAAGTCATCAGCAATGCTCCTCTGTTTATTCTAGGTAATCTATTACATAAGTATACATATTATACATTCACCAATTTGGAATTTGCAAGGTCCACACACATCATTCACCTTCTTCTTCAGAAGTTATGTTTAATTTCTTTACATAATCAATGAAAGGTCTCCATATATTCTCAAACACATTTTCCTTTGATTTCAGTATGTATGTTACTCTTTCTAGTGGAAGGTTTGTTAACATCTGTCTTAACCACTGAGTCCCATCTGGTCTATGAGTCTTTTTCCACAGTAATGCAATACATTTTTTGGCATTAAGCAAACTGAGGTCTATGAATGCTCTTTCACTCTTATTAAAATTATGCTTTTCTGGATACACACCCAACAAAAACAGTTTAGGGTTCAATGTGAATTGTTTTGAAATTATTTTTTCAATTGTTACCCTCACCTCTTCCCAAAACATTCTGATTTTTCTACACTCCCATAAACAGTGAAATAGGGTTCCTTTACTTTCCATACATTTTGTGCATGTATCTGGTATGTTTTTGTTATATCTATTTAACTCCACTGGTGTAACATACATCCGCATTAACCATTTAAAATGTATCAATTTAAGACGTACATTTATTGATTTGGTTTGAGCTTCTGTACAAGCCAATTCCCATTGTTCCTCTGAAATTTCAATTTGCAGATCTTCTTTCCAATAATTCAGTCTTTTCTGTGAGTTTTCACTTGAGAATAGTGTGAATGAGTTATAAAACTCTGAAATAATACCCTTTCTCTTATTATCTTTCGTCAAAATTTTTTCCAAGGATGAATAAGTAGGTTGGGTGAGAGCATTATTTTGATTTGATTGAATAAAGTTCCTAAGCTGAAGATATTTAAAAAAATGTGTTCTATTAAGATTGAATTTGATCCTCAGTTCTTCAAAAGACATTATGTTATCTGAACGTGACAAATATAAGTCTTGAATCTTTTGAATCCCTTTTAAATTCCATACTTTAGATACATCATCCACTCTCCTTGGTGTAAAATATTGATTACCCCATATTGGGCTAAATTGTGACAATAAGTGTGGTTCTTTTAAATATTTTTTGGTTTCACACCATATTTTGATCATATGCTTTACAATTGGATTTTTAACTTGTTTCTGTAATTTTTTAGCTGAGTCTGAGTATATGAATAAGGGAAGAGGTAAAGGTAAATTGTATGATTCCATTTCAGTCCAGTGAGGGAGATCATTTGATGAAAAATAATATGTCATAGACCTCAGTTGTGCTGACCAGTAATACAACATAAAGTTTGGACATTTCAGACCTCCACGATCAAATGGTAAATATAGTAAGGACAGACGTAATCTAGACTTCCTATTGTTCCATATAAATTCCGCTAACTTTTTTTTAATTCTTGAGAATAGATCTGAAGGTGGTGGTAAAAGAATGTATTGAAATAAATAAAAAATTTTTGGTAAGATATTACTTTTAAGTATATTAATTCTCCCGATCATCGACATTGGTAGTGACATCCATCTCTGAAGTAACTCATTAATATCTGTCATTAAGGCTTCATAGTTGGCACTGACGACTGATTCTACCTTAGGCAAAATTTGAATTCCTAAATATTTAAACTGATTTACAACATTGAATTGATTTACCTCAGGAGCTGGGTGATTTCTCTGGGTCTCATTTAGCATTAATATTGAAGATTTAGTTTTATTTATTTTATATCCTGATATTTCCCCAAAGTTCTTTATTAAATTTAACAAGGTCGGAATTGATTTTTTAAAATTCGACATAAACAAAATTATGTCATCGGCATACAGGGAGATTTTATATTCTGTTGGTCCTACTTTAATTCCATATATTTGTGGATGTAAACGTACTGCCATCGCTAAAGGTTCAATTGCCATAGTAAACAATAAGGGTGAAAGTGGACAGCCTTGTCGACATCCTCTATTGATTTTTATTGATTTTGAGATATTGCTGTTTGTTAGGATTTCTGCTGTAGCATTATTGTATATTATCTGAACCCATTTTATGAAATTATTTCCAAGTCCAAACCTTTGTAGGACTTCAAAAAGATAGGGCCATTCGGCCCTATCAAAGGCCTTTTCGGCGTCCAATGAGAGGAGAGCTGTATCCGGTGCTTCTTTATTGGAATAAATAATATTAAATAGTCTTCTTACATTTTGGAAGCCTTGTCTTCCCATTATAAAGCCATTCTGATTTCAGTTAATAATATTTGGTAATATTTCTTGTAGTCGTCTTGCTAAAATTTTACAGATTATCTTAAGGTCAGCATTTAATAGGCTTACTGGTCTCATGTTTTCACATTTATTAGGGGTTTACCTGGTTTTGGCAACAGTATAATTAAGGCATTATTCATGTATGGTGGTAAATTACTATTTTGAAATGCTTCTAAAACCATTTCCAAAAGTGGCTTTATTAATTTATTCTTAAATTTTTGATAGAGGTCAACTGGAAGACCATCTGGTCCTTCTCTTTTTCCTGATTTCATATTATCAATGGCTAGCCCAACTTCTTCTTGACTAATTTTATAGACTCCAGTATCTCCCTGGTTTCATTTGGAATACACGGTATAGATAATCCATCCAAAAACCCATTTAGTTTTGTTAAGTCAGTTTCATTTTTTGTATAATATAGTTTTTCATAATAATCTCTAAAGGCACTATTAATTTCTAAAGGATCTATAACTGCCTGTCCGTTACTTATAATACTGGTAATTGGTGTTTTAAATTCTAATTGTTTAATCTGCCATGCCAATAATTTTCCTGATTTTTCACCTTGTTCATAAAAAGTTTGCTTCAATCTTAGAAGACTCGATGCAGCTCTATTCGCTGATTTTTTTGTCATATTCAGCTCTCAGAATCAGTAATTCGTTCTCTAACTGTGGGTTACTTCCTGCATACACTTTTTCTTGAAGAATTTTTATTTTACATTCCAATTGGACTCTCTCCTCTCGAGTCTTAGATTTTGAACCTGTATAACTAATAATTTGCCCCCTTATAAAAGCTTTAAAAGCCTCCCACTTTATACATGCTGATGTTTGTGTAGTATTGATATCAAAGAACTCATCTATCTGTTTTTCTATGTACTTAACAAATGCCTCATCCTGAAGCCATTTATGCTGAAAATGCCACCTACCTGGATCCTTTGTCAATTTCTTATCTACATATATTAGACAGCAGGGTGCATGATCAGAGATCACAATGTTATCATAGAAACAGTTTTGAATCTTGGACCTTAATTCTGTGGAGATCAAAAAGTAGTCAATACGTGAGAATGTCTTATAGGTATTAGAATAACAAGAATAGGCTTTGACTTGTGGTTTCATTTCTCTCCATATATCTAGCAATCTCAATGCTTTCATAAAATGATTAATGGTCATCCTGCATCCATTGTGCGTACAGTCCAGTCCTGTTGATCTATCTATACTGGGATTCAATGTACAATTAAAATCCCCTGCTATTATATGTTGCCCTGTAAGTGATGATAAAGTAAGAAATAAATTAACAAAGAAGTTTTGATCATCAGTATTGGGACCGTATAAGTTCACCAGATTTATATTTTCTAATAACAAAGATCCTTGGATGATTAGGTATCTTCCTAATTTGTCTCCAATTACATTTTTCACTTGAAATGGGACTGTTTTATGTATGAGAGTCATAACTCCCCTGGCTCTGGATGAAAATGATGAGGTGAACACATTTCCTTGCCATCTTCTCCTAATTCTTTTTACATCCTCCTCTATTAGATGAGTTTCTTGTAAAAACACAATTTTTGAATCTATGACTTTTATTTTATTCATAACTTGTTTAAGTTTTTTTTAGATTTTGTAGACCTCTGCAATTCCACGAAGTTAAATTAAGATTAACGCTTTGATCTATGATCAATAAGGAGTTTGAGATTACCTTGCAATATAAACATGCTCATACAGAGAAGCAAAAATATGGATGGTTGAACATTCATCCTACAAACTACACAAAAACAAATTCCCTTTCCCCACATTCGTGATAATCCCCCAAAATCAAAAAAATTCTTTCTCCCGTTATAGCTAGTGACTGTTCCACACCTGCGAGGAACAGTCAAACCAATCTCTTTTTCTCCTCTCAATCACCCTGACTCTACTACTTTTTAAATGACATTAAAGGCACTTTTCCACTAGCCCAGCACACCTCGCCACGTCTCGATTCACTTCGACATGGTTCGGCTCGCTTTTGTCTCCATTACAACTGTGTTAAGCTGGGGTGGGTGGGATTTCTATAACAGCGAGGCGGCGCCACACTCCCGTGATGTAAAACACGTGACCCAAGCAAAACATAACACATGCGGCTGTACAAGGCGACTCCTCGGTCTGTGGCTTTTTTCACCATAAATGCCAAAAAGGACCGCCAGACAAGGATACAGGCAGCGAGATGAAACACTCTAGAATAATTCTGCAGCTTCTGGAAGAGCCAAAGACGTGAAGATACAAACTAGGTCATATGACGGTAAGTTAATGCTGCTAATGCTAGTTTGCTATAAGTACGTCGTACTACACTTTAATGTCTGCAAGTTATCGCTGTTAGGTACTAAAATATGTATGCTGTGTGTGTGTTTCAGATGGCTCTGTTGTGGGGAAATTACCGCTTCAGTCGGTCTGGGCATTCAGCACAGCCTGTCACGGATGTCATCAGCCTGTCACTGATGTCAACACAGCTTCACAAACGATCAGTGGTTATAGAGCTTAAGAATGTCTGTAGAAACGTTTTATTTCCTGTGCAACAAATTGCTCTGATCTGTGTGAAAATCATGGAGAGACTGTTGAGACATCATGGACGTACCTGCTTCTGCAGCACTGAGTCTGAGGTGGTGTCATAGCAAAAAATGATCAGCTGACACAACTTGATTGCCATGTTAATAACTATATTAGCCACAAAATATATATTCAAAAAGTAAACAGTACTGAGTTAGGTATAATAAGATATATTTTGTCATGGTGGCCGCTGGGCCATCATCATCATCCTCAGCTGCGCACACACCGGCAGGTGTTAATCAATGGGCTTTAAAAGCCAGAACCTCAGACTGCTCTGCACAGAGTCGTCTGTCGCCTTTGCCCAGCAATGCGTCGAGGATACGACCTCAAGCCAGAGCCCAAGCCAAGTCATCGCGTCAAGCCACGTCAAGTAAGCAACATCTACACTCATCCTCTCCTAGCCTTTTCCCCTGTGCACAGGTGGACCTCCCTGGCGGCGGACTAACCTCCCCAGCTGACGGGACACCATCTCCTCCACCTTGGAGTTCCTCCTCACCTCCTCAACGTTGAGCACCACAAGCACCACGCCGCACGGGCACTCGGAGCCAGCAGGATTCTCTCTGTGGCACCTGCAAATAAGCATCACAAGCTTCAGTTTCCTATTCTGGTGGACAGTAGTAATCTCCTGTGCTTGTGTGTTCCAGGGTTGCCAGGTCGCCGCAGGAAACGCTCAGCTCCAGTGACCAGACAGCCACACACGCATTCACTCACTCACTCACACAACACTCACTATCTTATCAATAAATAATTGTCAACTATCTACTCGTGTCAGCGTCTGTCTCCTGGGTCCCTAACCATGTCAGTACGACTCTGTCACGATGACCCAGCTGACAGCGCGCTGGCGCGCAGTCTAAACACTCTTAGTGCCCGAGTAGATATCACACCAACAGACAGTTATTTTGAATCAATTAACTCAGGTTAACAGCCGGCTGGACCGTCTGGAAGGACACCAGGCGTTCCCCCCGACTGCCGGGGCATCTCCAGCCCCCGTAGCCTCTCCTACTAGCCAGGTTAATCAACCATCTCTACCTTGTCTCACTCCCGTGCCAACCCCCGCCCGCTTCAGTGGAAAACTCGGAGAAGCACGAGGTTTTTTTTTTTTTCAGTGTGAATCGGTGTTTCACCGCGTCCCGGGAGATTTTGCCACTGACCAAAGAAAAATTGGATATATCACCAACCTACTGGGGGGTAGGGCATTAGACTGGGCTTACACAGTTATGGCTAAATCAAATTATCCCTCTTTGACTTACCAGCAGTTCGTGGCAGAATTCATGGAAATATTTGATCATACAGACCGGGGCGTGGTGTTAACTGAACGGCTGCTAAGCCTTCAGCAGGGCAGTAGATCTGCCGCCGATTACGCCATAGACTTGAATGAATGAATGAATGAATGAATTTATTTCGGATAGTACATTACAGGTTAAAAGAAACTGTATAATATAACAACAAGGTCAAATTAGACAAAGACTCCTTCTACTATACAATTCCACGTGAGTTATCCGAAATGGGTGATGGCTGAAGCCGCAGCTTATATTGCCCACCCATATTCCATCCAAGAATTCAAAGGAGAAAAAAGAGAAAACAAGACAAGAGCGATTACAATTTAAAACAAGGCTAAGACAAAATATGACTGAGAGAAAAAGAAAACTGAGCTAGTCTAAGTTAAGCGGTTACTATTCAAAAACAAATCTAAGACATAGTGTCACAGAGAAAAAAGAAAAACTAAGCTATAACACAACACAGGCTGGAAATGTCAATCCTTATGTGAGTTTACATGTCGTCTTGTAAATATGTTTGGAGTATTTCTTCCTTTAGTTTTTGTTTAAATTGTCCAAGCTTTGTACATGATTTTAATTCAGGTCCAAAATCGTTCCATAATCTGACACCTTGCACTGAAATACAGTGTTGCTTGGTAGTTGTTCTCACTGTAGGCTTTTGAAATATACATGTTCCTCTGAAGTGATATCGTTTCTCCCTTGTTTGGAACAACTTTTGGATATTTGCGGGCAGTGATAGATTCTTCACTTTGAACATTATTATTGCGGTTTTAAAGTCGATCAGATCTTTCAACTTGAGAGTTTTTTGTTTAAGAAAAAGTGGGTTTGTTGGTTCCCTGTAAGCTGCTTTGTTGATTATTCTAATAGCTCTCTTTTGAAGCATAAAGAGTGGATATATGTTTGTTTTATATGTATTTCCCCATACTTCATTACAATATGTCATGTATGGGAGTATTAATGAATGATACAAGGTGTATAGTGTGGGTTGATTCAGCAAATTTTTCACTCTGTGTAATATTGCAATTGATTTGGATACTTTACCTTTTATATAATTAATATGTGGCTTCCAACACAGTTTGTTATCAATTATTACTCCAAGGAATTTAGTTTCGGATACCCTTTCAATCTCTACACCATTTACACTGAGTTTGGGTACTGAGTAGTTGTGATGGTTGTTAAAGACTATAAATTTTGTCTTGCTTAAATTGAGCGTTAATTTGTTTGAATCAAACCACAGTTTCAGCTTTCCTAATTCCTTTCCGAGTGTATCCAGAAGTTGTTCCAAATTGTTTCCACTGCATAGCAGGTTAGTGTCATCAGCAAACAATATTAAGTCCATTTTTTCTGAAACTTTACATATATCATTTATATACATATTGAATAATAATGGTCCCAAAACTGAACCCTGTGGGACTCCACAGGTGACCTTCAGTAGCTCTGAGTTTTTGTTGTTAACACATACAAACTGATATCTATTCTTTAAGTAACTTCTTAACCAGGACAGTGCTACCCCTCTGATACCACAATTTTGTAGTTTCTTTAATAATAGATTGTGATCTACTGTATCAAATACTTTTTTAAGATCCAGGAATACTCCAACTGAATACTCTTTATTTTCAATGGCTGTTGATATTTTTTCTGTAAATTCCATTAAGGCATATGCTGTTGTCCTTTTGTGGACAACAATACTTCCGGGTATTGTGCACTGCACCACCGTGGGCAGCACGGTGGTGCAGTGGTGGGCAGCACGGTGGTGCAGTGGTTAGCACTGTTGCCTTACAGCTAGAAGGTTCCTGGTTCAAATCCCCAGGCTGGCAGGGGGTGGAACCTTTCTGTATGGAGTTTGCATGTTCTCCCTGTGCTGCGTGGGTTTACTCCGGGGGCTCCGGTTTCCTCCCACAATCCAAAGACATGCATGTTAGGTTAATTGGTTGTTCTAAATTGTCCCTAGACATCTGTTTCCTATAGGCCCTTAGAGTAGAGGGTTAGTACTAGTGAAAGCGCTTTGAGTGGTCTTTGTGACTAGAAAAGCGCTATATAAGTGCAGGTTAGTTAGTTAGTTAGTTAGTATTAGCCGCTGAGATTGGGTGAGGGGAGCCAGCGCTTTGTGGTATCTTCCTCCGCAGTCTTAGCTCAGAGCTGAAAGATGAGCTAGCGGCACGGGATAAACCGGACAGGTTAGGGGAACTAATTTCCCTCACCATCAGCCTGGATAGTAGGTTAAGGGAGCGAGCAGCCAAACATCAGACAGCTAGCTGTTCGAGTAAACCCCGCCCTCGCTCCGCTAGGTCACCTCTTCTCGCTCTGCCTTCGTCAGAGGAACTTCCGGAGCAGGAGGATAAGGTCATCGGACAATCGGGAGTTTCAGCAGCTGAGAGACAGCGCCACAGGGATCTGGGCCTTTGTTTTTATTGTGGCAATGGGTCTCATGGGGTTACTGAATGTCTGAACCGGCTGAAAAGGGGAGGTCCGTGGATCACAGTAGGGGGATTCACGGACGAGAAACAGAAAAAGCCCCTCACTAGTTGCTGTGTTCAATTCAATTCAATTCAATTCAATTCAACTTTATTTATATAGCACCATTTCACAACAACAGTCATCTCATAGCACTATCAACTGTAGCGGGGGACCCCCACAGTTGCAGAAAGACCCCAGCAATCAGGTGATCCCCTGTGAGCAAGCACTTGGTGACAGTGGAGAGGAAAAACTCCCTTTTAACAGGAAGAAACCTCCAGCAGAACCAGGCTCAGGGAGGGGCAGTCATCTGCTGCGACTGGCTGGGGGGTGAGGGGATAGAGAAGAAGAAAAGAACAGACATGTAGAGAGCAAACAGCACGATGGGGACTCAATCTATGGGAGAGAACAAACAAATGTTAATGACCAGCAAAAAAAAAAAAAAAAAATTCATAGAGAGTGAGGAAAGGAGTGAGGCCCAGTGTATTACTGGAGGTCCCCCGACTGACTAAACCTATTAGCAGCATAACTAAGGGAGGGTTCAGAAACACATGATCCCTCCCTAATTGTAGGCTATATCAAAAAGGTAGGTTTTAGCCCTATTCTTAAAAACAGAGATCGAGTCTGACTCCCGAATCCAGATTGGCAGCTGATTCCACAGGAGAGGAGCTTGATAACTGAAGGCTCTGCCTCCCATTGTACTTTTGGAGATTCTAGGTATTACAAGTAATCCTGCATTTTGGCACGTAATGCTCTGTTAGGATAATACGGTAGTATCAGATCTTTTAAATAAAAAGGAGCCTCATTGTTTAGAGCTTTGTAAGTAAGAAGAAGGATTTTAAACTTAATTCTAAATTCTATGGGAAGCCAATGAAGGGAGGCCAGAACCGGAGAGATATGATCTCTCTTTCTAGTACCTGTTAAAACTCTTGCTGCAGCATTTTGGATCAGCTGAAGACTTTTTAAAGATGTTTTAGGACAGCCTGATAATAAAGAATTACAATAATCTAATCTCGAGCTAACAAAAGCGTGGATCAGCTTCTCAGCATCACTCTGAGACAAGATGCTCCTAATCTTGGCAATATTACGCAAATGATAGAAGGCAGTCTTAGAAACAAATTTAATATGTGAATTGAAGGACAAATCCTGATCAAAAATAACTCCAAGGTTCCTCACAGAGCTATTAAGAGAAAGAGTAACTGCATCCAAACTGAAAGTTTGATTTGGAAAGGAATTTCTAAGGTTTTTTGGACCAACAAGAATGACTTCAGTCTTATCTGAATTTAATAGCAGGAAATTACAAGTCATCCAAGCTTTGATTTCCTTAAAACAGGCTTCTAACTTGGCTAATTGATTACTCTCATCTGGCTTCATTGACAGGTATAATTATGTGTCATCTGCATAACAATGAAAATGTATACAGTGCTTTCTAATAATGTTGCCTAACGGAAGCATATATAAACTAAAAAGAGTAGGGCCTAGCACAGATCCTTGTGGAACTCCATGACTAAGCTTTGAGTTGAAAGAAAACTCATTATTTACAAGAACAAACTGGAACCTATCAGATAAATAAGATCTAAACCACTGCAACGAAGTTCCATTAAGTCCAACACAGTGTTCTAATCTATCAAGTAGAATATTATGATCAATAGTATCAAAAGCTGCACTAAGGTCTAAAAGGACAAGTTCAGAAACTAGTCCATTATCAGATGCAATGAGGAGGTCGTTAGTGACCTTTGCTAAGGCTGTTTCAGTACTATGATGGATTCTAAACCCAGATTGAAACTCTTCAAGTAAACCATTTCCCTGCAGGTGGTCAAATAATTGCATAGCAACAACTCTTTCTAAGATTTTTGAAATGAAAGGGAGATTAGAGATTGGTCTATAGTTAACTAAAGCTCTTGGATCTAGCGTTGGCTTTTTGAGTAAGGGTTTAATTACAGCCGTTTTAAAAGCCTGCGGTACATGGCCTAAAGTTAATGAAGAATTGATTATATGAAGAATAAAGCTACCAATAAGTAGGAAGACTTCTTTAAATAACCTGGTAGGAATAGGGTCTAAAAGACAAGTTGAAGGTTTGGATGAGGAAACTATTTTGTCTAACTCACAAAGGTCGATTGGAGTAAACTCATCAAGACAGACATCAATAGAAGGAGTTGTAATAGTTACAGTATTTAAGTTAACTGTGGGAAGAATCTGATTGATTTTATCTCTGATGGATGAAATTTTATTATTGAAAAAGTTCATAAAGTCCTGACTAGTAAGCTCTAAGGGAATGCTAGGATTGACAGAGTCCTGACTCTTTGTCAACCTGGCTACAGTACTGAAAAGAAACCTGGGATTATTCTTGTTCTCTTCTATTAATGCAGAGTAATAACTCATTCTAGCTTTTCTAAGAGATTTTTTATAAATTAAAAGATGATTTCTCCAAGCTAAATAGATTTCATCTAAATTAGTAGAGCGCCATTTTCTTTCTAATTGACGAGTCTTCTGTTTTAAGCTACGAGTTTCTGTGTTGAACCAAGGAGTTAGAAATCTCTGATTAGACTTTTTCTTTTTTAAGGGGGCCACCAAGTCTAGAGCCTGATGCAGAGATTCTGAAACACTATCCACCATGTTATCAATTACAGAAGGAGCAAGCTGTCTATAGCTTATTTCCGTTGTGTTGACACATGGCATAGAGGAAACAATCTGCATAAATTTGGAAACAGCATCTACTGTAATAATATTTTTCTTTAGGAGCCAAATAGTCAGAAATAGTAAAATCAAAGGTTAACAGACAATGGTCTGACAGTACAGGGTTATGAGGAGACACTACAAGATTTTCTATTTCTATGCCATATGTCAGAACAAGGTCCAATGTATGGTGGAGGTAATGAGTAGAATTTCCTACTTTCTGAGAAAACCCAATCGAGTTTAATATTGAATTAAAAGCCACATTAAGGCAGTCACTATCTACATCCACATGTATATTAAAGTCCCCTACTATAATTATTCTATCAGATTTCAGCACTAAATCAGCTAAGAAATCAGCAAATTCGGATAAAAATTCTGAGTAGGTTGATGGGGGACGATAAACTATGGCAAATAAAATTGGGTTTAACCTAAAATTGCTAAAGTGCCCAATACTGAGGACCAGGCCCTCAAAGGAATTATAACATGTTTTTTGCTTTACATTAACTAGTAATTTGGAATGGTAAATTGTTGCTACTCCTCCTCCACGACCAGAACTTCTGGGATTTTGACAGTTTAAATAACCAGAGGGAGTTGATTCATTTAAACCAACATAATCCTCTTGCCCTAACCAAGTCTCTGTAAGGGAAATTAAATCAATCTGATGATCAATTAACAGATCATGGACTAACAGAGACTTGGGAGTTAGAGACCTAACATTTAATAAACCACACTTAATTTTTAAATTATGAGGAGGAACAGATGCCAAATCATTCAATTTAGAGGCTTTATGTTTAATTTGAGTTTTACCAATATTTTGCTTTATCACTTTGGGATGCTTATACATTATATTTTTATTTACTTTGGAGGGAGCAGACAACGATTCTCTGATGGGGAAGACAGGGGCTAAGCTGAGGGGTGGCGGATGAAGAGGAGCTGCAGAGAGGCGTGTAGGACTGCGACTCTGCTTCCTGGTCCCAACTCTGAGTAGTCATGGTTTTGGAAATTTGGATAAAAAAGATGCCAGATTGTTAGATAAATGAGAACCACCATCCAAAGTGGGATGAATGCTGTCTCATCTCATAAGACCAGGTTTTCCCCAAAAAGAGCTCCAATTGTCAATGTAGCCCATGTCATTTTTAGGACACCACACAGACAGCCAGTGGTTCAAGGATGACGAGAGGCTAAACATGTCATCACTGGCCAGACTGGGGAGGGGCCCAGAGGACACTACAGTGGCAGACATCGTTTTTGCAAAGTCACACACCGATTCTACATTAAGTTTCGTGACTTCCGACTGCCGGAGACAGATGTCATTAATGCTGGCGTGAATAACAATTGTGGAATATTTACAGTTACTTTTAGCCAGCATTTTCAAATTTGACTCGATGTTTCCTGCTCTGGCCCCAGGAATGCATTTGACTATGGCCGCTGGAGTCTCTAGGTTCACGTTTCTGACTACAGAGTCGCCAATGATCAGAGATTTTTCCTCAGCGGGTGTGTCGCTGAGCGGGGAAAAACAATTAGAAACGTGAACAGGTTGGTGGTGAACCGGGGCTTTGCGACTAGGCTTCCTTCTCACCGTCACCCACCCAGTCTCCTCGCTGCTGAGGAGAGCCGGGGAACCGCTGACAGGGGGGCCTAAGCTAGCTAGCTCCGCTGCAGCTAATGGGCGTCCGTCAAGATTAACTGGCGCAGACGGTGTTTCAATGCAGCGGAGCCGGGATTCCAAATCAGACAACCTCGCCTCGAGCGCCTCAAAAAGACAACATTTATTACATTTACCGTTATCACTAAAAGAGGCAGAGGTGTAGCTAAACATCTGACAGAGAGAGCACACCAGAGGAGGAGAGGAAAGAGAGCTAGTAGCCATAGCTAGTGGCTGGAGAGCAACCACACAGGCACACAGGCAGACAGCAAAACAGGAAGTGACGATACGTTACCACAAGGAAGTGACGATCCTTCCAGCCTTCACGGTTGGGTGTTCCTATTAGGCTACTTCACAAACATAAAGAACATACCACACATGCCTTAGTTGACTCTGGAGCTGAGCAAAACTTCATCTCCAGAGACCTGGCAACCCAGATGGGCCTCAGCTGTCAACCTCTGTGCCCTTCTGTCAATCTCGTCACGTTGTCCAAGACGTCACTGACCTCTGTTTCCCACCAGACAGTCCCTGTGTCGGTAATAGTCTCTGGGAACCACCGGGAGGAGATTCGGTTCTTGGTATTACCCATCTCCTCCTCCCCCGTCATCCTGGGGTACCCATGGCTTCGGCTTCACAACCCCACCTTTGATTGGCAAGCTGGGAGTATTACTGCTTGGAGTTCCTTCTGTTTGAGTGCCTGCCTCCAATCTGCGACGTGTACTCCCTCGGTCACGGTGCCTCCTCCCTCGATGCCACCCCCGGACCTGTCCATGGTACCAGAAGTCTACCACGATCTGGGGGCGGTGTTCAGCAAGTCACGGGGGCTGTCCCTTCCCCCTCACCATCCTTATGACTGTGCAATCAATCTCAGGGCAGGGGCCCCTCTCCCGGCAAGCCGCCTATACAGCCTGTCCACCCCGGAGCGCGAGGCTATGGACACATATATCAAGGAGTCCCTGAGTTCCAGAATTATTCGTCCTTCGTCCTCGGCCGTGGGTGCAGGTTTCTTCTTCGTGGGAAAGAAGGACGGTTCGCTGCGTCCCTGCATCGACTTCCGAGGGCTCAACGAGATCACAGTTAAGGACAAATATACGCTGCCATTGATGAACACAGCCTTTGACTCTCTCCAGGGGGCGTCCTGGTTTACGAAGCTGGACCTGCGGAACGCCTACCACCTGGTGCGCGTCAGGGAGGGCGACGAATGGAAGATGGCTTTCCGGACCCCAAGCAGCCACTTCGAGTATCTGGTGATGCCGTTTGGGTTAACCAACGCTCCGGCCGTGTTTCAGCGCCTGATAAACGACGTCCTCCGGGATTTCCTCAACTCCTTCGTGTTCGTTTACCTCGACGACATCTTCATCTTCTCACGCATGTTGGAGGAGCACCAGGTGCATGTGCGACTCCTGCAGTGCCTCCTGGAGAACCAGCTGTTCGTCAAGGCTGAAAAATGTGAGTTTCACACTGATAAAACCTCCTTTCTTGGGTTTATTATCGCCCACAATCAGGTGCTCCCCGACCCGGCCAAGGTCAAGGCGGTGGTGGATTGGCCTCACACCCACGTCCAGGAAACAGCTACAGGGGTTCCTGGGTTTCGCTAATTTCTACCGTCGGTTCATGCCGAATTTTGGGAACATCGCCCGCCCCCTGACCGCTCTCACGTCCCCTAAGGTGCCTTTTCGTTGGAGTGAGGAGGCTGCCATGGCGTTTGGGAGATTGAAGGAGGAGTTCGCTTCAGCCCGCGTACTGACCCAGGTGGACCCGGAGCTGCAGTGCCTTGTGGAGGTGGATGCCTCGGATTCGGAAGTTGGGGCCGTTCTCTCCCAGCATTCTCCGGTGGATGGCAGGATCTGACCATGTGCATACTACTCCCACCACCTGACACCCGCAGAGAGAAACTACTGCATTGGAGACAGGGAGCTGCTGGCCATGAAACTCGCCCTGGAAGAGTGGAGACACTGGCTGGAGGGGCTGCCCAGCCGTTTGTCGTCTGGACTGACCATCGTAACCTTGAGTACCTCAGGATGGCCAAGCGATTGAACGCACGCCAGGCCCGCTGGTCTCTTTTCTTCGGCCGGTTTAATTTCACCATCACCTACCGGCCGGAGAGCAAGAATGGCAAGCCTGATGCCCTCTCGAGGCAGTTTGATGCACCGTCCACCGAAGAGCAGGAGGAGACCATCCTGCCGTCATCTTGTGTGGTGGGTGCGTTGTCTTGGGAAATCCGCGACAAGGTCAGAAGAGCGCAGGAGACGGATCCTGACCCAGGTGGGGGACCCCCAGGCTGTCTGTTCGTCCCTCTTTCTGTCAGGAGCCAGGTAATCGAATGGGGCCATTTGTCCAAGCTGGTGTGCCATCCGGGAGTGGGCTGAACCACCGATCTTCTCCAGAGAGCCTTTTGGTGGCCAGGGTTGAGGAAGGATGTCAACAACTATGTCCGGGCCTGCGCCCAGTGCGCCACTGGGAAATCATCATCATCCCCCCCCGGCGGGTCTTCTTCACCCTTTGCCTGTCCCTTCTCGACCCTGGTCCCACGTGGCCATGGACTTTGTAACCGGTAACTCTGGTCATTTCATGACAGTTCTGACAATAGTGGACCGTTTTTCCAAGGCAGCTCACTTTGTGCCTCTCCGGGGGCTGTCTTCGGCGCGGGAGACGGCGGACCTTCTCGTTCAACATGTGGTCCGTCTTCACGGAATCCCCGCTGACATCGTATCGGATCGAGGACCACAGTTTGTATCCCAAGTCTGGAAGGTGTTCTGCATGGTGCTGGGGGCCACGGCTAGTCTCTCCTCAGGGTACCACCCGCAGAGCAACAGTCAGTGCAAGCGAGCCAATCAGGAGCTGAAGGCTGCACTGCGCTGTGTCATCTCCTCCTGCTCCTCTTCTTGGAGCACGTTTCTACCTTGGATCGAGTACGCCCATAACACCACGGTGTCCCCTGCTATGGGGATGTCCCCTTTCAAGGCGTCTCTGGGGTTTGATCCACCACTGTTCCCTGAGGAGGAGAATGAGGTAGCGGTCCCTTCAGTGCAGGTCCACGCCAGGCGTTGTCGGCGGATCTGGTCCATCACCCACAGAGCCCTCCTAAGGACTACGGAACGCAACATCCAGGTGGCCAACCACCACAGGAGGCCCTCCCCGGACTATAAGGTGGGTCAGAAAGTTTGGTTGTCCACTAGGAACATCAGTGTGCCGGCTGAGAAGCGCAAGCTGACCAAGCGCTCCATCGGCCCTTATGTTATTTCCCATGTTATCAACCCTGTGTCTGTGCGCCTTGCTCTCCCCTCTTCCATGCGCATCTGCCCTACCTTTCACATCTCCCAGGTCAAGCCGTACATCGCCAACCCTCTGTGCCTGCCCCCCGCGGCTCCTGCCCCCCCAAGGATGATCGATGGCCATCCAGCTTGGGGGGTGACTGCCATCTTGGATGTCCGCTGGTGGGGTCGGGGCCTTCAGTATTTGGTGGACTGGGAGGGGTTTGGTCCTGAGCATCGCTCCTGGATTCACCCAGCGTTGATCCTCGACAAGCAGCTGATCCGCGATTTTCATCGGGCACATCCACGTAGGATTGGGCAGGTGCCTGGAGGCACCTCTAGAGGGGGAAGTACTGTCATGGCCGCTAGGCCGTCATCATCATCCTCAGCTGCGCACACACCGGCAGGTGTTAATCAACGGGCTTTAAAAGCCAGAACCTCAGACTGCTCTGCACGGAGTCATCTGTCACCTTTGCCGAGCAATGCGTCGAGGATACAACCTCAAGCCAGAACCCAAGCCAAGTCATCGCGTCAAGCCATGTCAAGTAAGCAACCTCTACACTCATCCTTTCCTAGCCTTTTCCCCCTGTGCACAGGTGGACCTCCCTGGCGGTGGACTAACCTCCCTAGCAGACGGGACGCCATCTCCTCCACCTCGGAGTTCCTCCTCACCTCCTCAACGTCGAGCACCACGAGCACCACGCCGCACGGGCACTCGGAGCCAGCAGGATTCTCTCTGTGGCGCCTGCAAGTAAGCATCACAAGCTTCAGTTTCCTATTCTGGTGGACAGTAGTAATCTCCTGTGCTTGTGTGCCAGGGTTGCCAGGTCGCCGCAGGAAACGCTCAGCTCCAGTGACCAGACAGCCACACACTCATTCACTCACTCACTCACACAACACTCACTATCTTATCAATAAATAATTGTCAACTATCTACTTGTGTCAGTGTCTGTCTCCTGGGTCCCTAACCATGTCATATTTGACAGTTATTATGCATTTTAGGCCAAAACAAACTTGATCTAGGATTAAAAGCAATTAAAATAATGCAGTCACAAGGTTACATGGAAAATACTTGATTTACTAGATACATGTACTGTAGAAATATATATTCTCTGCATCAACAATGTACTAGACATGCATTCATGTAGTATTAAGATAAGATAAGATAAGATAAGATAAGCCTTTATTAGTCCCACAACGGGGAAATTCCAGGATTGCAACAGCACAGGGATAGCAACACTCAGAGCAACAATCAGAAGGCAAGAAAAAAAACAAGCAAGCAAGAGCAGCTAATAAACATATGTACGTATTACTATAAAATATATATATATACACACACACACAGACACACAGTGCAGAGCATTGTAGCTGGATGGAATAAATATATGAATATATGAACACACAGTGCAGAGCATTGTAGCTAGATGGAATAAATATGTAAATATATAAACACCCACAGTACGGAGCATTGCAGCTAGGTGGAATAAATATGCAAGTATATAAACACACACAGTGCGGAGCAATGTAGCTAGATGGAATAATATGTAGATATATAAATATATAAACACACCCAGTGCTGAGCATTGTAGCTAGATGGAATAAATATGCAAATATATAAACACACACAGTGCAGAGCATTGTTGCTAGATGGAATGAAACAGCATAACCGTCTACTTAGTTATCCTACATGGTATGATTATGTGCCCATACATATTCTCACCCTCCATAGCGACCGGTATGTTCCTAGTTGTATGCCGGAGGGGACCATTGTGTAAGTCTATTGCATCTTTTGCATTCAAAAAACTATTAGTTTGTTACGTCTTTTTGCTATCTCTGCGAGCAGCCCTGCTTAGGTTGTACAGTCTGACAGCCGTTGGTAGGAAGGACCTACGAAACCTCTCGGTTGTGCACCTGGGATGATGTAGTCTGCTGCTAAATGAGCTCCTCAGTGCATTCAGTATGTCCTGCATAGGGTGGAACTCGGACTCCAGCAGAGATGACAGTTTAGCCACCGTCCTTCTCTCTCCTATCTCCTCCATCGGATCAAGGCGCTGCCCCAGGACAGAGCTAGCTTTCTTAATCAGTTTGTTCAGTCTCTTCCTATCGGCTGCTGTAATGCCACTGCCCCAGCAGACCACTCCAAAAGTGATGGCTGATGCCACCACCGTGTCATAGAATGACTTCAGCAGCGCCCCTTGTACACCAAAAGACCTGAGTCTCCTCAGCAGGAACAGCCTGCGCTGTCCCTTCTTGTAGAGTGCATCAGTATTGTGTGACCAGTCTAGTTTATTGTTCAGATGAATACCCAGGTACTTATAGGATGTCACCATCTCGATGTCTGTTCCCTGTATATTTACTGGTACTGTGAGGGGCTGCCCATGCCTGCGGCAGTCCACCAGTATTGCACTGGGAGTTGCACTGACAATAAACCTCTGAAGTTTTTGCAGATGTCTCTTTTTTTATATGTGAAGGTTACCACCATGTGGCATAAATTAAATACTAAAAGATTGGAAAAGCTGTCTAAGAACAATCCAGCAGTTTGAGAAATCACTTTTGGTTTGGTGTAAGTCTGTCAACAGAATTATGAACCATAAAGCAGTTTGTGTTAAAATGTTAAATCCCATTAAACCTAATCCGGGGGCTTCCAATCATGTGTCATGGGGGGCCAAGACTCTGCAGGTTCTCTCTTCTACCCAGTCTCTTCAGCAGGTGTTCTCACTGATCAGCAGTCAGTGGAAGAAGTTCAATCTGCTGTTGAAGACACTGGTTGGAGGTAAAGCCTGCAGGGTCTTGGCCCTCCATGGCACATGATTAGACACCCCCGCCCAAACCCATTATGATGAAGAGCAGATGCTAATATGACTCAGAATTCCTCCATATACTGGTACTGTCACTAAAGTATGCAGGGTCTTCTGTGGTGGCACATCCAACAATACAGTCTTCAGTTAATAAAATAATTGTTTTGGTTACTTTTTTCTTAAAAATGAGCCATTATTTTCAAGGTCACCAATAAATCCTTTGTACAGTTGACACTTTTCCCACCGGTGTCTTAACAGACAAAATAGAAAATCATGATGCAAACACATAAGTCACTAAATTGTTTATTACAATCAGCAGCAAATTCCAGATTATTCAGAATGTGCAAAATTCAAACTGTAAAAAAAAAAACTGGAATGGGTCACACACACCAACCACGCTGCCTCACTGAGAAGCAACTGGATCGGCCCCTCGTACTGGTCCTGGTTCAGCAGATCTTCATCCTGCATCTCTGTAAATAGTGAGGCAAGGTCTAGTTGGGGTGGACAGTTTCCCTCTTGCCTAGACAAAAGACAAATGGGTGGTGGTTAATTAAAGCAAGTTTAAAACATATTTGGGAAATACACTCGTTGCTAAAAGCCAGTGGTGGAATGTGAATTAATGAATGAATCTTTATTTCGGATTGATTAAAAGTAAAGATTAAAAGAAACTAGAATAACATAACAAAGGGGAAAAAAATCTAACAAGGTCAAATTAAACAATAACTCCTCTGATTATACAGTTCATCATAGGTTATCTGAAATGGGTGATGGCTGAAGCTGCAGCTTATATTGCCCACCATATTCCATCCAAGAATTCAAAAGAAAAACAAAACAGGAAGGATTACAATTTGAATGTGACAATAAAGTACTTCGTTGTTGTATTTAACCACAATTTTCATGTAGCTGCACTTCAGTACATTTTACAAGGGCTGGGTTACATATAAAATCATCTGTTTTTACTGTGGCCTCAGCAATCAGAATGAATACATTCACTTGAATGGAATATAGTACTTTAACTGAAGGTGTGCATCACCGAGTATGGAGTCGCTCAGTCAAAATATGAAGTTTTTATCAATAAAAGTTTGTCTTGTCTGTAAAAGTGTCTCTTCTTCTTGCCCTGGCTTCAAGTGTGGGCAGTGTTTTGTACTAGCATTGCTAAAATATAAAACGAAGCACTACAATGGGTCTCAAATATTTGTAATGTGTCCTGTTACTGCATGAGTTTATTGATGATAGACTATAAACTACACATATAAAGTAAATTATATTGATGACTGAACATCTCACATTCGCCAAAACATACAGTTATGAACATAACTCACAAAGGATCACACAAGTGATCTGACAAAAAAATAAATACATTAACAAGCGGTTTATTTTACAGTTGATGTGCCATATTCACACAATCAAATAAATCTCAGTTCAGTCCCTTTTATATTAAGTGGAAATTGTGCTACTTTGGTTTTGACATTTTACCCATAAAAGCAAAGGATTTCAGTACATTCCACAGTGGCGAGGTCCGTTGTGGGCTGGCTGCTTTCCTCTTGCATTTCAGAAAGTGAAACCCATATTAGATTCATTACAGGGACAGTGATATATTGAAAGCGTTTATTTTAATATTGATGATTACGGCTATAGCCCATATTAACCAACACCTCAGCGGACAACATTTATATTTAAAAACTATTTTTTAAAGTTAATTTTATGTATTATTCTAATTTTTTGCCAAATTGAATTTGGGGTTTTCAGGGGCTGTAAGCTGTAATCATCCATCCATCCATCCATCTTCTACTGCTTTTCCGGAGGTCCGGGTCGTGGAGGCAGCAGTTCAAGCAGAGAAGCCCAGACTTCCCTCTCCCCAGTCACCTGCTCCAGCTCTTCAGAGGGGATACCAAGGCATTCCCAGACCAGCTGGGAGACATAGTCTCTCCACCGAGTCCTGGGTCTGCCCCGGGGTCTCCTCCCAGTGGGACGTGCCTGAAACACCTCAAGTGGGAAGCGTCCAGGAGGCATCCTAATCAGATGCCCATACCACTTCAACTGACTCCTTTCAATGTGGAGGAGCAGCGGTTCTACTCTGAGCCTCTCGCGGATGACTGAGCTCCTCACCCTATCTCTGAGGGTGAGTCCAGCAATCCTACGGAGAAAGCTCATTTCAGCCGAGTAAAGAGAGGTGCAGAGCTGTCAACTGATCACCACCTGGTGGTGAGTTGGATCCGATGGCAGGGGAGGAAGCCATTCAGACCTGGTAGACCCAAACGTATAGTGAGGGTGTGCTGGGAGCGTCTGGCTGAGGGCCCTGTCCGGGAGGTCTTCAACTCCCACCTCCGGAAGAACTTCAACCACATTCCGAGGGAGTCTGGAGACATGGAGTCTGAATGGGCCACGTTCTCCACCTCTGTTGTTGAAGTGGCGGCCCAGAGCTGCGGCCGCAAGGTGGTCGGTGCATCTCGTGGTGGCAACCCCCGAACCAAGTGGTGGACACCAGTGGTGAGGGGGGCCATTAAGCTGAAGAAGGAGTCCTATCAAGCTTGGTTGGCTTGTGGGACTCCCGAAGCAGCTGAGGTGTACCGGCAGGCCAAGCAGAGTGCAGCTCGGGTGGTTGCTGAAGCAAAAACCCGGGTATGGGAGGAGTTCGGTGAGGCCATGGAACAAGACTTTCGGTCGGCCTCAAAGAGATTCTGGCAAACTGTCCGGCGGCTCAGGAGGGGAAAGCAGCTCCCCGTCCACACTGTGTATGGTGCGGATGGGACACTGTTGACTTCGACTGGGGATATCGTCGGGCGGTGGAAGGAATACTTCGAGGATCTCCTCAACCCCACTGATACACCTTCTACAGAGGAAGCAGGGTTTGGGGACGAGGGGGATGACTCGCCTATCACAGGGGCTGAGGTCGCCAAGGTGGTTAAAAATCTCCTTGGTGGCCGGGCCCCGGGGGTGGACGAGATTTGCCCCGAGTACCTCAAGGCCCTGGATGTTGTTGAGTTGTCATGGTTGACACGCCTCTGCAACATTGCGTGGAAGTCGGGGGCAGTGCCTTTGGCATGGCAAATCGGGGTGGTGGTTCCTCTCTTCAAAAAAGGGTACTGGAGGGTGTGCTCCAACTTTAGAGGGATCACACTCCTCAGCCTCCCTGGGAAGGTCTATGTCAAGGTACTGGAGAGGAGAGTCCGGCCGTTGGTCGAACCTTGGATTCAGGAGGAGCAATGTGGTTTTCGTCCTGGCCGTGGCACATGGGACCAGCTCTTTACCCTCTCGAGAGATCCCCCTCATGGATCGTCACCTTATCGTGGTAGGGGGGGTTGCGTGCCCCAGTGATCCCAGGAGCTATGTTGTCCAGGGCAATTTGCCTCTGATAGGGTCTCACAAGACAAACTGGTCCTGGGTGAAGGGCCAGACTAAGAACGATCCAACAGACTCTCATGATAAATTGTACATCAAGGATTCAGTGTACCCCGCCCAGTATGGGGTTACCGGGGCCCCACCCTGGATCCAGGCCTGGGGGAGGGGCTCGAAGGCTAGCGTCTGGTGGCCGGGTTTCCACCCATGGGACCCAGCCGGGCTCAGCCCGAAGGAGTTACATGGGTCCGCCCTCCAGTGGGCTCACCACCTGCAGGAGGGATCATGGGGGTCCGGTGCTATGTGGATTAGGTGGCGGTCAAAGGCGGAGACCTTGGCGGACTGATCCCAAGCTTTCTCAACTGGCTTTTGGTATGTGGAAAGCCGTAATCATCAAAATTAAAATAAACGCTTGAAATATATCACTGTCTGTGTAATAAATCTATATAATGTACGGATTTCTCTTTCTGAAATGAGTGACAAAAATATTGAAGTTTTTCATGACATGAAAAACGTGATATAGATCTGAATGGTGATGTGCTCATTTTTGGAGATACAGTTCTGTTTTTACACAAAATTATTTGAAAAAAGATTATTATTCCACCATAAATTATTTGCATCTTCACTAAGAATTATTGATTACAATGTTATGTATATATCTAATATGTACAGTGTATTTTGGGTTCTTGTTTACCACTACATTATAAAAAGGTTGAAAGTACTTTAGTTTTGCAGAGGTGAGGTGAAACATTACTTTGTGAATCTGTCACACAGAATAAACAATAGATTTCATCTTCTACAGTAACTGATAGGGCACAAATGAGTTCAGGCATCCAATATTTCACAACATTTATTTATATATTTTAAAACAATAAAAACAAAACATATTTACAACATAAAATTAACTGGAACTGACAAAAAAAAAATGCTGGAGCTTGATAACAGCCGTTTTTTTTTTGTTTGTTTGTTTTTTGTTTTTAAGCATGCACAGCTAAGACGGATGCACTTAAACAGACCATAAAAGTGTGATTCAATATTTACAAAAACCACAGAACAACTAACGCCAGTCAAAGTCCTTACAGTCTGATCTAAAGTGTTGTCATAATTACGTTGTCAAAACTGGAGAGCTATTAGGTTTGATCACTGCTGTGCTAGATTAGCATTACTGTCAGTACCACATATAGTTATTTAAAAAAGGTTTATCAGAGATGTGCATCAGAGACGATTATGCTAAATAAATGATTCTATACCACAAGATTGCTCGCTTGACACGCTATCTGGCTCACAATAACCAAAGGTCTGAGATGTTAGCAGTCAGCATTATATTGACGTTAGACTCCAGGAAGTGCTGTTTATCTCTACCTGGCAACTGGTACAAGATTATAGTGAGTCAACAGTGCGTGCGACACCTACTGGCCAGGAGGTCAGAATCCTTTATATTGCACCTTGAAATTTGCAATTTTTTTTCTCATAAATTTATGGCTTTTTTCTTGTAAATTTGTAGCGTTTTCCCCATAAGTGCACATTTGTACATTCTTTCTCATAAATTTGTGACTGACAACAATAATACTTAGTGTCCCCTCAATATTTACTCTGGAAAAAATGTTCTGTTTATTGTCCCTCCCAACATAAAAATGAAATATCCTCCCATGCAGCATGCTTTCACTGCTCCGGACCTCTGGTCCACTTGAAAAAACAAATGTGGACCCCTGTGTTTTGTATGAGGAAAGGAGTCAGAGTCTCTTCATGCAGGGAACCAACCAACAACAACCAACCCTTTATTGTAGAGAACAAATCTATATATACAAGTGGCCGTGTCCGCCTGACGTCACACTGTGGGTGGGTATGGCAACACACACACACTCCACACAACATTCCTCTCCCCCTTACAGAAGTGTAAGACCACACACACAATCGAGACCCTCCCCAATTCAGGACCCGAATCACGCACTAAGGAACAGGGAATAATGAACTGTAATAAAATATCCTATTGCATTTGCACAAAACAACTAAAATAGGACCTTATTTCTCAAAATAAGTAAAATAATCCCATCACATACATACTCACTGTTGTGTATCGAATTAAACAGGAGTCGAGGTGACATTTTATAGGTTTTATTATAATACGAACTACTAACACAGGAGTCCCTACCGCGAATACAGGTGCCACAGCAAAGAGACAATATGCCTCCCCCAGCTGGCTTATATACCTCAGGTGATGCCACCCCCAGAGGCGGGGCGTCACCCCTCCCTAGCCTAGGGCACCACCATAATAATATAATATTTATATAACAATATAATATATAAAATATACAATCTCACATTCCCCCCCTTTTGAAAAATGCAAGCACACAAATTTACCCAACCTTATAATTTACACCCGATTCACACTCCAATACAAAGGGATATAGGGCTACACACACACACACCACACTGTCCCAGCGGAGCTCACCGCGATGTAAACAAAACAGTCACTGAAAGGAAAAGGGCCACACACCAAAATAAATTAATCCCGAGGAAAATAGTCATGTATACACAAATAAACAATAATTACAGACATGAACAATGGTGGTACCCGACCCCATTAACTCGCAGGATATACACAAGAAAACACAGAGATTCCTGACAAAAATTACACAAGTTACACAATATAGGGCAATTATCACACTTACACTGCACATGAACTTTCACACCCAGGTGTTACTGCACCCGCAACACACACAACATTCAGTCACCAGGCATTCACAACGTACAATGGTTGTCATGTGCATATAAAACGTACTGTAACGTCGGGGCCATTTTAAGGGAGCCAGGGATTTCCCAGCATGCTTTGCCAGTTTGAAACGTTACTGTGTGTGTGTTAAATGTGTTACTTCTGAGTTATACTGCTGTGTCATTATAACTGCATTATAATGGCCCAGCAGTGTTTAGCAGGATTAGGGCAAGATGTATCATGTGTGTGTAACCGTGATGTAAACAGAGGTCTGCTCCTGTCTGTGCTGAGAAGCAGGTTGGGGGTCGGGGTGTGTGTAAAATAAATCTGGTTGATCACAGCCATCTGCTCCATTGTCTTTTTGTGTGAACTCCTGCAAACGTCACACTGGTGTCAGAAGTGGGATATGGAGCGAGATGAGGATCCAGGTGGAGGTACAGCGGCCGGAGCGATTCATCGCTCAGCCGGGAACGGAGTGTAGAGCTGAGACGCCGGCCCCTGGAGAGCTTCGCCGCGATGGACGGAGCAGAGCAAACCAGCCCCGCTTCCCGCCCTTTTCAGGGCAGGACGGGCTGGCGATTCCAGAGCGACTAGGAGCGGCAATCGACCGGGAGATGACAGTCTCATCCATTCAGCAGCGGGCCAAGATTCCCCGCTACAACGGCGAGAACCTGTTGGATGACCACCTGGCCCAGGTCAAGCTGGCTGCCGCGCTGATCATCAGAGGAAACCACCGTGCTGAGAGCGAGTGGAGGAGGAGCTACGGCAGATCACAGCAGCGCGTGCACGAAGGAGACAGCCGTGGCGATGCGAGGAACGACGGCTTCCGCTGCACAGAGCCAGGGTACATGGCATGGTACTGCCCCGCACACAGCGCACGACAAACTGGCCCCTCGCCGACGCTAAATTAGAGCGAGGTGGCATGGACGGGAAAAAAAGCCGCCTCCTGCAGATGCTTCCCCCGGCAGATGACGTCACAGAGGCGCAGGAGCGACGCAGCGGAGCGAGCAGGACGAAGATGCGGCCACTTTCCAGGCGCGGCAAAGGCTGGACGCATGGATGCGGGCCAGCGGCCGCCTGGGAGAACTGGCAGCGGTGGGAGTCGGCCGGAGCGGGCCTGGGACTCCCGCTGCCAGGGAAGGGACTGTGCGTGTTCCTACAGAGGCTGTCAGATGTGTCCATCCGCCCGCTGATGACCAAACCGGAACCCTACCCCAACCAGATGCTCTGACCGAGACTCAGATGGCCCGTGCATGCCGCCCTGGCACCGGGCTGACTCGCGTTGGATTTCTGAAAGTGGACTTTGAATTTTCTGGGGACAGAAACCAGTCCAGGGGGGGGCAGTGTAACGTCGGGGCCATTTTAAGGGAGCCAGGGATTTCCCAGCATGCTTTGCCAGTTTGAAACGTTACTGTGTGTGTGTTAAATGTGTTACTTCTGAGTTATACTGCTGTGTCATTATAACTGCATTATAATGGCCCAGCAGTGTTTAGCAGGATTAGGGCAAGATGTATCATGTGTGTGTAACCGTGATGTAAACAGAGGTCTGTGAGAATGACCTCCGCTCCTGTCTGTGCTGAGAAGCAGGTTGGGGGTCGGGGTGTGTGTAAAATAAATCTGGTTGATCACAGCCATCTGCTCCATTGTCTTTTTGTGTGAACTCCTGCAAACGTCACAGTACTATCAAACAGTCACACAATTCACATTACCATACTGACAAAGCTGTGTCTTTTGCTTTTTTTTTTTTTTTTTACATCTGAACAAATCTCAAACCCGATAACATTAACCTTAGCAGACACACTTTTAAATGCACTAAACCAGACACACCATAAACCCCCACTCAAAACCTAACCTGGGTCTCCCCAAGTCCCCCCTCTGGAGTGTCCAACCCGTGGCCCACTCCCAGAGCGTCTCCGTTTTCTTGTGATCAGAGATGGGCTGCATTGATGTTCCTTTCTGCCCAAACGCCGCAGCTCGTTCAGATGCCGTCTTGACCCATCAGTCAAATTTAGGTACCCGTCGCCGTCAGACTGGACCACCCATAGATTAGTTCTCTTGAACTGCACACCCGACCAAGCCGAGGCTCGACCCTAGGGCGGACGTCATCACCCTCGCCCAGGGGAGCGCTCACTGGCTTTCTCCATCTTCTGTGTCGCGATCTGGCACCTTTATGGCTCCTCAGCAGTCCACCAAGTTTACTTGAGCCTAGTCCCTTGTTTTCATTTTCGGCACGGCTAGGGTTCATGCCTTCTAATGCTACCCCAGTTGCTTGTTGTTGTTGCATTGGAGCAGCACCGGCAACGTCTGGCTCAACAGTGGTACTCGGTCGGCCACCGGAGCCCCGCTGCTCTCACTCTCTGGACCTTTCCACCTTCACGGGGGCTAAACCATGCCATTGGGGTATCCCATCTCGGGGCCACAAACACTGGCACGGAGCTCCTGTCTCGTTGGCCTACTCTGGTGCTGGCGACATCCCTCTTCACCTGGAATGGGCCATCCAAAGTCCCACATTTCATCGCTACTTCCTACATAAAATGGCCGGTCCCACAGGCCACCACCTGACCACTCCTCCACTTCTCCACAGGTGATGAAGAACCCAAGCCAGTAAAACAAGTCACAGCCCATTAGATTATTTCCATCTTGAGACACTATGAACTTGGCTGCGCACATAGAGGCCTCCTTGTACCTCACCGACAGCCACACCGAGCTCACGATGTCAAGGGGGTTACTGCCATATCCATAACAGGCTATGCTTGTTCTACTCACTGTGTAGTGGGGAAAACACTGTCTCACCGTTTCCAAGTTCAGAATGGAGACTGCTGCCCCTGCGTCCACAAACAGCAGTATCGGTGTCCCGTCCAGCAGAATATTGCAGACAATACGACCGTCCGTGTTGGGTGAGATAGTGTGGACCACCGTAGGCACTATCTTATTCACACTGTCCTTTGCAGGTCTCCATTCCTCCTTGTTGAAATTGTGGCAAACTCTGGCAAAGTGATGGAGCAAACCACACCATTGACAATGCTTGCCCCTCGCTGTGCACTCCCCCGCTCGATAGCAGTGCCTACTGGATCTGCAGCCATAGCATCTCGGCATCCCCGGGGCAGACCGTATTTTAACGATGGCCTTGTACTCATCGTTGCTTCCATTGTCCGAATCCAAGACCAGGGCCTTCCACCGTGTGTCGTTCCTGGGCAGGGCATCGTTATCACCAAGGTTTCTTGTTAGCCCTTCCGCTGCCTCGTGTTGCTGTGCTGGCTCCAAGGCCGCTAGCAGTGATAGCTCTCCAGCATGAGTTAGCAGCCGAACTCTCGCCGAAGAGTAGGCCACGTGTTCGGCCAACTGGTCACAAACCATCTCCTCCTCCAAAGCCCCAAACCTGCACTCACCCGCTAGCTGTTGAAGGTCTGCCACGAACTGCTGGACCGACTCTCCGGGTCGCTGGCGCCGCTGTCTGAACTGAATGCGCCATATTATGATGTTCTCAGTGGCGCAAAAGTAGCCAGCCATGAGCCCCACAACATTGTCGAAAGAGTCACCTCCTCCAAGCATGCTCAGGATTCTCTGGCCCTTCATACCTAGATTTTGGACCAGAATAGCCCTCGCTCTTAATTTAAGATAAGATAAGATAAGATAGGATAAGCCTTTATTAGTCCCACAATGGGGAAATTCCAGGATTGCAACAGCATGGGGATAGCAACACTCAGAGCAATAATCTAGAAGATAAGAAAATGAGAGCAGTGAATATCCATCACTACATCATCATTATCAATTGGTCTAATGCCAACAGATAGTTCTGGAAGGCCGCATGCCATCTGGCACAAGGGACCAACGGTTCACCCGAAGCCTCCAAAAAAGGACGAAGCGTGGTAGCAGCCCTCTCCATCTCCATATATCCCCGTTGCCAAATGTTGTGTCTTGAATTAAAGAGGAGTCGAGGTGACATTTTATAGGTTTTATTATAATACGAACTACTAACACAGGAGTCCCTACCGCGAGTACAGGAGCTACAGCAAAGAGACAATATGTCTCTTGCAGCTGGCTTATATACCTCAGGTGACACCACCACCCAGAGGCGGGACGTCACCCCTCCCTAGCCTAGGGCACTGCCATAATAATATAATATATATAATATACAATCTCACACACATGCACATCAGCAGAGTATATATACATATTTACATCAAGAATATTTAAGTCACACCTATGTCCACCAGCAGCCAAAGGTAACACCGGCCCGGGGGACCAGGGCAGCCCCAAATCATGCACGCCCCTGGCCATCGAAGATAAGACTGGCTCGGAGGCCCAGGGCAGCCCCACAGCATGTGTGCCCCTGGCTACTGTCTGCCTTCGGGGTCAAAAACGATCTCCCCTGCAACATTGTCTCCTCTCACCACTGACTGCCTCACTCCTTGGGATCCGCAGTGCTGCTGTCCAGCACACCGTCTCTCCGTGCTTTTTAGTCCGTTCCCGTTCGCTTTCAACACTGCTGTCATGGCCCCAAACACTCCGCCCCCCTTTGGCCGAACTCAAGGAAGACCCGAAGCCTGCTCATTGCTGCTTCTCGCTGCCTCGGGCGCCTCGCCGTACCACCCAGCACCCTCATCCAGGGTGCGTTGAGCTCTGGCAGTGAGACTCGGCCCAACCTCTATGGTGCTCGGCGCCTCCTCTCTGTCATCTGAGGTGCTCCGCTGCGCTGCCTCTGTGCACAACTGCCGATGCTCACTCCCGGGGTTCACAGCATCACTTTCACTGGCATCATCTGCCAACCCAGGCGCTTTGTCACTGCACCCAACACTATCCATGCCTGGCTGTTGCTGCTCTCTCCTGGGGCTCTCAGCTTCGCTCTCGTCGGCGTCACTCACCGACCCAGGTGTCTTGTTGCTGCTCTCAGCATCCTCATCTCAGGCGCTCCACTGCGTCGACTCCATGCCTGGCTGTGGCTGCTCTCTTCCGGGGTCTTCAGCCTGCACGTTCCTGCTCTCCCGCTGCCCAGCCTCCAGCTGCAGGGATGACTCCTGTTGCTGCTCTCCCTCTCCGCTGTTGTTGCACACAGCACCGTCAAACTCACCAGCGGTACAGTCCTGTACCATGCTGCGCTCCTTGGCTGGCCCGCTGTCTGCAGTGACTGGGAACTCTACCACTCGCGGCTCCAGTCCCACCTTGATGCCTATCTGGTAGCTTGGAACTCGCTTTTTGTGCGCAGTTTGCTTTGTGGCTAACTTGCTCATAGACAATGAGTGGGCCATTAGCTTCTCTGAGCTAACTAGCCTAGCTCCCTTTGGCGCCAACACTTCCGCCACCCACAGCTTCATGGTCCTCGTCTGCTCGGCGAAGTACTCGGCCAGCTGCTTGACAGCATCCTCATAACACTCTGTTTCACCCATCATACCAAGAATTCTTCGGCCTTCCGCGCTGAGATTGTGGACCAGAAGTGCTTGTCTTCGTCTCCCGTCGAGTCTCCTTAGGCCCAGCGCCCTGATGTAATCCTCAAACATGGCCCACCACTTCGGCCACAGGATCACTGGCTCTCCTGTGTACTCCAGAAACGGTAGCAGGGATGATACGCTCCCATAATTTTTCTTCTTCTCGCCAAAACGTTATGTATGAGGAAAAGAGTCAGAGTCTCTTCATGCAGGGAAACAACCAACAACAACCAACCCTTTATTATAGAGAACAGAACTATATATATAAGTGGCCGTGCCCGCCTGACGTCACACTGTGGGCGGGTACGGCAACACACATACACTCCACACAACACTCTGTCCTATAAAAACAAAAGATTTACGTCCTATTCTTGTACGCAGAACTACTTTTTGTCCAAGCATTGTTGCCGTATGTAGCGTGACTGGAGCCGCGAGTGCAGGACCGGAGTGGCCCATATTGGGGATGGGCGATACTAGCATTTTTCCTTTCAATATGACACCATTAATTTATGGGACTTTTTCCTCAACACCGATACCGATACTTTTTGCCCAAAATCATATGATTGGAGTTTCATTAATAACTTTATTGCAAGGGCAATATGAAATATGAATAAAACTCATGAACATAAACACTTGAAAGAAAGGCTTATAAGATCATAATAAAATAGAACAATGACCAGAGTAAATAAAAATAAAATGTTTTTTTTTAACTGTAATAAAAAATAATTAAGACTTAATGAATGCAAAATTAATTAAATTTCTTAATTTGGTGAAGATTCTTAACTGGATTCAAGTATTTTTACTTCTGTAATGTTTCACCATTCATCCAAATTTTATGGTAATACCAAGAAGCATATATGTGTAATTTTTTTCACAATGCAACTTTTTTAATTTTATTATTTGTTTTATTTTTACACTATTATTTTACAAACTTAAATAGTGCTTATTTTGTTTATTCTTTAAATTTTGTGCTGCTTGGTATCACCATAGAATTTGGATGAATGGTGTAACATTTCAGAAGTAATACTTCTTCTGCCGCCCCCGACACTGCTGAGCTCACTCTGCAGTGTTTGGCTGCGCAGTGAGTCTTCGGCTCTGACATCTGATATGCTGCCATAATCCGTGACACGGTCAACCATCTCTGAGACATGCTTGGGCTGGTTTTTCACCGGTTTTCACACATAAATTTATTGCCTAAAACATAAAACTCTCATAAGTGAAAACAAATTGCATATTTTGTATTAACATAGTGATATCACAATATTTAAAAAAGTATCAACTTCAAAGTACTGAGCAGCTGGCACTGAAGTATTGATACTTTAGTATCGATACGCCCATCCCATGTCCATATCCCAGTGGGCCGCTTCACTGATGGGCCGGTGTTCTAGTTGGAAGAAAAATTAATTAATATCAATATAATCTGCAGCAGGCATGTTGTTAGCACTATCCCGATGTTTAACAGCACTAAATCTTCCTGACTGAACTACACACCAGACCATCCCTCAGAATTTGGTGCCAGTAATGATTGGTCCGACTGAAAGACAGACTGAAAGCATTCAACAGGGTGTGGGACTCCAGAAGGTGTGTTCACATTTTGGTGGTTAACAAATGGCAGAAATTGATAGAAGAGGTGATTTTCCCAAAGAAAAATGAGTCAAATGGCACAGGTGAGGGGAGAGGAGGCTGCAGAGGAGTGTGTTCTTGCTACAGCAAGGGCTGCACGGTGGCGCAGTGGTTAGCACTGCGGCAGCACAGTTTACCCTTGGCCGGGGGATTGTGGGGATCGTGGGATCGTGGGTTCGATCCCAGCCCCCGACCAACAGTGATCTGTGTGGAGTTTGCATGTTCTCCCCGTGTTGCGTGGGTTTACTCCGGGATTTCTCCGGTTTCCTCCCACATGCCAAAAACATGCATGTTAGGTTAATTGGCTGTTCTAAATTGTCCCTAGATATTTGTTTCCTATAGGCCCTTAGAATAGAGGGTTAGTATTAATGAAAGCGCTTTGAGTGGTCTTTGTGACTAGAAAAGCGCTATATAAGTGCAGGTTAGTTAGTTAGTTAGTTACAGCAGAGAGGCCGTGAGATTTTCAGCTCCTCAGGTTAGTGAAGTGACTCTCAGAATAAATTCTATAATATTTAGCTGCCATCAAATAGTTCACACTTCTCTGACTCCAACGTATTTTTTTCTCATCAACTGAAAAACTAATTAATTCCTCATTACAAAGATTTTTAAAGTTCTCAATTTCCAAGAAAAAATTAGCTACATGAGCCTACAGTATACTGTATGTTAATATGAAAATTTATAAGCAAAAGCTGCAATTTTTATGCTTAAATGGGAAAATACGGTGGCGCAGTGGTTTAGCACTGTGGCAGCACAGTTTACCCTCGGCAGTGGGATCGCGGGATTGTGAGATCGTGGGTTCGATCCCAGCCCCCGACCAACAGTGAGCTGTGTGGAGTTTGCATGTTCTCCCCGTGTTGCGTGGGTTTACTCCGGGATTTCTCCGGTTTCCTCCCGCATACCAAAACATGTAGGTTTAGGGCGCTCGTGCACGCAGCGACCGGCAGCCGGTGGCTTGTCACCAGACTGCAAACCAAATCTACCTACGCGTACAAATAAGTAACAAAAAAAAAAAAAAAAAGTTCTAAAATTAAAAGAATATGATTTTTTACGTAAAGAAAATCACGTGTATAGAAAAAGCTGCATATAATAGTCTAAACATTCCTAGTAGTTACGGCCTTTTACCTATTATCTTGATTTTAAGATCAAATACTGCTCCATGCAGATTTTTGTGGACGGTTTGGTGAAAAAGCCTCTTTGCACAGTAGATGCTGCTGAATGAAGAAAAAAAAAAACTTGCTTGTTCTCAGGTGATTTGTTATTTTTTTAACAAGTAGGATGGAAGTGGTGGTGGTCTCACAAATTTAGTGTAAGGTAAAGCCTATAAATGTAAATTAAGTATAAATTTGCAAGCATAAAGTTGTAAAATATGACAAAGGAGGCCAATTTACAAGTAAAATAGAAAAATTGTGAGAAATAAGTTCCAATTTTGTATGAAAAACAATGAATGCAGTGTAGAAATGGCATATTTCTACAAAAATAATTATAAATTCACAAGAATGAAGTAAAAAATTTTAAGAACAAAAGCTGCAGATTAGTATAAATGTTTTAGTTTTTCCCATATTCCGTGCAATTAGTGAGGATTTTGTTGTAAACATTCTTGGACATTTTTAACTTTTTTCTGGTAAATTTGTGACACAGACATGCGTATATTGGAACAGGACAAAAAAATCTATATTACACAATGATATGATATCATTACTGACACTGAACTCACATGACACTGTACACAGTCATGTGAAAAAATTTGGACACCCCTTTAAATATTCAGGTGTGGGGATCCACTTCAGTATATTTACTCTCAGACGTAAAAGGCTAAAAGGAATTGTCATGGGGGGTTTGTGTGTGGATGTGGGGGTGGTGTGTTGGTGTGAACAGTGACAAAGAGAATGGGAATTACAAAGGCTTTGATGTTAAGGCATCACACAGAGAAGGCTGACCAAGTGGTATGATTTAAGAGCAGAGGTGCCTGAGAGCTGTTACTCTTTTGTGGCTTGTGTTTCTAGAGAAATTGGAGAGAGAGCTGAATAAGGTCTGATATGATCTGGACCTCTCTGCATGATTATTTCTCTCTGCCGTTTTGGAGAGGACGCACGCCGATGCGTGCCACCGTGCCAATTCAAGTGTTCGGGAAACACCAGGACCGGCAGTTAGTAGCAGCTGCGACCGCCGGTGAAGCAAGCAAGCTGCTCTATGTGACAGACTCACGCTCAGGGAGACGGTTCCTCATGGACTCCGGCTCCCAACAGAGCCTTATCCTGCCATCCTACGCCGACCGGCTGGCGGGAACTAGCGGCCCCGAGCTGATGGCTGCAAACGGCTCAGACATTAAGACTTTTGGAGAGAGGACATTGACTGTATCCTTGCACGGCCGTACATACCAATGGACATTCGTCATAGTGGCATGCAGCTTCCCCATCTTAGGCGCTGATTTTTTTGCGTGCACACGGACTACTAGTTGATGCTGCTAACAGACGCCTGATTAACGCTATGTCTTTTGATTCTCTCCCCTGTACAGCTCGAGCAGCCGGGCCAACAACACTAGCCAACGTCACAGTTCCAGGGGGTAAGTTCCACACACTACTCAACCAGTTCCCAGCACTCACGGTCCCAACGTTTTCAGCGACCATCACTAAACACGTGGTGGAGCACTTCATTACCACCACAGGGCTGCCCGTTTTTGCAAGACCTCGGCACCTGGACGCAGCTAAACTGGTCATAGTGTGCGAGGAGTTTGCCAACTTGGAAAGGTTGGGCATCATCAGGCGCTCAAACAGCCCATGGGCATCCCCGCTACATATGGTTCCTAAGGCCGAGGGATCGTGGCGACTTAAACAACGCCACAGCACACGACCGCTACCCCATCCCTCATATTCAGGATTTTTCCGTTCACCTCACCGGGGCACGCATTTTTTTCCAAGACAGACCTGGTCCGTGGTTACCACCAGGTCCCGGTACGCGCTGAGGACATACCTAAAACGGCAGTAATAACCCCGTTTGGCCTGTTTGAGTTTTTACGCATGCATTTTGGGTTAAAAGGCACGGCGCAGACATTCCAACTCATGATGGATGCGGTGTTGCGCGATCTACTGTTTGTGTTCGTCTACCTGGATGACATCCTCGCGGCCATCGCGTCCGAGGACGAACACGTAACCCTCCTCAGGACAGTTTTCCAGAGGTTGGAGGAGCACGGATTAATAATCGAATTGCCATTTCGTGGTGACGGGGATTGATTTTTTGGGCCACCACATCTCACCGGAGGGCGCAACACCCTTGCCGACCAAGGTGCGCGCCGTGGCAAATTTTCCCCGGCCTCAGACGGTCAGGGCGCTGCAGGAGTTTTTGGGGATGGTTAACTTCTACAATCGTTTCCTCCCCCGCGCATCCCAGCTCATGCAGCCGTTGTACGCCATGCTTAAGAAACGGAAACCGGCGGATAGAGTCGACTGGGCTCCTGAGCGGGAGCAGGCATTTTCTGAGGTTAAAACAGCCCTGGCGAACGCCGCACTGCTAGCGCACCTGGACCTGGCGGCTCGGATAGCACTCACTACAGACACCTCGGACGTGGCCATAGGGGCCGTCGTGGAGCAGCACGTCACCGGTTCTTGGCAGCCACTCGCCTTTTTTCGCAGGTCTTTGCGCGACAGTTTTCTTTCCTACTTTTCCTACTTTCTTTCCTACAGTTGAAAGTGCTATGAAATGACTGTTGTTGTGAAATGGCGCTATATAAATAAAGTTGAATTAAACTGAATTGAATTGACAGTGAGCGTAAATACAGCACATTCGACAGAGAGTTACTGGCTCTCCACCTGGCCATACACCACTTCCAGTTCTGGCTGGAAGGGCGCACCTTCACTGCGTTCGTAGACCACAAGCCACTAACGTATGCGATGGCCAAGGTTTCGGAACCATGGTCGGGCCGGCAGCAGAGACAGCTGGCCATGATCTCGGAGTTTACAACCAACATTCAGCATGTGGCTGGTAAACTCAACGTGGTGGCAGACTGCCTCTCGTGCACATTAGTGGCCCCAGTCTACGTGGGGATAGATTACTCGGCTATGGCCACTGCGCAGATCGGCGATGTGGACGTTTGCGCGCTCCAGGCTGGACCAACAGGGTTAAGGCTGGAGAGCAGAGTACTGCAAGACGGGGAGCCCCCCCCCCCTAATCTGTGACGTCCCCACAGGCTGCCCACGCCCCGTGGTCCCACGCGCTTGGCACCGCTGCACTTTTGAGTCGGTTCACTCCCTGGCACACCCAGGAGTGTGCGCGTCAGTCAAAATGGTGGGACCGAAGTTCATCTGGCCGAGCCTGCGCAAACAGGTGAAAGAGTGGGCTGCAGCCTGCATAGTGTGCCAGCGAGCTAAAGTGCACAGGCACACAAAGGCCCCCTTGGAGCCGTTCCATATCCCGGCTAAGCGGTTCGACCATGTTCACGTGGACCTCGTGGGCCCCCTCTGGCCATCACAAGGGTTCACGCACATCCTGACAGTAGTGGACCGCACCATGCGCTGGCCCGAAGTAGTCCCGCTAGCTTCCACCGCGTCCGCAGAAGTTGCACGCGCTTTTTTGACAACATGGGTGGCACGTTTCGGCGTCCCTTCGGATATCATGTCCGATCGGGGCCCGCAATTTGTTTCTGACCTCTGGTCCACCATGGCCCGGAGCCTGAGCGTCTCACTTCATCGCACGACCGCGTACAACCCACAGGCCAATGGGTTATGCAAGCATTTCCATAGATCGCTTAAAGCAGCGCTCAGGGCTTCGCTTATGGCAGAGATGCCAATCACTCCGATTTTGGCGGAGTTACTCCGATTTCCAGACAAAAAATCCACCCTCCGCTTTATCTGTGAAAAACTCCGCTTTCATTTTGTCAAAAATAAATAAATTTTGACAGTGGATAAAATAAGCCGACATCAATGTGCTAAGAGCATTTTGAATGTCCGCGTATGATAGGGCCTTGAGGGTATAAACTGCGCATCAGTGTGCCGAGGTTTATCGATGTTTTACGAATGCATGAGAGGACTCCTATGTAAACGAAGCAAAATGGCGGTGGAGGCTACCACGCCGCCAAAGAAGAAACAAAGAGTAAATGCACACAACCAAAGGTTCAAAGAGGAATATCGGAAGACATATCCGTGTTTTACTGCATCGAAAATCGGTGAAACTTATGCTTTTTGTCAATTGTGTAGAACGGACTTTCTAGTTTCTCATGGAGGCATCGGAGATCTTCATCGTTATGTTGGTCGGAAAAAACACGTGGACTTAGCTAAGTTAATAGACAATTCCAATCAAAAGAAGATCTCATCAATGTTCGTAACGCCAAAGGACGAAGAAGCGGTGATAAGTTCAGAAGTTATATTCACCAAATTTCTCATTGAGAACAATGTGCTTTTATCGCTTTCCGATTCGGCGGGAAGAATGTTCAGACGAATGTTTCCTGATTTGGACATCGCAAAGAAATATGCATGTGCTCGAACTAGATCAACAGCAATTGTGAAATGTCTTGCTGACAGTGACGAGAAAGAAATCATAGATCGGATCAAGTCTGCCCCATTAAGCATTGCTACAGATGAATCCAACGACTATGCTGATACCAAACTGTATCCTATCGTTGTCAAATATTTTGATGAAAAACTTGAGAAAATTGTGACAACAATGCTAACACTGACAGAGTGTGCTGAAAGGAGCACCGGAGAAAATATTTTCAATTCAATTCAATTCAATTCAATTCAACTTTATTTATATAGCGCCATTTCACAACAACAGTCAACTTATAGCACTTTCAACTGTAGGGGGAACCCCCACAGTTGCAGAAAGACCCCAACAATCAGGTGATCCCCTGTGAGCAAGCACTTGGTGACGGTGGAGAGGAAAAACTCCCTTTTAACAGGAAGAAACCTCCAGCAGAACCAGGCTCAGGGAGGGGCAGTTATCTGCTGCGACTGGCTGGGGGGTGAGGGGACAGAGAAGATGAAAAGAACAGACATGTAGAGAGCAAACAGCATGATGGGGACTCAATCTATGGGAGAGAACAAACAGATGTTAATGACCAGCAAAAAAAAAAAAAAAAAACATTCATTGAGAGTGAAGAAAGGAGTGAGGCCCAGTGCATTATTGGAATTCCCCCGGCTGACTAAACCTATTAGCAGCATAACTAAGGGAGGGTTCAGAAACACATGATCCCTCCCTAATTGTAGGCTATATCAAAAAGGTAGGTTTTAGCCCTATTCTTAAAAACAGAGATTGAGTCTGACTCCCGAATCCAGATTGGCAGCTGGTTCCACAGGAGAGGAGCTTGATAACTGAAGGCTCTGCCTCCCATTGTACTTTTGGAGATTCTAGGTATTACAAATAATCCTGCATTTTGGGAGTGTAGTGCTCTGTTAGGATAATACGGTAGTATCAGATCTTTTAAATAAAAAGGAGCCTGATTGTTTAGAGCTCTGTAAGTAAGAAGAAGGATTTTAAACTTAATTCTAAACTCTATGGGAAGCCAATGAAGGGAGGCCAGAACCGGAGAGATATGATCTCTCTTTCTAGTACCTGTTAAAACTCTTGCTGCAGCATTTTGGATCAGCTGAAGACTTTTTAAAGATGTTTTAGGACAGCCTGATAATAAAGAATTACAATAATCTAATCTTGAGCTAACAAAAGCATGGATCAGTTTCTCAGCATCACTCTGAGACAAGATGGTCCTAATCTTGGCAATATTACGCAAATGATAGAAGGCAGTCTTAGAAACAAATTTAATATGTGAATTGAAGGACAGATCTTGATCAAAAATAATTCCAAGGTTCCTCACAGAGCTATTAAGAGAAAGAGTACCCGTATCCAAACTGAAAGTTTGATTTGGAAAGGTATTTCTAAGGTATTTTGGACCAACAAGAATGACTTCAGTCTTATCTGAATTTAATAGCAGGAAATTACAAGTCATCCAAGCTTTGATTTCCTTAAGACAGGCTTCCAACTTGGCTAATTGATTACTGTCATTTGGCTTCATTGACAGGTATAATTGTGTATCATCTGCATAACAATGAAAATGTATAAAGTGCTTACAGGTGAGAATGAAATATTCAGTTTAAATTTATTAGCATGATAAATTTTGCTAGTTTTGGCATGTAATTGAAGCATGATGTTTATTTTACTAAACAGTTGATGCCTATTTGTATTATTCAGTTACAAAATGAATCATGTCAAATTTCACATGACCAATTAATAAGTGTAAAACATTTCAATATATACTTGTATTGGGCATTTAAATCCAAAGTTTGATCTCATTAGAAGTATCTTATTTATAAGATACTTATATAATATATCTTATTACCTCCGCCAGGCCGAAAAGGCCAGGAGGAGGTTATGTTTTTGCCGGGGTTTGTCTGTTTGTTTGTCTGTCTGTCTGTCTGTCTGTCTGTCTGTTGGTTAGCAAGATAACTCAAAAAATCTTGGACGCATTTCCATGAAACTTTCAGGCGTTGTTGGAAATGGTACAAGGAAGAACTGATTACATTTTGGGGATGATCCGCATCACCGTCTGCATACAGAAATTTTTTAAAGCATTTTTCCACACTGTGACATACGGCCATTTCCAACATGTGCGCAGGCGCAATGGACGGCGCTGGGCGTCGTGTCTGACCAACACAAACTCCGCCTTCTTCAACGTTTTAGCCACAAAAGCATGCGGAAAACACTGGTAGCCTGGGCCCGCCAGCCATAGGCGCTGCGCACATTGCGCTGCTTGTCGTGTCTGACCAACACAAACTCCGCGTTCTTCAACGTTTTAGGCACAAAAGCACGCGGAAAACACTGCTGGCCTGGGCCCGCCAGCGTGCCCGCTTTTTCCGCGACGCTGCAAAACCTGACACGGCCACCTGTCCGCCGCCCGATTATTTGCCACAAATTCCCCCGCCCAGCTATAGGCGCTGCGTAAAAACAACCTCTCTGCCGGGGAAAATTCTACATTCTGTTTTGCCGCCGAGCACAACCCCAATATAATGTAAAGCCCACGGCAACCTGTCTAACCAATCTGCATCCGTCAGTGGAGGAGATGGACACACCAACACTTCAGTTTATTACCTCCGCCAAGGAGGCAATGCTTTTACAACCGTAAAACGGGGCTATAAGGGACGGCGGGGTAATATGGGACACTTTTCTAAATGTAATTCTGCTTTTTTAATTTTGCTTCCGCCTACATTTGATGAAGGATTCATGGATATTTGACAATAAAAACACAACTCAGCATCCTGCTCAAAATAAAAAAAGCACAATTACATTTAAAACATTTCCCAGAAAAGTGTCCCTTATTAACCCGCCGTCCCTTATAGCCCCGTTTTACACTACTGAACCACTAATCCTATCACTATCACATTGATTGTCATTCATTAATTGTCTGTTTATTGCACTGTCCATGTCAAATAAACAAATAATCATTGTGAATCCAATTGCTAGTCATATCTTTTCATGCTCAGGGAATCTGAAAACGTACACACAAACACTGTATGGGGGGAACTGTGCCGCTTGGCGGAGGTCTGCGCTCTCCGAGTGCTTTTCTAGTTGACCCTGTAACTCGTGGAAAGAAGTACGAATTGCTGTCAAGGGTCATGCTGTCAGTCCTTGTGATATTCCATTCGAATACAGATTGTGAAAGGATCTTCAGCTTTGTGACGAAATCAAAAACCACATTTCGACCAAACATGGCAACTGCAACCTTGAGTGCACTTGTCACCCACAAAGTTGCAATGCTCAGCCATGGTGAAAGAGCATTTTCCCCCGAACTACCTAAACAGCTGCTGAAAAATGCGAAAAGTGCAACCCATAGCATGTTAAATAAATAATTTGACATGGATGGACCATCATACTGTTTGTGCAGCTTAGAACAATGACTGCACATTGCAGTGTAGTTTGTAATTGTTGAGTGTGCACATAGGGACTTGTTTTGAAAGTGAATAATAATAATGATAATAAGTTTATTTATAGAGCACCTTTCACAGACAGAGTCACAAAGTGCTTAACATGGTAAAAAACAAAATAAAAACACAGGCACATAAAACAGTAAAACAAAGTAGACAATAAAAAGCACAAAAAATACAATCGGCACATAGTTAAAAAGCCAGGCTAAAAAGGTGGGTCTTTAGTTGCTTCTTAAAAGCACCAATGGAAGGTGCAGATCTAAGTTCAAAAGGCAAGGAGTTCCACAGTCTGGGACCAACAGCAGCAAAGGCTCTATCGCCTTTGGTTTTGAGCCTAGTACTAGGAACTACCAATAGATTCTGATGAGAAGACCTGAGAGACCTGCTGGGCTGGTGTAGAGAGAGCAGGTCACTAATATAAAAAGGTGCCTCTTCATGAATAGCTTTGTAAGTAAGAACAAGATCTTTAAAATCAATTCTATAATTTACAGGAAGCCAATGCAAGGAGGCCAAAACAGGAGTGATATGACAGAATCTACTGGACCTAGTTAGTAATCTTGCAGCAGCGTTCTGGACTAACTGTAGGCGGTGTAAAGAGGATTTACTAAGACATGTAAAAGGAGCATTACAATAGTCCAAACGTGAAGAAACAAAGGCATGAATAATGATTTCTAATTGAGTGTAGGAAACCAATGACCTAATTTTGGATATATTCCTAAGGTGGAAAAAACAACTCCGGGTCAGAGATTTGACATGCTGATCAAAACTCATCGATTGATCAAAAATGACACCAAGATTTTTTAGATTAGACCGTATGTTAGAGCTTAATGAACCAATGCTATTAACCAACTTAGGAATTAGATTATCAGGTGCTACAATAAGGACTTCAGTTTTATCAGCATTAAGTTGCAAAAAGTTACTAGACATCCAGTCCTTGATTACAGACAGACAATCATGAATAATTTTTAAATTGTCAACATGGTCAGGCTTAAAAGAGAAAAGTAGCTGTAAATCATCAGCGTAGCAGTGATAAGACACACCTTTAAATTTGCTGATAATAGAACCAAGTGGCAGCATATCTAGGGCAAATAAAAGTGGACCCAGAATAGAACCCTGAGGCACCCCACAGGTTAAAGGAGCAGAGTCAGATGAATAAGAGCCAACAGCCATGGAAAAGCTCCTACCAGAAAGGTAGGAGAAAAACCAATCCAGAGCTTTTCCAGAAATACCTACCCAATCTCTAAGCCTTTGTAACAAAATAAAATGATCAATAGTATCAAATGCTGCAGTAAGATCTAATAACACTAAAACAGAGCATTTGCCAGAGTCTGATGACATTAAAATATCATTTGACACCCTCAGAAGAGCGGTCTCTGTCGAGTGTTTCTGACGAAAGCCTGACTGATATTTGTCAAAAATATGTTCAATCAGAAAGTCAGTGAGCTGCTTGGCAACAACTTTTTCTAAAAGCTTAGAAATAAAAGGAAGCTTAGAAATTGGCCTGAAGTTTTTAAAAACAGATGGATCAAGGTTAGGTTTTTTTAAAAGTGGCTGCACAACTGCATGTTTAAAATACGAGGGTACATAACCAGATTCAAGTGAACTATTAATGATATAAACCAAAGACGTACCCACTGAGCCAATTACCTCTTTTAACATTGAGGAAGGCAAAATATCTAAAACGCAGGAGGAGGATTTCATGGAGCTCACCAACACTAACAAATCCTCAAAAGAAATTGGGGTAAAATCACTTAAAAAGGCCTGTCTGTTAGGACAATCAAGGATTAGGGGAAAGGAATGAGTAAAACCCGCCCTAACAGCAGTGACCTTGTCAACAAAAAAGGAAAGAAACTTGTTACAGTCATTACATGAATAAACAGGGGGAGCAGAACTGACAGGATTAACTATACTGTCTATTGTACTGAAGATGATCTTTGAATTGTTACTATTGGAGGAGATGATGTTGGAAAAATAAGAAGTTCTTGCCATTTTTATCATATTGTTAAATTCAATTAACAGCTCCTTAAGGTACAATCGATGCACCTCAAGTTTAGTGGACTTCCACAGTCTTTCCACCCTCCGACATTTACGTCTAAAACAACAGAGATCATCATTTAACCATGGGGATGAATTAACAATTTTGAAAGTGAATTTTGAAAGTGAATTTTGAAATTAATTTTGAAAGTGAAGGTTGTGACCACATTGTTGTGATATAGCAGTGACTGTTAAAAGTTTGATGTGGTGTAGCTGTCAACATTGTGTTCTTTTCCTTCAATTTCTAGAAGCTAACAAGAATTTCTGGATGTCATGGAACTTCTTGTGATCATTCTTTACATTCTTCACATGAACACACTAACTTCAAGCAGAAATATCTATGCTAGTGACATTGACTGACTGATGTAGTTGTGATTATTGAGAGCTGTAGATGTCTCTTTATTTTGGGTTCTTAGTTTATATTTTGTTTTATATTGCTAAGATGAACCTAATTACTATTTGTGCATGTCTCTTATAAATGTTGTGACCAAAGACTTAATGAATTAGAATGTTAAACCAAATTGTAGTAAATATTCCAACAAAAATGTTGATTTTGTGTTGTATCTTATCTTGTTAGATGTGCCCAGAAAGTGCAGGAAATGGTTTATTTTAATGGTAATTTTAAAAAATTTTTCTGGGGGAGGCCCCCCAGACCCCCATCAGCAAGAGGAGGATACCCCCTCTCCTGCTTACCCCCGCCTCGCACCTACGGTGCTCGGGCCTGGCTTTCAGCAAGGCATTACTCCACTTTTCCAAGTCTGAGGGTTGGCATCTCTGTTATGGATGCAAATTGGGTGGACCGGTTGCCGTGGGTTCTATTAGGGTTGCGTTCAGCACCGAAGGAGGATTTGGCAGCCTCCCCAGCAGAGCTGTTTTTTTCCCAGCCGCTGCGGCTCCCTGGGGAATTTTTGCTGGACAGCCCCGCGCCGAACACCGATCCATCCCCGCTTTCACCGCATAATGCAGTGGCAGGGACGGTACCCGGTTCGATCCACCACTGTTTTCCATGCACTTTTGTGCCAAAGGCCTTGAAGGACGCGGCGTTTGTATTTGTCAGGCACGATGCCCACCGGACCCCCTTGCGCCCACCCTACGATGGCCCGTTCAGAGTGCTGGAACCCGGGGAGAAACATTTTGTGTTAGACTTGGGGGGACGCAGAGAAACAGTCTGTATAGACAGGCTTAAACCCACTTTCGTGTTATCAGACGAGCAAGTGGTGCTGGCCTGAACTCCTCGGCGTGGACAGCCCCCAGTGAGAACTCCCCAGGTAAATGACTCATCAGATCAATCACAAGGGCATGCTCATGATGTTTTCCCCCCTCCCAATGTCCCCCCACAGACGGACGCACCCCCAACCTCGAAGCTGCAGACCCCAAGTTACAGCCGCTACGGACGAAAGCTGAAGCCCAAAGGACATGAGGATCAAGGCTCAGTCTGAGTCTGGGGGTGGGGTGGGGGAGCTCCACTTCAGTATATTTACACTCAGACGTAAAAGACTAAAAGGAATTGTCATGGGGGGTTTGTGTGTGGATGTGGGGGTGGTGTGTTGGTGTGAACAGTGACAAAGAGAACGGGAATTACAAAGGCTTTGATGTTAAGGCATCACACAGAGAAGGCTGACCGAGCGGTATGATTTAAGAGCAGAGGTGCCTGAGAGCTGTTACTCTTTTGTGACTTGTGTACTAGAGAAATGGAGAGAGAGCTGAATAAAGTCTGATTGTTATGGTTCGAGTGCCGATCTCGTCCGCGCTTGAGCCATGCACCATTTCTGGCCATCTGGCGGCTGTGTGCCCCTTTTGCTCTCCGAGCTTTTATTGTGACAGCGCTCGGAGGGGCTTCTGGCTGTCAAAGCTGTCAGCTGTGTCTCATTTCGTCTCATCAGCGGCCCCTTACTTAAGAGGGCAGTTGCGAGCGAAATGTGCGGCAGTCTCGTCAAGAACCTGTTCACGGTCAGATGTTATTGGAGCATCCCTTTGTTCATTCGTTGACCATTCCTCTTCTGTGACTGTAAGTGTGTTATCTTATGTTCCCGTTATTCCCTGTCTTCGATGGTTATTGTCACAGTGTATTTTAGCCCCCCGTGGCTGGTTATTTTGTCCCTTTTCCCGTTCCTTTAACAAACTGTGCAAACTCACCGGTGACTTGTGGCATCTTATGATTGCTCGCGAGGGCCATCCATGACAGTAGACTGCCGCCAGACTGAGACGCCAGTCCCGATGAGTTTTGCCTAATTGGACTTGTTCTTTCCTGTCTGGGTACCAGTGTGCTGGGAGAATATGTCGTCATTCAGGAGCCGCGTTCGGAGCCTGGGCTACGAGCTGGCGGAGGCCCTGGACTACGTTGACAGGACTCTCTTCACCGCCAGTCTCTACGACACTCCCAGTGATATACGCCGACACCTGGACCTTGCTGAGAACATTATAATGCGCTTCCCCCCCTATTCCAACCACCCGGAAATTACGGCGAGGAAGGCTGACATCGCTGCGCGGCAGGAGAGACTCTGTGGGCTGGAGGGAAACCCCGGCAGGAAGCCGAAGAGGAGGCATCCTCGCTCCTCACGTCCGGATCCCATTCCTGCCTCTGTTCCGGTCCAGGAGTTCGCACCGCCCAGGGGTGATTCCCGTTGGAGTGTGTCATCATTCGGGAATCCCCCGGAGAAGCTACAACAAACAGCTAGTTCCATCTGGGACTGAGTGGCGGCAGCTCGTTCCGCTGTTCACCACGCAGATAATTAAGCATGTGACGGCGGCAGTCAGGCTGGTGGAGAGGAATCCAGAGTTGAGTGTCTTTCCTGAGTACGCCGAGCTGCTCGCTTCTGTTTCCGCACAGGAGCTTCGATTCCCGGACCTCACCTTCGCCTCGCCCCCTGCAAGAACCCGTTGTCACACCAGCTATAAGCCTCAGCAAGAACCCCGTCCGGATCCTGTTCCGGGTCATCACGGGATGATGTCCCTGTTTGGGCAGCACGGTGGTGCAGTGGTTAGCACTGTTGCCTTACAGCTAGAAGGTTCCTCGTTTGAATCCCCAGGTTGGCAGGGGTTGGAACCTTTCTGTGTGGCGTTTGCATATTCTCCCTGTGCTGCGTGGGTTTACTCCGGGGGCTCCGGTTTTCTCCCACAATCCAAAGACATGCATGTTAGGTTAATTGGCTGTTCTAAATTGTCCCTAGATATCTGTTTCCTATAGGCCCTTAGAATAGAGGGTTAGTATTAGTGAAAGCGCTTTGAGTAGTCTTTGTGACTAGAAAAGCGCTATATAAGTGCAGGTTAGTTAGTTAGTTAGTAATCATAAAGACTCAATCTTTCAGTCAGCTGCCGCTCCTACGTCTCGTCAGGAGGGATTCCCCGCAGCCCCTCTCCTAGGGTCATCTCCTCCCGCTGTTCCGTCAGCTCCTGGTGCCCAGATCGCTTCGGCTGTCACCCCCTCCTCCTCGACGTCCTCCTCGGCTCCTGTGAGGGTTTCGAGTCCTGCTTCAGCGACGCCCGTCGTGGATCCGCCGCAAGCGGCTCCTCCTCATCCTCCCAGGGGGCCCTCCGTCACCATCCAGCAGGGCAAGGGAGAAACGAAATCCACTGCAGCAGGTTCCATCGGGCCTCCTTGGGTCAGCAAGTAACTTTTCATTCAGTTTCCATATTTGATGAATTGTCTTGCTTGATTCCTGGGGGTGAAGTTCAGGGTTCACAGTCCCCTGAACTCCCTCCATCTGCTGCAGCAAATTGTAATGGACCTGCTACCTCTGTGTCTTCCCCCTCTGAGCGTTCCGCGGTGCCAGGCCTACGCCGCTGGATGAGGTGGTAGCCTACGGCCTTGGATAGCCTGGTTCCAGCCCCGCAGCCACGTCATGGGCAGAGGAGGAGAGCGGACTGCAGTTTGGAGCCTGCGCCGATGATGAAGCGTCCCCGGGTCTCCACGGAAGAGCGGTCCAATCTAGCAGGTCGAGGAACCCCTGCCACCACGCTGTGCAGGTCATCAGCATGGACGTCAGCGTTGGAGGTTCCTCAGGCTGTGAGAAACATCATGCCAGCTGTGGAGCCCGCCACAGCCGAGTGGGAGCCAGATGACGACCTTCTTCATCCTGAGCCCGGATCAACGAAGTCCTGGACAGTGACAGAACTCGAGTGCAGGCAAGTGCTCTATTTTGTTTTCCTTCTATCTATGCTGGAGCATTTTTGCCTGCCTCTCAGGGAGACGAGCCGGATGCAGCGGACGGCTGCATCAGAGCCTGTCTCCCTGGGCTCTGTCGCTACTGGTGATCCTGATCCCGGTTCTTTTTCTTCTCCTGAGCCTTCTCCCAGGGTCGCTGGTGTGGAGTCATTCCCGGTCGCTGTGCGGGAGGTTCCGGGTCCAGGGTTGGAGGTCGTTTCTGGTGCTGCGCTGACCCAGTCAGGGTCCATCGCGGGTGCGGCACTGACCCAATCAGGGTCCATCGTGGGTGCTGACGAGACCCAATCGGGGTCCATCATGGGTGCTGCTCCGATCCAATCAGGGTCCGACGTGGGTACCAACGAGACCCAATCGGGGTCATCGCGGTTGCTGCTCCGGCCTAATCAGGGTCCGTCATGGGTGCCGTGCTGACCCGGTCTGGGTCCAACAGGGGTGCAGCGCCGGTTTGGTCCAAGGTTGGTGAGGGAGCTGCAGATCCTCTGCCGCCTGACGCTAGACTGGCTCATCATCTTCATCATTACAATCATCACCATACTGCTCTCCTGGGGTCCTGGGGGCTGGGTGATGCGGGTCGGCCGCCTGGAGGACTGCCCCGCCTGTCTGGCATTCTGGGTCGGCCACCCGACAAACTTTCATGTCCGTTCGGCGATCTGGCCGGGTCGCCAGAAGAATTGTGTTTCCGGGACTGGGGTAGGCCGCCCGAACTGTTCCTTTTTCCCCTGCCAGCGATATGGACGCTAGACGCGGGGCGGCCCCCCGAACTTTCGGCCTTCATGCCGTGGGGTTTAGACTGCCTTCATCCCTGAGTTGCATTTCTGTCCTCCTGTAACCTTTGGGGATGTGCGGGGGCCTTACGTATGAAATTCTATATGTTTGAAATGGTATATGTCACCGCTTCCTAGTGAGTGTTTTTGTTTTTCTTCTGTTTAAATGTGCATTTGTTGCCTGTACAGTTTGTGTGTATGGAGTTAAACTGCAGGGTTTCAACGTATGTAGTGTTTTTTTTCCCTCTCCCCCCTTTCCTTTGTTGGGGGATGATATGTTTTTCCTTTGAAACTATGTATCTTGGTCATTGACCCGAGTTTCTGTTCATGGCCGATCGGCTTAGTGTCCCTTGTTTTGGGTGTATTATCCCGCCTGTGGGTATTTTATGGGGTATTCCTGTGTTGTTGTTTTTTTCCTCCCACTGTGTAATTGCCCCATTTGTTCCCTGTATCCATCTTGGGTTTTTTTTCTCCTGTCTTGCTGGCTGTCACCCTCCAGGCCTGTGCCCCCATCCGCCCACACTGGGGGGGGGGGGGGGGTCATCGGGCGCTCATAGTTCGCCCTTGGGGGGGAGGTACTGTTATGGTTTGAATCTCGTCCGCGCTTGAGCCATGCACCATTCCTGGCCATCTGGTGGCTGTGTGCCCCTTTTGCTCTCCGAGCTTTTATTGTGACAGCGCTCAGAGGGGCTTCCGGCTGTCAAAGCTGTCAGCTGTGTCACATTTCGTCTCATCAGCGGCCCCTTATTTAAGAGGGCAGTTGGGAGCGAAATGTGTGGCAGTCTCGTCAAGAACCTGTTCACGGTCAGATGTTATTGGCGCATCCCTTTGTTCATTCGTTGACCATTCCTCTTCTGTGACTGTAAGTGTGTTATCTTATGTTCCCGTTATTCACTGATATGATCTGGACCTCTCTGCCTGATTATTTCTCTCTCCACGCAGGTCTTTATTAAAGAATGTTCACATATCTATGTCTAACCTTGTTTTTGTTTTTATTTGCATTTTTTAACATTTATTTTAGCCATTTTAAGTGGGAATGAATGTCCTAAAAAAAATGGGGGGCATCCTAATTTATTCCTCACTATTTGTTTAGAATTACATTTTACAGAAAATTTGAAAAAAACACGCTTTAATTCATTTTTAATTGTTTAGTTGTATTACATGAATCTCCCAGTATTTTTAACAGTGATATTCAATATCCATATGTCCAAACGTTAAAAAATAAAATAAAAAACACAAGCTTATAAAGGGTGTCCTAATTTTTTTTCACATGACTGTATATTACTCTTCCATACTAGGTTAAAGTTGTCTAATGAATATCTATTTTGTTTCTGTAAAATGTTTATGCCATTGAACTGAATTGATATTCCCCTTTTGGATTTATCTTTCAGTTTCTCATTTATTTGTCAGCTGGTTTACTGAGGTGAATTAAGTTCTATACTTTTGTCAAAGCATGTCTGCAATAAAAACTATTGGATGGAAATAGAACTTTAGCTCCAATTTCCTCCACTTGGCAAAAAGTGAGCTGGTCTTGGGCATGAGACTCCCAGGCTGAATTTGTTTTTTAATAGGTTCAACTCACAGTCTGTCACCCCAACAAGACAGCCAGACTCCCCACCCACCCACCCTCCTGTGCAGCACCTCTCTCCATCTCCCCCTTCACCCCCCTCCTCCTCCTCAGGGGACACCAGGTCCCTCCCTCACATCACCGTGACTACAGACCAGGTTAAGAAACAGCTGGAGAGACTCTGTCAGTGGAAGGCGGCGGGCCCTGATGGAATCTCCGCCAGGATCCTGAGGACCTGTGCCAACTAGCTAGCTCTGGTACTGAAACACCTGTACAACCTGAGCCTGAGTCTGGAGAGAGTACCAGTGCTGTGGAAGACATCCTGCCTGGTTCCTGTCCCCAAGAAGTCATCTCCATTGGGCCTGAATGACTATCGACCAGTTGCCCTCACATCTCATGTGATGAAGGTCCTGGAGAGACTGGTCTTAGCCCACCTGAGGCTGCAGGGGAAGACGTGGCTGGACCCTCTGCAGTTTGCATATCAGCCCCATTTAGGAGTTGAAAATGCTGTCATCTATCTGCTGCAATGAGCCCATTTGCACCTGGATGACGGCGGAGACACTGTGAGAATCACATTTTTTGATTTCTCCAGTACCTTTAAAACCATCCAGCCACTGCTGCTGGGTGAGAATCTGCAGGTGATGGGGGTCAACAGCTCTGTGATCTCCTGGATTACTGACTACCTGACAGGCAGGCCACAGTTTGTTCGGCTGGGCAGTGTCTTGTCTGGCGTGGTGGTTAGTGATGCGGGAGCTCCACAGGGTACTGTGCTCTCTCCTTTTCTCTTCACCTTATACACCACTGACTTTCAGTACAACACCGAGTCATGCCACCTGCAGAAATTCTCTGACAACTCAGCTGTTGTTGGGTGTATAAGAGGGGGAGAGGAGGGGGAGTACAGGGCACTGGTAGATAGATTTGTGGAGTGGACAGAACAGAATCACCTGAGGCTGAATGTCAGCAAGACCAGAGAGATGGTGATTGACTTCAGGAAGAAGACGATGCCTACTCAGCCATTGCAGATTGGGGGGGAGGATGTGGGGGTGGTTGAGGACTACAGATACCTGGGTGTCAGGATCAGCAACGGGCTGGACTGGAGATCCAACACCGATGCTGTGCACACGAAGGGGATGAGCAGACTCTACTTCCTGAGGAAGCTGAGATCCCTCAACGTGTGCAGCAGGATGCTGGAGCTTTTCTACCAGACCACTGTCACCAGCGCAATCTTCTTTGCTGCTGTCTGTTGGAGTAGCAGTATCAGGGCCAGTGACACCAACAGACTTGACAAGATTATCAAGAGGATTGGTGCTGTAATTGGTCTCAGGCTGGAGACCTTTGAGACAGTGGTGGAGAAGAGGACACTAAATAAATTGCGATCCGTCATGGACAATTCTGATCACCCCCTACACCAGTGATTCTCAACTGGTGGGTCGCAACCCAAAAGTGGGTCGCGGACCTGTTTTCAGTGGGTCGCGGGCCTTTGCCTGGGCAAATAAAATATCAAGAAATAAATCAACATAGTGTCATCGATTCACACTCCTTAACAGTAGATGGCAGTAGGTGGCGGGCGACACCATATTTCGCACCATAGAAGAAGACTCGCAACGTTCGTTTGTATATGCTAATTGAGCATGGCGAAACGCAGATACGACACGGACTATATGAGATATGGATTTTTTTATATTGAAGACAAAGGAGTAAAGAAACCTCAGTGTGTTTTGTGCAGCAAGGTGTTGGCATGTGCCAAGCAATGTTGCCAAGCAACAAAGAGAGTCAGCTGGTGGAGCTATCATGTGACCGCACGCTGAAAAAGAGGTTCACGGAGGTAAGCCTCTCGCAGTTCTGGTGCAGCACTGTGATGAACGAGTATCCTTCTCTTGCCATTCGAGCAGTAAAAGCCCTCCTACCTTTCAGCACTACCTATCTCTGTGAGTGTGGCTTCTCAGCTCTGGTTCAGTTGAAGACAAAACAGAGAAACAGACTGGACATTGAGCATGACCTCAGAGTCGCTTTGTCTAATATAACTCCAGACATTGAGACTCTTGTCAAGAGCAAAAAACATCCCCAGTTCTCCCATTAATTCCTCCAGACTCAGGTCTATGATGTCACTGTTACAGGTTTTAGTGAGTGTTCCTTCATTTTCTTCAAAGCACATAACCTTATCAGTAGGTAAATACTGAAAAAACAATCAGAAGAAAAGTCAATTTTGAGACTTGAATTCTTTTGAATTGCACTTTTTGTTTAATTTTTAATTTAAAATGCAGCTAATTCAGCATTAAAGGGAATTGTTCCCTCTGTTGTATTGCCACTTACTGGTCATTTTGGTTAATCATTAAATTTGTTTTGTGTTTGTATACTGTGATATTCTGTTCTTCTATCTCAGGTTCATAATGCACAATCTTTACATTCAATAAATTTGAGAATTTGAAAATCTTTGATTTGGGTCGCGACTTGTCATTGAGGGGTGATGGTAGGTCCCAAAGCCAGACCAGTTGAGAACCACTGCCCTACACCACACACTGGTAGACTCCAGTAGACTACTACAGCTTCACTGTCAAATGGATCAGCGTTCTCGTCGCGCCCTCCGCCAGTACCCGGGCTCGCCTGGGGAAGCTAATGATCCTACCAGCAGACTAAATTCGAAGAGACGACGCCTCTGTGCCAAGTCAAAGAAGAATCCTAGTCACAGTCCTAAAACCGAAAGCAAACAGCCCCAAGAGCACTTTGTGGTAGGATCTGCCCTTTGCATATTACAACTAAACGTTGAAGGCCTATCTGCAGCCAAGCGAAGCCTTATTGAAGTCCTCGCCTTCCAACATTCGATTGATGTAATCTGCCTCCAAGAGACTCATATTGGCACGGAGGAAGCTGGCCGCTTCACCATCAAAGGCTTTGACCTCCTGTGCTATGTTCTACATGTTAAACATGGACGTGCCACCTATGTGCGTTCTGACATAGTTGAAGCAAATCACCTGATAACAACACATTTCTCAGACACCATAATCATTGGTGGCTTCCATATTGTCAATGTGTACAAGCCCCCTAATGCCAACTGGGATCTGCAGGTCTTACCCACCCTACCCCACCCTGCCATCTATGTGGGGGACTTTAACAGCCATCACCCTGACTGGGGGTACCCAGCAGTGGACAGTGATGGGGAGGCACTTTCAGACTGGGCATCCAGAAATGACCTCGCTTTGATATACGACCCCAAACAAAGAGGAACCTTCCACTCTGCTAGGTGGAAGAAGGACTATTCTCCTGACCTGTGTTGGGTCAGCTCTTTGAATGGGGAGCCATATCCTACACAGATCCTCATTCTTGATGATTTTCCACACAGCCAACACCGGCCCCTGCTTGTACACATTGGCCTACAACTTCCAGTCATATACAGCCCAAGGAAGATGCGCTGGAACTTCCGCAAAGCCAACTGGAAGAAATTCAGTGAAACTCTGGACCGGAGCGTTGTTACCATCCCACTCCACACCATCACTGTAGATGAAGCATACAACCGCTTCTGCAGCGCAATCTTCAAGGCTGCCCATACTGCAATCCCACGAGGCTACCGACCCCTCTATGTCCCATGCTTGGACGGAGAAAGTGCTGCCCTCCTACAATCCTATCAAACATCAGGGGACCCAGAGATAGCAGACCATCTCATTGAATCGCTAAATACAGCCCGGCAAAAGAAATGGGAGGAGACAGTTGCTGACCGGAGCTTTACCCACTCTAGCAGGAAATGTTGGAGCCTCATCCGTCGCCTAGGAGCTGCACAGAAGCCCCCTAGCCAAAGCCGAGCATCCGTCACACCCAACCAAGTTGCATCCCACCTACTGACTATCGCCAAAGCACCCCAAGACAAAGACACCAGAAGAGCAGTTACAACTGAGCTAAAAAAACACCAAAAAATGCCTGTAGAGGAAACGAACCCTGAACCCTTCGAGGCTGCTGAACTGGAGAAAGTCCTACAGGGCCTGAAATGTGGAAAGGCAGCAGGATACGATAACATCTTCCCAGAATTCATGAAAAATCTTGGCCCCCGAGCCCTAACCTGGTTGACACAATTTTACACAAGGATCACACAAACAAACTCGATCCCAAAGAAATGGCGGACAGCAAAGGTCATTGCCATCCCAAAACCTGGCAAAGACCACAAACTACCAGCAAGCTACCGCCCAATCTCCCTACTCAGCGTTCCTTACAAAATCATGGAGCGCCTAATACTGCAACGCATTTCCCCAGAAATAGAGGATATTCTAAGTGTGGATCAAGCAGGTTTCCGCAAGGACCGCAGTACAGGAGAACAAGTACTTGGCCCTAACCACTTTCATCGAAAATGGCTTCGAGAGCAGACTGAAGACAGGGGCTGTGTTTCTCGATCTTACAGCCACCTATGATACGGTCTGGCACAAAGGCCTCCTCCTGAAACTTATAAAGGCGATCCCTGCTTGGGCAACAGCAATTATAAAAACCCTGCTGACCAACCGAAGGTTCAGAGTCCACATCGGTCAGAACACAAGTGCATGGAGAATGCAGAAAAACAGACTCCCACAAGGCTCAGTTCTAGCTCCAACTCTGTTCAACCTCTACATAAACGACCTGCCTACTACAAAATCCCGCAAATTCATCTATGCAGACGACATCTGTTTGGCATTCCAAGCACCAGACTTTGAACCACTGGAACGGGTGCTCACGGAAGATCTTGCCAAACTGGACCAGTTCTGCAAAATCTGGCGCCTAAAACCAAGCCCAGCCAAAACCGTCTCCAGTGTATTCCATATCCACAATGCAAAAGCTGCCAGAGAACTAAACATCCACCTGAGCGGACTCAAGCTTAAGCATGCCCCAAATCCAACTTATCTTGGAGTGACCCTTGATAGGACCTTATCCTTCAAGGAACATCTAAAGGGGACGGCTGCTAAGGTGAAGGTACGAAACAACCTGCTCTGCAAGCTCGCTGGTGCAAAATGGGGGGCGGCAGTCTCCACCCTGCGCACCTCAGCACTGGCCCTTTCATACTCTGTAGCAGAATATTGTGCCCCTGTCTGGTCCAGGTCATCTTACTCACACCATGTAGACACCCAGCTCAACTCAACAATGAGAACTATAACTGGAACAATCCGCTCAACACCACTCCCCTGGCTCTCTGTACTGTCAAACATAGCCCCTCCACACATCCAGCGAGCAGCATTAACTCAAAGGATGCTCCAAAAAGTTAAAGATTTTCCTCACTTGCCAATCCATGCAGATATCTACACCCCACCCACTGCCCGACTTTCATCCAGACGGCCGATTTGGAAAAACCCTCCCCCAGCTGACTTTACCATCCAGACAGCTTGGCAAGAGGAATGGGACACCAAGGAGGTCCCAAACAAACAGCTGGTGATAAACCCCAACCAACAGGTCCCGGGCACCAACCTCCCAAGGAGACAGTGGTCTACACTCAATCGCTTCAGGACTGGACATGGCCCCTGCTTGGCCAGCCTTCACAGATGGGGCAGTAGCCCTAGCCCACTGTGCGCATGTGGAGAGGAGCAAACAATGGAACACATCATAGAGGTTTGCCCGCTCCAAAGACTGGAAGGAGGATTACACACCCTCCATACAGCAAACCAGGAGGCAACTGCTTGGCTTAAGGACTTTGCATTCGCTAAATAAATAAACTGTCAAATGGCTAGGTACAGGAAATCTTTCCTGCCGCATGCCATTTCACTGTACAATAACTCACTATGATGTTGTATTCTGGTCATAACTATGCTGCCATACTGCGCCTTACAGTCTAACTGGTACCTCAGAATCAGCTTTATTGCCAAGTATATTTACAAGTAAACATACGAGGAATTTGACTTGACATTGGACGCGCACGTTAGGCGCATCCAATGACGCGGCGCCATGCAAGGCGCCTGTCATACAGTGGAGGTAAAGACCCTCACATTTCACCTCACATTTCACTCTGCTCCTGATAGTCCTGCATTGTGCAACAGGTATGATTCATGTGTTTACATGGGTCACCATCTATTCAGCTATGATGTATATAGGCTTTTTTAGTAGTGTTAGTTTTACTTTCCATGGGTAGTCCCTTTGTCTATCAAGCGTGTGTTTCTGTCTGTGATGATTCGCTCTGCCTGCCTAATTCTCCACAGCTGCGTGCACACCTGCTCTCCCTCATCTACGGGTCAGCACGGAGTCGTCTTACTCCCTGGTCTAATGAGACCGGCACACCTGTTTGTTCTCCTCCGGAGTCTTCCTTCTCGTCATCATCGTTCTTCAGAGAAACTCATCATCCCTCGTTGTTCATCTGGAAGGGCTCACTTCCCCACAACAAGTAAGCCATCACTTCCTTCACCATTTTCTACACTCTAATCCCCTGTGCACAGACGGAGATTCATGGCGGCGGACCTCTCCTTCCTTGCAGCGGACTGAGCGCTCACTACGCCTTGACAACACCTCCATCATCTCCATTCACAACCAGGCCTGGGACACTGTCTCCCTGGCCGGAGCCTTCGGGGCTAAACCTGAACTGCTCACCATCTCATCGACAGTAAGCCCTAAACATCACTGTACATTCCCTCCTGAGTTCTGACACTAACCCTCCCTGTCTTTGCTCATTCATAGGGTTGCCAGGCTGTATGGTGCTCTGCTCTCCCCGGCTGCAACATGTACACATACACGCATGCACACACACACTTAGCACACATTAAAGATAATTGAATTTACTTTTGAGTCTGTGTCTGCTTACTGGGTCCTAAAACATGTCAGTACGACTCCGTCACAGCGACCCAGCAGACAGTGCGCTAGTGCACAAGGTTAACATCTTGGAGGCTCCAGTAGATCAGTCATCACGCCAACAAAAAGTTATGCTCATCCAGCTGGTCCAGACTAATTCCCGATTGGATCTCTTGTCTGGTCCTCAGCCCTTTCCTCCAACTTCAGGTAGCACCACCTCTCCCGCTAGTTCCCAACCTGCTCAGTCTCCACCATCTCACCTGACACCAATTCCCACGCCCACTCGCTTTAACGGTAAGCTAGGGGAGGTTTGGGGGTTTCTATTGCAGTGTGGGGTAGTCTTTCAGCACATGCCCGGGGACTTTCCCACCAGTCACAGCCGTATAGGCTATGTAGTTAATCTCCTGGAGGGGCGGACTTTAGCCTGGGCATACGAAGTGATGGCTAGGGCTGACTACTCTACTATGACCTATGACCAGTTCGTTAGTGAGTTTAACAAGGTCTTCGACCACTCCGACCGTGATAGTGTGCTTACTTCCCAGCTACTTAAGGCAAGGGAGCAAATCTGTAGCCGACTACACCATAGATTTCCAGGTGGTAGCCACAGAGGTGGGGTGGGAGGACGCCTCGCTTTGTAGTATCTTTGTCCGAAGCCTTAGCCCTAGCCTGAGTGATGACCTAGCCCACCTAGAAAAGTCCAGTAGGTTAACCAAGCTTATCTCCCTAGCCATTAGCCTAGAAAATCGGTTAAGGGAGCGGGCCACCAAGCGCAAGGCTTTTGGTCGCTCGGGCACCCAGTTTCGCCGCTCTTCGCAGCCCCTCCTGCTGGTCCTACCTCCCTCCGATTCTGTAGACTCCCCTAAGCTAATGGTAGTAGGGCAGTCCAAGTTACCGCTAACGGAGAAACAGCGCCGCCGTGAGTTAGGGCTATGCCTCTATTGTGGCAGCGAGGAGCACGAGGTAGCTACCTGTCCCATATGGCCAAAAGAGGGAGTCCGTGCGTCGCAGTAGGGGGACTCATGGACTCACCTCAAAACAATCCCCTCACTCGATTCCTACTACCTATCCGCTTTGTCCATAACCAGATTGAGATAGCCACACACACTCTTATTGATTCAGGGGCTGAGCAGAGCTTCATTTCTGGGGAACTGGCAACCTGGTTGGGGCTTCCTTGTCACCAATTAAAGACCCCCCTGAAACTAATCACCCTGTCCAAAGCCCCACTGGCCGTGGTGTCTAAACAGACTGCCCCAGTGTCAGTCATAGTGTCTGGGAATCATTGAGAGCAGCTTAGGTTGTTCGTGCTGAGGGTGTCCACCTCTCTGGTTATCCTCGGCTACCCCTGGGTCCGATTACACAATCCTTCGATTGACTGGCGCTCCGGGAATATAGTCTGTTGGAGCTCATTCTGTCTCAGTGCTTGCCTTCAGTCCACTGCTTGCTCACCATCCGTGCCTCTCGGTGCCCCCCCCCCCCGATCTGTCCAAGGTTCTCCAGGAATACTACAACCTGGGGGCCACTTTTAGTAAGACCAAAGCTCTATCTCCCCCCCCCCCACTGCCCATACGATTGTGCCATCAACCTCTGGTCTGAAGCCCCGCTACCATCGAGTTGGCTCTACAGCCTGTTAGCCCTGGAGCGGGATGCTATGGAGACTTATATTAAGGAGTCCTTGAACTCGGGCATAATCCGGCCTTCGTCTTTGGCGGTGGGGGCAGGTTTCTTCTTCATGGGCAAGAAAGACGGCTCGCTGAGGTCATGCATCGACTTCCGTGAGCTCAACAATATCACCATCAAGGACAAATACACTCTTCCCCTGATCAATACAGTGTTTGGTTCCTTCTGGGGGGCCTCCTGGTTTACCAAACTTGACCTCCGCAATGCCTACCATCTGGTGCAGATTCGGGAGGGCGATGAGTGGAAGACAGGGTTCCAGACTCCTAGCAGTCATTTTGAATATCTTGTAATGCTGTTTGGGCTGACCAACGCCCCCGCCATATTCCAGTGGCTTATCAATGACGTGCTGAGGGACTTTTTGGGCTCATTTGTCTTTGTACACCTTGATGACATTTTGATTTTTTCTCAGTCCCTCGATGAGCATCGGGTGCACGTGAGACGAGTCTTGCAGTGGCTACTCGAGAACAAGCGGTTTGTGAAGGTAGAGAAATATGAATTCAATACTCCCAAGACATCATTCCTGGGCTTCATCATTTCTCATAATGAGGTCATCGCGGACCCTGACAAGGTAAAAGCGATGACAGAGTGGCTGACTCCCTCCTCCCGGAAGCAACTACAACAGTTTCTGGGATTCGCCAATTTCTACCGCTGCTTCATCAAAAACTACAGTATTACTGCCCTTCCTCTGACCCGTCTCATCTCCTCCAAGGTGCCCTTCCGGTGGACGGAGGATGCTGAGGCGGCCTTTGTCAATCTGAAATCTCAATTCTCCTCCCTTCCGATCTTAGCACAGGTGGATCCCGATCTGCAATGCCTGGTGGAAGTAGATGCCTCGGACTCTGGCGTAGAAACCGTTCTGTCCCAGCGCTCCCCGGTAGATCTGCCCCTGTGCGTTCTTCTCCCGTCACCTCTCCCCGGCGGAGAGGAATTACGACATTGGGGACAGGGAGCTCCTGGTGGTCAAGCTAGCGCTGGAGGAGTGGCACCATTGGCTGGAAGGGGCTTCCCAGCCGTTCATAATCTGGACAGACCATAAAAACTTGGAATACCTCAGGACGGCCAAGCATCTGAATGTGCGCCAGGCCCGTTGATCCCTGTTTTTTGGCTGTTTTGATTTCACCATCACCTACCATCCCGGGTCCAAAAACACCAAGCCTGATGCCTTATCCAGACAATTTGCCTCAGATGCCGCGGAGGTATCGGAGGACCCCATCATCTCCCCATCGTGCATCGTGGGCACCCTCTCGTGGGGTATCAAAGAGAAGGTCCTGAGAGCGCAGGAGACTGAGGCAGACCCAGGCAGGGGACCAGCAGGGAGGCTATTTGTTCCATCTGCCCTCCGGGACGAGGTGATTAATTGGGCCCACTCCTCCAAGCTCTCGTGCCATCCTGGGATGGCACGCATGGTGGCGCTTCTGCAGAGGACTTTTTTGTGGCCTTCACTCCTGAAGGATGTCGAAGAATACTGTATATATAAAGCTTAATTTTTTTTTCACTGTTGTAGTATGAATTCATTAATGGCACATAATATTTAGAGCCATGTATATAAAAAACTTTATAAGCAGCATAATCTTTATTTTAAAGGTCAAATTGCTGTTGCGGCCCTCAGCCACTTCTATTTTAGCTGGAGATAGGCAAAATGGCTCTTTGGTTGGTAAAGGTTGCAGACCTCTTGTCTAGGTTGAGTGGACCCACATTGCCTGCAACAGCTCTTTTTTTTATGCGTGTGTGTGTGTGATTACTGGGGTGGGGACAGCAGCTGTGGCGACTGTGTACTCTGTCCCAGCAGCAAATCACAGGGCATAACTTTAGCCAACAACAACAAAGTGCCCTGTGGTTGGTTGTTGGGACTGAGGTCATGGTCGCCGTGGTTGTGGCCTTTTCAGTCTTCCTACAAGGAACAAAAAAGTTACACAGTGCTGCTTTAAAAACTAATGTGCAGCAGACCTTAGGTTTTAAATGCTGTTACTAAGCAATACAAGAACTTGAAGTCTACATCTGCTTGCAACCCGATGATCAATGCTTATGTCTCCAGTTTGTACATCATAATGATCTTTGTTTTGTTTCATAAACTCCAGCCCATTATAAGATAAGATAAGATAAGATAAGCCTTTATTAGTCCCACAACGGGGAAATTCCAGGATTGCAACAGCACAGGGATAGCAACACTCAGAGCAACAATCAGAAGGCAAGAAAAAAAAACAAGCAAGCAAGAGCAGCTAATAAACATATGTACGTATTACTATAAAATATATATATATACACACACACACAGACACACAGTGCAGAGCATTGTAGCTGGATGGAATAAATATATGAATATATGAACACACAGTGCAGAGCATTGTAGCTAGATGGAATAAATATGTAAATATATAAACACCCACAGTACGGAGCATTGCAGCTAGGTGGAATAAATATGCAAGTATATAAACACACACAGTGCGGAGCAATGTAGCTAGATGGAATAACATGTAGATATATAAATATATAAACACCCACAGTACGGAGCATTGCAGCTAGACGGAACAAATATGCAAATATATAAACACACACAGTGCAGAGCATTGCCGCTAGATGGAATGAAACAGCATAACCGTCTACCCAGCTATCCTGCATGGTATGATTATGTGCCCATACACACTCTCACCCTCCATAGCGACCGGCATGCTCCTAGTTGTATGCCGGAGAGGACCACTGTGTAAGTCTATTGCATCTTCTGCATTCAAAAAACTATTAGTTTGTTACGTCTTTTTTGCTATCTCTGCGAGCAGCCCTGCTTAGGTTGTACAGTCTGACAGCCGTTGGTAGGAAGGACCTACGAAACCTCTCGGTTGTGCACCTGGGATGATGTAGTCTGCTGCTAAATGAGCTCCTCAGTGCATTCAGTATGTCCTGCATAGGGTGGAACTCGGACTCCAGCAGAGATGACAGTTTAGCCACCGTCCTTCTCTCTCCTATCTCCTCCATCGGATCAAGGCGCTGCCCCAGGACAGAGCTAGCTTTCTTAATCAGTTTGTTCAGTCTCTTCCTATCGGCTGCAGTAATGCCACTGCCCCAGCAGACCACTCCAAAAGTGATGGCTGATGCCACCACCGTGTCATAGAATGACTTCAGCAGCGCCCCTTGTACACCAAAAGACCTGAGTCTCCTCAGCAGGAACAGCCTGCGCTGTCCCTTCTTGTAGAGTGCATCAGTATTGTGTGACCAGTCTAGTTTATTGTTCAGATGAATACCCAGGTACTTATAGGATGTCACCATCTCGATGTCTGTTCCCTGTATATTTACTGGTACTGTGAGGGGCTGCCCATGCCTGCGGCAGTCCACCACCAGCTCCTTAGTTTTCCTCGCGTTGATCTGGAGGCAGTTCCGATGGCACCAGTCCACGAAGTCCTGGATAAGCCCTCTGTACTCAGCTTCATCTCCATTGGAGATGAGGCCAACGATCGCAGAGTCATCAGAGAACTTCTGTAGATGGCAGTGTGTTGTGTTGTGTGAGAAGTCCGCAGTATAAAGAGTGAACAGGAAGGGAGCCAGCACCGTTCCCTGGGGGGCCCCCGTGCTACTGATGATCGTGTCGGACACACAGTCCCGGGTTCTCACAAACTGAGGCCGGTTCGTGAGGTAGTCCAGGATCCATGATGACAGGTGCTGGTCCACCCCTGCGCGCAGCAGCTTGTCCTTCAGGATCATCGGTTGGATGGTGTTGAAAGCACTGGAGAAGTCAAAGAACATGATCCTCACCATATTCCCGGGCTTCTCCAGGTGGGACAGAGAACGGTGAAGGAGGAAGATCACCGCATCCTCCACCCCAATGCCATGCTGGTAGGCGAACTGGAGTGGATCCATCGCTGGTTCCACCAGGGGGCGGAGGTGAGCAAGGAGCAGTCTCTCCAGGGTCTTCATCAAGTGGGACGTCAAGGCCACCGGTCTGTAGCTGTTCAGGTCTTTGGGGTGGGAAGTTTTTGGTACAGGTACCACACAAGATGTTTTCCACAGCTGTGGTACCCTCCCCAGTTTCAGGCTCATGTTGAAGATATACGTCACAATCCCACACAGCTGGTCTGCACAGGACTTGAGGAGCTTTGCGCTGATGCCGTCCGGTCCCGGCGCCTTCCTCGCCTTGATCTTCCTCAGCTCCGTCCTCACCTGGGTCCTGGTCAGGGTCAGGATGGGGGGCTGTGTGTTGGGAGTGGGGGGGTGTTGGTAGAGTGGGGAGTGGGCAGCAGGACTTGATTTCTTTAGAGGCAGCAGTGGTTGTTGTGCAGTCAGGGGGGAGGGCGGTTGGTCAAATCTATTGAAAAACAGATTCAGGTTGTTCGCCCACTCCCTGCCCCCTGTGGCCTGGGGGGAGGTATTCTGGAGCCCCGAGATGGTTTTGAGGTTTCTCCAGACCCCGCTGATGTCGCTCTGTTGCAGCTTGTCCTCCATCTTCTTCCTGAAGCTGTCCTTGCCTTCTCTGATCTTTCTCCTCAGCTCCCTCTGTACGGACTTCAGCATCTCCCTGTTCCCTGACCTGAAGATCCTCTTCTTCTCTCTCAGAAGTGTTTTAATCTCAGGGTTGATCCAGGGTTTGTTGTTTGAGTGACGCCGTATGGTCTTGGTGGGAACGGATTTGTCCACACAGAAGCTGAGGTAGCCCGTGAAGGTGTGAATGAGGCCATCGATGTCCTCACCATGTGGATCGCAGAGCTGCTTCCAGGCGGTGGCTTCAAAACAGCCCTTTAGGGTGTCCATTGTCTCCTCAGACCATAACTCCACAGTGTGCATGGCCGGAGGTTGTCTGTGCACTAGGGGTTTGTACACCGGCCGGAGATGAACCAAGTTGTGATCCGATCTCCCGAGTGGGGGTAGTTGTGATGAGGTGTACGCCTCCTTAGTGTTTGCGTAGAATAAATCCAGTGTTTTATTGTCTCTAGTGTGGCATGTGACATACTGGGTGAACGTGGGTAGAATGGGAGACAGTGAAACATGGTTGAAATCGCCTGAGATGAGGAGAAGAGCATCTGGGTGTTCTGTCTGCAGCCTGCTGGTTACTGAATGGATGACGTCACGTGCTGTCCCAGCGTTCGCCGTCGGATTTGCATAAACAACAATGCAGATCACGTGTGCATGATCTGCATTGTTTTTTTTTATGACTTAAAGGCCTTTATGACTTAAAGGCCACAGTTTTATGAAGAAGTGTTTTTTTTTTTTTGTCTCTTGGTGCATTTTGTGCAGGTGCAGTTGCAAGATGTAACATGTAAAACTCTTCTGAGACAAGTTAATAATTGTACAGGATAAAATATGGGCTATCTATTCAAACACAGCTGCTCAGTCCTCCTCTGAATTTTTCAAAAAAAATCCTGTGATTTTTTTTTTTTTTTTTTAAAATTTAGAGTCAAATGCCATGCAATAAACCATTAATAATCAGCTTCCTGGAGTTATCTGATTATTCAAGTAGTCATGTAAATGGAATAATGAGATAAAGGCCAGTATGAGGTTATGAAAAATCACATTAACTCAACTAGTTTACTATCCAATAACCCATTTAATCAGTGCATGGAAACACATCAAATCGAATTACCATTATCTGCTTATTTCCAGTTATTATCAGATAATTGTGACCATGTAACTGGAGTCAGTGTCTTCTGGTTCTGTTGTCCCTCATGAACATAAATTTCAAATCTAACCTATTCAGTGACAAGAAAAGGGCCCATAGCATCTTAGCAGCAGTTTTGGACTATGTAAGGTGATTTCTGTTATGAAATGACTGAAGTTGTTTTAAAGCATACTGTAGGATGAAGAGCCTATAAAATTATTTGTCATAAGGTACAGGAATTATTTATTTTATTTAATAGTGGGTGTGAAAGGGGCGGAGTTGAACCATCACTTCTACACCCGCTAAATTAAATAAAAGCACTCGTAAAAGGGGCACCAGTCCTAACGGACAATAAGATTAACTTTAATTTTATTTAATTTTGTACCTTAAATTACTTAATGAATCAGTCTCAAAGTTTCAGTGAGTTTTTTGTCCTGCCGTGATTAGGAAACCTGTATATGCGAAAGGAAAACGCTTCAACTGCTCTTATTCACTCGTTTATTAAAATCATCCAGGTTACATGGCATGGCGTTCAAATGATGAATAAACAGATTCAGATGATGACAGCGTAAAATATCACATCAACTGATATTGAGTTCCTGAACATAAAATCCAGCATTACACCTCTGCAGAACCAAGGAGAAACTAGACTTATGTTTCAACGGTGAGACTGGAATGTTTTAACAAAACAACGCAATTTTATGGGGAAAATTCATAAGCTAATTATCTAAAAATGACTCCTGAATTAATCTACAAAATTTTAAGGGCAGTTACTTAAAATGACTAAGAGTTTTTGCTTCAGTTTACAGCTCTATCCTGCGGCTGAGAGACTAATTGAGCCCTGAAATACGGGCCATATTCAATTGTAATTTAATTGTTAGGACATCACGTTTTAACCCAGGAAATAGGAGAAATAAGAGTCTCACTTACACACGGCCGTTGGTCCAAGTTCCGCGGGTCGGTACCGCTGGGTTTTGAAGTTAGGACGTCGGAGGAAGCTGCTGCAAGATGCCTCCTCACAGCCGTGGAAGTGTAAACTCAGCTGGGGGCTCTCCAGACAATGGCAGCAGTGGGTGGTCTGTCACAGAGCGGCGTGACAAGTCCTTTGAAAAAGAGTCCAAATTTGGGGTCTCTTGTAGTGGGATCGACCCGAAAACTGAAGAAAAATCTTCTCAGTCTCTGTTCTCTTTAACTAGGCAAATTAAAGGTCCACTTTAATGGCGTGAAAAGTCATTAAAAAAAAAGTGTTAGAAAAACATTTACTAGGATAAGAATGGCTTCTGAGGTGAAAGAAACAGTTTGAGAATTTGATTCTCTAAAAAGGGACGAGCTCTAAAGAAAAATGGTTTCTCCTCAGTTTCCAGAATATAAGAAAAGATTTGACAAACACACAGAGAATAAAATAAAACTTCACAGGGCCTTGAAACGGTGGAATAAAATCTTCTTCTGAGATCTAGATTACTATTCTGCTTCTTTAATCTTAATTTAGTTCCTCTAATTTTTAATTCTACTTCTAGCTAATCTTCCTGCTTGTTGTCTGATCTCTGACTTTTTCAAAAACTCTTAACTGTGCTGTGACTCAACTGTTAACCCTGTTTTCCCTCATGTCTTTTCTCTTATGTGTACTCAAATCTAACTTCTGTCTTTTAAAGTTACCTCGCCGGGTCGTAAAACTGATGAGGTCAGTCGTCAAACGACCAATCTACTCTTTCAGAATCAGTTTGAAATGGCTGTTATCCAATGTGAAAACATTTCTTTGTTTGAGAGCAGCCAACCAAATGGAGACACCATCCCATGAATTTTCAGAGGGAAAAATCAACAGTCAGTTCTTATAAGATAAATGCTCAATATAAAATCTAACTAAATTAAATGACTTGGCTAATATACAGTATGGTGATCATGCATTTATACCATTACTCCAATAACACTCATGAATATAACATTTCTTATACATAATTATAATACATGCATTCACATTTAGATCAAGATTAGAACAGCAGAACATGCAGCAAACCATGGTTGGTGATAAGGGGGACGATTTTCAGTGTCCTTAGGATCCAGGATAAGCTGAAAGAAACTTAATATTTAGAACAAATTAAAAGTCATCCTACGTACTGAAAACACATTCCGTAGGTATCCGCTAGGAGGTACTGTTGAGCTGTAGATGATTTCCTTAGTATCTGGCGAAGGCCTGGACAGCATAGGCTATAAAACCGTCAGATTAAGTGGTTTATGACTCTTTTAAAAACATTGGTTTCCTGTGAAAAGGTACGTTATCAAATGCAGTGTTCATGTTGAGAGGTCTGGTCTCCTGAGTTTTATGTTCCTTTGAGCCTTTAAAAGCAAACTCTGATCCTTACAATCTCTGCAAGCGGCAATTGTTTACATTGGGGTCCTGGGAAAGCAAGCATCTTTGGTCAGGTCTGGAAGAAGCCTGCATGAGTCAGCAAAAAGCCAGTGATATTCCTGAGAAGGCAGAAAGGTGATATTCCTGTGTAATGAATAAATTGAAATTCCTGTAAACTGGAGAGAAGTGATCTTGTCTTGGTTTTGAGGAGGACGATGATGCTACAGTTCCCCCCTTTGTAGCGATGGTGAGCATCGGTCAGCGTCGGTACACATCCATGGCAGCTTCGTCTCCTTGGCAACACTTGACCTAAATACTGGGTTAAAAGGTTTGTGTGATGTCCATACACACTAGCATGCAAACAGTATCTATTACTAAGTACAGATCTTTGACTTTGGTTTACTGGAAGGACTTCCATGAATTTCCAAAAATAATTTGAATATGGACAAATGTAGATTATAAAATTGACTTGGAGTAGTAAGCTAAGGCATAGGTCTTGAAATGACTCAAAAATTCTAGCTACAAAAATAGGTGCGTAGTCTTACATACCTGAGGTAGGAATTTTGGTTCACGATGAAATAGCTATCATAGTTGTCCAAAAAAAAAAGGAAAATAGTTTGAATGGGTACAAAAATCAAAATGGAGTGCAAGAGCTATATATAAAAATATAGGTTTGTATATAAGCATGCATATAACTTTTAAAAATTCTAAAAATAAAGAAAAATAAAAGTCAAAACAAAGAATGCAAAACAAAAATGTATTGCTTATCTGAGGTAGATGTTTAGGTTAAGCAATATTGAGTTAATTCAAGGAGGTTCGAATTGAATTGGTTTATTTGGACTAAACCATGGTTCCACAGAGGTCTTACTCAGAGGGTGCTTGAGACCTTTGTTCTGGAAGACTGAGCGAGCATGGGGAGTCATCATTGTTCTTTGAGTGGCAATGAGGAATAACTTTGTGACATCTGAAACAGAGGCAAGAAGCAGTGAAGGCAGACTCGTTGTCAAAGTGTTAGCTGAAAGTCTAATATTTTTGGCTACCTTTCGAAGAAACACAGACATTAGATGTGGGTGAGCAAGGTCACCCTCTAACATGAAGAGTGACAAGTCCAAGACCTTGTTGAGTTTGAATGAGGCTTTGGAGCAAACATTCAAAACCAACACAGTATCTTGCAAAGTTTTGGTAACAGTTGGTGGTTCAACTGTCTGGCATTTCAGTGTAGCGGTGTTGACTGATTTAACAGTAGACGTGCTAAGGGTAGCAAGGGGCCCTAATGATGAGGCCGTGGTTGAGAATCTACCTAAGGATTGTTGACTTCTTGTTTGGGTTCTGTCCAGTTCTAACTGGGCGAAGGTAGGTGAGAGTGCTAGGTAGAGAGCTAAACTGAAAAACAGGAGGGCCATCGTCCTGGTCAACAAATAGAAGTGAGTCATTTTAATCTTGAGCTTCTTGTCAGTTTTCCTTTTCTTGAGGTACCTGAGTGGTAGGTGAAAGTTATTCTTAGAG